>OZ002740.1:308842903-309442903 GCA_963924295.1 Dioctria rufipes | reverse complement strand
AGATACAAGGCTTTCCGAATATTGAGGAAGACGCAAATCTACAACCAATTGATGGACAACGTTATCACTAAAAAAAGGTTTGCAAATCTATTTTGGCACAGTCAATTCAATTCAATTCTTTATTAAAGGTATTATACATCAAGATTACTAGATCTTTTTAACATGTACAAACTACTGAGCGACAAAATAAGGATGGCCTTGATGTCATTAATTATAGACTACATACTAAAGCAAGATGACAAAATAATCTACTAAGAAATATAACTAACAATTATCTAACTATGCAAGTAGTTTTTGTAATCTATTGAAATTATTATTACATTTAAATAGTGTGTTGATTATATGCGTGCAGCTAGCTGTAATCAGTTAAATGTCGGTAAAGGAGCCTCTTAAATGCGCCAACAGGCACTGTGCTTTGTATCAACTGGAAGTGAATTCCATTTACTAGATATGTGAACAAAGTAGGAACGTTGGCCCATGACTGTTAGGTAACGAGAGATTAGAATGTGGACATGTCTAGAACTACGCAAAAAGCTTAAACTTCTGCCGAGGTTTGAGGGATTGTTATTGCATATAAGAGGATGAAGAAAGGTTAGTGATTGGTACATAAGGTAAGTTTTAAGTTTTTGATTTGTTAGCATTCAAGGCAAAATCATTTACCAAAGACCATTCATGGATGTGCTCCAGATCGTTGTTGATTTTGAGGATACAATCCTCGGATAGAACAACAGGGCAACACCGAAAAATTTGAATATCGTCTGCATACATATGTATGTTGGCGTTGCGTAGCACATTAGGTATGTCATAAACATAGAGACTAAATGGAAGTGGTCCAAATATAGAACCTTGTGGTACACCACGAGACAAATATAAGGGGTTGATTTTTTGGAAATTTAGAGGATGTTAAAATTGCATTAAAGATATGGTTGACAACAGGTAGTATTACGGGCAAGAGTATTTTTAGGAAATATCCCGGTATGTTATCCGGACCGCAGGCATTTGATTTAATTGAGAGAATAGCACTGTACATCTCTGCCGAAACCACGCATCGAAAGCTGAGTCATTTGACTCATTTATGAAGTTGTACATGAAACATGGAGAGGTATTTGTAGAAAATTATAAAATTGTTTTCAATCTAGACATTTCCACCTCACAGGCTGAAACAAAAATAATAAAGAACATGTAGCAAAGAAGAACATTGTAATAAATTTGGAAAGACTGAAAACAGAAATTAATAAACACTTTTGCCCAAAATTTATTCAAGTTGCTGCAAGCAGCTCTTGGTCTTCCTGTAAGCTCGGCCGGCTGTGAACAGAGCTTTTTATTATGCGTCAAGTTAAAACTTGGTTGAAAGCAACTATGCTTCAGGAGAGGTTTTCGAATATGGCACTGCTAAACATCGAAAAGGAAAGGAAATAATTAAAATCAAAGTAAAAGCGCAACAGGTGCTAAATAAGTTTACAGAAAAAATTCGTAAACTTTAATTTTAGATATCTTTTTATTAATGCTTAATAAAAGCGTAAATAATTGTTCTAAATTTTGTTATCTAATTTAATTTTTTATAATGCATGCAGACGGTATAAATCGGACCTGTCAAGTACTTAAGTGCATTGGAACTCAAGTACTAGTAGACGTATCACAAGACGTACACTTAAAAGTTTTTTAAGTACAAGTCTCGGTACAGGTACTCAAAAAATTTTCAAGTACTTACAAGTCCCGATACTGATAGTTTAAACTTTTCAAGTACAAGTCCAGATACTGGTACTGGTATTCCAAAATACCATATATAATATTAAGTACCCTATAAGTACCGAAACATGCACTTACTACAAATATCGCAATAACACGAAGCACTTAAGCGCATGTAAATTATTTTAATACGCCCTCTAATAATAGAGGTTAGGTGGATCTGAACAGTAACTCAAGAAATCTTATTGTCTTCAGTAAAATGTAAAGAGAAATTCTCGGAATATATAAGTGACAGTAGAACAGAAATTGAAATTATTGAATCGATATCTTTTGTTGCTCCAAATAGGCAATCTTTATTTGATGTGACGTTTGAAAGGGTTGTGTTGTTAATGGCAAACAACAATAAAAGTCCAAAATTCGAAATTATAAACAACCAAAGTTTATACGATTCTGTTTCATTTCCTATCATTTTGCAACATAATTTATGATATTTCGTAAATCGAAACCTCATTCAGTCATTTATCTGCGCTCTTGAACCTCTAGTATTAGAAGGCTAAGTTCTTGCTAATTATTTAAGTACGCTTTCTAATAGTAGAGGCTTATTAGAAAGCAAACTTAAGTAATTAGCAAGAACTTAAGTAACTTGGTGGTACGTAGGTACCTACTTCTGAGGTACTTAAAGGCTGATATGTGGGACTTATAAATATCAGTACCACGATCAGGACTTGTATTTGACAATTTTTAAGTACCAATACGGGGAATTGTACTTGTACTTCAATATTTTAAATCCAGCTCCTGGTACTGATACTTGCACTTATAATAAATATTGGGTATTAGGCAGGGCACACTATCATATCAGTTTCGTATATAAAACTTGAAGATTCTGTCTTATTTATTATATAGAAAGACAGGAGAGAAAGTGAGAAGCAAAGTTCTCTGTGAAGTAAACGACAGCACTTTCTTTTATTTTTCTTCTAAAATCGTGCAAATTTTATTTTTCAAATAAACATTACTCTCTGTGCTTTAAAAACGTCAAAATTGTTTGGAGTAGACTGTATGGAACATTCGACTGTCGCTTGAGTTCATTGGGATAAAAGAAAATAATTCACTCAAATCGCCAATTGCATTATGTACTAATCTATTTTCATAATAATTTAAATATACGACAAAAATGAAATTAACAAATAGGAAAAGATCAAGTTTTACTTTGTAAATACTCGTAATTTAGGCTCCAGGTATTCGCAATGGATAAAAACTCCCGGTTAATAGCTACGAGGACATACCCATGAGCTGGTATACTTCGCAGGTAAATTGTTTGTTATGTACAAAGTTTCTAGTTACGCCAATTGTTCTTAGTTGGATTAATCAGTTAAAATGAACTCCTTCGCAATGAACAAATTTTTAGTGTAAGATTTATTAAACAAGTTTTCAAGTGGAAAGCGAAAAAATTTTCAATATTTTTTACTGCACATTGGTATTGCTGAAAGAAACGCAATATTTTTGCAATCATGCTTTCAATATGAGCATTTCCTAAGTGTTAAAACAAATGATAAGCGCTGTTTTGAACTCTAAGTCTTTTGATATAAATAATGATTTCGATCGATTTTACATTTTCATTTTTCTCCCTGCATATCAATTTATTGCCCGACTTTTTCTATGTTTTAGCTACGAGCTACAAATTTATTTATAAATTTTCATAATAAATGTAAAAAGAGGAGAAAAATTAAATCTGCAATTTTTATGAAAATTCTGTAACCAATATTTCAATTCGCTAAATCGATAGACAGGCAAAAATCGAAATAATTTTTAATTCTAAACATATTTTTCTATTTTCTCTGGTCACTCCTTACCTTAAGGCGTTACAATTGTTCAACAAGCTTTATATATGTACCTACCACATGAGTTCATCCATAGTACCAAGAAAAATTATTAGAGTCTTGTTTTTAAGTTTGATTTTGTTTTCTAGCAACATGGTCTAAAACTAGAAAAATAGACAGAATATTTGAGGATAATAAGTATCAATGTAAAATATGAATACACATGTGTACACATGTCCTGCAGAACAGAAACGAAACTCGACATTGAAGTTCAAAATCATGTGAGGACCACGTTGCCTACCTGTACACGATTTTTGTTATTGTTCTCTAGTTGGACCTTCATTGATGAGTCACCCACATAAACGTTGCTGCTGGTAAAATTTTCAGGTTAACTCAAGTTATTCCGATGGCTTGAGTAGGGTAGTTATTGCGTTGAAAATTAATAAATGTATTACACACAAAAGTGAAGAAAATTGTTCTTGAGTAAATTTATAAAAAGGTGCAAAAGAGCTCTTGAATGAATTTATAGAACTTTTTTCTTGTAAACAAAGAAAAGCATTGTAGAATATGTAGACTCGCTAGAGGTCAGAACCTTAACTAATTTTCTTGTATCTTGACAAATTAGCTTGAAATAATTTTGGTAATGGAGCCATTTCATTAACTTCAACATACAGAACAGTTGAAATATTTCATTTCTAATTTTGATATTTGATGGCGAACTTTTTTAGATATTTATGCGAAAAGCAACTTTAACTATCTAACAAGAACATTTTCAATACAAAAGCGTGGTAATAGTACGAAGCTCCAGCATTAAAATTCTTTGCACATTGTCTAGAGTTTTAATAGTCAGTTGAAGTTTCTATATATCTTGGTAATGTAATATAAAAGCAAAATCTTGATTATTTTGTAATTCTTAGTAGATGCCGATTTGTTTATTTTTTATTGTGACTGATTCACTGAATTTAAAGCCATAAATGCGCCGCATGTGTGCCTACATTTTTCGTTTCGCATCCGTCAACTATATGATTCTATAATGTGGCAATGCCACTCACATAAATATAAATGGACTGCTCGTCAGCGTTGCCCTCCTTATTGTATACTTGGGTAGCAGATTAGTGAAAAAGAGGTAGTAGATAGGTTTTTTTTTTTATGTAGTAAGACCATTTCTAAATTTGATTTTATATAATTTATTAATATTAACAAAATAAATTAAATACTCCAACAAAAACAATAACATAAACCATTTCTTTTTTCATTAAACAAAGAGAAGAAATAAGTATAGATATTATTATAAAAAAAAAAGATTTTAAATAAAAAGGTACGAACACGAGAAATTGCAATTTATTATTGCCAATCTTAATTTAAAAAACTAAAATAAGTAGATTAATTTTGTTCAATATGAGAGCCGTTGTGGTAAGAAAATTTTTTAGCGAAGATTATTAAATTGTGTTCCGCTTTAAATATATTACGTTGATATTTGGTTAATTCCTTAGAGAACATGATAGACTCTGCTGTGGTTATCTCCAACTTATTTCTGTTGTCATTTTTTATTAAATTCAAACTTGAAAAGCACCGCTCGGCAGCTGCACTGCTATGAGGCAGACAACATAAGGTTAACATGTATTCATATAAATGTGGAAATGCTGGCTCCTCCAAATAATTTTTAGCTTTTTTAAAATTTACCCAAAATTTAGATACATCATTATCTTTATATCTGGATACGAGTTCATGAGCTCTTATTAATGTTCGCCATTCATTGTTCAATATTTGTTTATTTAATAATGGATCTGGCACAAATTCCTTTATTAAAGGAACAATAGACTGAAGTTTCCCATCCATAATTTCCATAGGATCAATATATATCTAAGAAGACTTATTTTACTGCCACTTAAATCAGATCGCTTTTTAATTTGTTTACATAGTTCTGTGTAAAATGTACACAATGTTTTTCGAACTTTAAGGGAAATCTCATCAATTACTTCATGTGTTAAGCAATATTCTTCAAAGTTATAGCCAAAATACATAGATGAAAAGTGTAAGAAATATGAAGCATTTTCAACATCTACTAAAATTGAAACATATTCCACTTTACAAAAATTCTTGTAAATTTCTAATAAAAGCGCCTCAATAGTTTTATTTATTAGATGAACTTTAGTACTTTCGTTTTGGAAAAGTTTATTAATATAGTCCAATTTTTCCAATATATATGAAAGGAAAAGTAGGAATAACTTGCCTTCAACAGCATTTAAAAATTCTAAAATTGATGGTATATTTGAGTTAAGAGTACCTTCAAACGAAATCAGAGTAAAATAATGAAGAAGTGGCTGATATTGTTCAAGGAAACGATTGACACAATTTCCGAATGAAAGCCATCTTGTTAAACAATATTTTATAATTTTATGCTCTTTGGTATTAAAGCATTTTGGAAATCATGAAAATCTCCCTGTCGCTTTGAACTGTGTGCAAAATGGTTGTATATGTTTCGGATTGATTGTTCTATTGAACTTGGCAACATCTTCATAGCCTTAGAAACATATAAATGAATCAATGATACGTACTACGTTTACTATTACGCAATTTCGCTTCGACCCCGTTTATAGTAGGGTAGGGAGGGGCTTGTTGAGCAATTTTTTCCAAAAACTAACATAACTCAAAATTGATTTTTGGATAAACATATTATATACACCAGCATAAAGCCTCTTTAATCCAGGAATAATATATTGAGTTAGTTTTACTGTACAAGATATACCTAAAGAATAAATATCGTATTTGTCAAGAAAGTCAGAGCTGCTCAACTTACCTCTCCCATGGGGCAAATTAAGCAAGGGTGTAAGGCACGTTGAGCACTGGTCATAATTAAATTATTATCATATACGTATAGCGAAACAATACAAAAATATAGCGTTTTATCATTACATATTTTTATTTATTTTTCCCGCGGACGGGAATCGAACCTACACTTGTTAGAATCGATCAATGATGGAGAAAGAAGAACTTTAAGAACTTTTATTTTTAATGATTCTAAATCAAATTTACAAATGCAAGAAGAAAAAACAACCGCCTAGTCCGGGGTTTGAAACTGGGACCTTGCGCTTGCCGGGCTTAGTAGGCTAGTGACAAAAGTAACAAATTGATAAATGCAAGAGGGAAAATCATCGTCTCGTTAGCTCAGTGGTAAGACTAGTTGCCCGGCAATCTCTGTAGAGGTAGAAGGCTCAACGTTAGCTAAATTTACATGAGCCACTCTAGACGTAGAAGGCTCGACAATGGAAAAACTTCGGCGTAGCGTTTCGTTTTCCTTCCCTTCATCTCTCGGTGCATCATGACTCGTTGGCGCGTTAGCAATTGGCTCCGGACGATCGGTTACGAAGGACGGCGCAAAATCAGCTTCATAAAATACATGATTATTAAAAGGAAAAATACCAGTTTTCGAAAAACCTTTTAAAATATTAGTTGCGGATTTAGATAACGGTAATGCTTCTGCCACAATTTTCGGTATGTCATAAATTGTCATACTCTTTCCTGGATTGTTTCTTAGCCAGAAATCTTGTGCGGAAGCCGCATATCTCTTGAAGGGTCCGAACACTGATACGTCAAGTGGTTGCAGGTTATGACTGCAATGTGGTGGGAAGGACAACATTACGACTCCATTTTCCTTGACTAATTCTACAGTTTTTATGTGTGACAAATGGTTGTCCAGTACAAGTAAAACAGGGCATTCCTTAGATGGCTTAATGTGTGCAATTAAATGTTCGATGAATTAAAAAAATTCTGCATCTGTCACCCAACCGCTAGCGTTACCTGCTCCAATACAGTCAGGAGGACCTCCGTTGATGAAATGTTCTTTATAGTTTTTACGGGGAAATACGAAAATTGGAGGAACTGAATTCCCCGATGCAGAAACGGCAACAACTAAAGTTACGTTATTGCACCGTTCTGCTGAAGTCATCGAACCGACGTTCCTTTTGCCTTTTGCAGCTACAATTCTATTAGGCTTTAACACTAATGGGTACCCCAGTCTCATCAACATTCCAAACTCTGGAAGTGGTAAATGCGTGCTTATCTAAGACACCTGCTAGCTTGTCAAAAAATATCTTCACATTAATTGCATTAAATGATGTTGCCCTCCCAATGCTGGTGGGCTCTGGCTTTCTAATAGACAATGCGGTGTTCCTCTTTAAAAACATCGTAAGCCATTCCTTGCCTGCCATTTTATTTGCAGTCCAAGCAATAGGCATTTTAATTTTGTACCTCATGGCACATTCATAGGCAAGACGACGAACATCTTTAGGACATAGTCCGTAAAATATAGCGGACATTTGCAACAAGTAATCTCTAAGAGAACTTTCCTGCTGCGTAGTAAATACTTGTCTCGGAGTTTTATAACCCATCGTTGGCGTTCCATCTTTAGATTTTATTTTTGCTATATACCTTCTCATTGTCATACGTTTTATATTGAATTCTTTGGCAGCAGCATTTACACTCTTAAGGTCTTCCAAAACAGCCTGTGCTGCTTCATCCAATTGTACTGGAGTTGCTGAAGCTCTTGACGTTTTTCTTTTATAGGTTCGCATCCTGGAACAAAATTAGCAATAGTAAAAATGGGGTAAGTTGAGCATCTTTGCTCAACTAGCCCCGACCACGCTTTTGCAGATAAATTATAAAATACAAATAAAACAGTTGAATTATCAATCAATATTTTATTAAAATACTAAAACAGAATAAATGTATTGTACAAAAGAACTTACTTGGACAATATTCTGCGAACAGTACTGAAGTAAGGAGAAAATGAAAACAGCTCACGTTTTTTACTTTTCAACGTAGAAAACATCAAAGCAACCGTACACCTCGTTTGTTTGCCGAGCGGCGACTGACGCCATCACATTTTAGTTCATGCACTGGCCGGTCTCACTACCGTGTACTATGAAGTTCTTACGATAAATATGTGTAGAGATGTAGCAATTGCCCAAATTACCCCTATGCTCAACTAGCCCTTTCCTACCCTACCGCGAATTACAGCGGCGTTGTCTGAAGAGAATCCTATTAAGTTTTCAATTGGAATTGAATATTAATTTAATCCGGGCTATTATGGTATTAAAAATTTCGTCTGAGGTAGATTCCGTTAACTTTAATAAACCAAAAAATCTATCTAGTACGCATTCCCATTTACTGCAAAAATATCGAACTACCAAAACTAAGCACTTGTCACATGAAAGATGAAACGTCTGTTGCTTCATCTATTATTAAAGAAAACTTAACCCTTCGCAATACCGAACTGATTTCATTTCTAGCAAATGGTCCTATTATATTTTTTATAAAAAAATGTAGTTTTTGTTCTTCCGCATTGAATACTTTTTACGACTTCACTGTCTGTGTATACCGATTTTAATAATTCAGGCAATGAATCCATTTGCGTAAAAGGTAAATCATACTTTAAACAGTACATTATGCACATAATTTCACAGGAAATTTTGGAATTTTCCATTGCATCGGATTTTTTGAAACAAACTTCAATGAGTTTTACGCTACTTCCTAAATTTAACTTATCTTTATAAAATTTACGCTGCTCATGACGTTCCAGTAATGACTTGTTGTTTGCCAATAATTTGTTGCATAATTTGCAATAGGAATTTCCATTTACACATTTCAACCACGGAAAAAATTGTTGCCACTCACTTCTATTATTGAATTCTTTTCTGAATTTGGAATCACACACGCACCAGAACTGTGCTGACACCGCTGTCAAATGTGAAATTGGCAATTCCGGTGTGTGTTCGGTGGGGTTATGCAATGGTTAGAAAGAACCAAATAATATTACGATGCGACGCACTATGAAGAACAGTACAGTACGGAAAATTGGCACTAGTCATAAAAACGGTTTCACATTATCTTCCTCTGAAGTATCCGTTGAGTCTTCATTTAAAATATTTAATGCCAACAATAAATCTTTTTTTATTAGGCATGTTGTTTAATAATAGAGGCTTTCGGCAAGCACTGTCTCAGTGAGACAACTGAGACAAAACTTTGAGCAATCGTCTCAGTTGTCTCAGTTCATACCAATCAGCTGAACACATAAAATGGATAGTAATAAATTGAGAAAAGTGTTGTTAGTTTATTCAAATAGCTCACTAAACTTTAATTAGTAAGTAAAATCACAAAATAACGACACTGGGTCAAATGAGACAAGAAAATTCAGTTTCACTTGTCTCAGTTGCTCAGTGGATGTGTTTGAAATTGGTAGCTCAATATGGAACTGAGACAGTTCACCGAAAGTGCAGTCTCAGTGAGCCAACTGAGAATATCGCACTTGTCTCACTGAGAATGTGCTTGCCGGAAGCGCCTAATGTTTTCCCACACGCAAATTATAAAAAATTCAAAACAAACGCTCTAATATTAATGTTTTTTCCACACACAATAATAAAAATCAAAACAAACGCTGTAAGACTTTTTTTTTCCAAACATAAATTATAACAAACTAAAACAAAAACGATGTAATTAATTTTTCCACAACAAATAACACAAAAATTCCGCTCAATCAAAACAATAAAACATAACCTCAAACCCCAGTCAACACCCGACACCGGCAAAATTTTGGGTGTAGAAATTTGCAACCAGGGGCAGCACCAAAATTAACAGAGGTAGAAAAGATTGCGCATTTGGTTTTTCTACTGGTGTGGTGGGAAGAAAAGAACACGAAAATGACAGATTCGGTGGCAGTGGTTACACCGAGTAGCAGAAAAGAATTCACTATTTAATTTTGATGATAACTCTTATATTTGGCCAATGTCATATTGTCATTGTCATCGCTAAAACATAACTATTTTTTTTTTCTATGTTGAATTTTAAGTAACATTAGCTTAGCATATACAGGGTGGGCCAAAAGTCATCATGGGGTTTAAAAATTAAATTGGTAACATATGGTAGGATGAAAAAAAGGAGGGGTAAGGTGGGGTGGGGAAACATGCTTACCTATGAAGAACAGACAGTTGGCTATCATGTAAAAAAGGAATGAAGAGAAACGGTCAACAGGGTGTGGAGCAATGTACAAACGAAAAAGTTAGTTATTTTTAAACCCCATGGTGACTTTTGGCCCACCCTGTACTTACAGCTCTAAATTCGAATATTCATTTTGCTGTTGGCTGTCATTAGGTTCACCAAGTTTCTTGGAAACTACACTTTCTTCATTTTCTCCAATCGTATTTGTTTCCTCGCTAAATAATTTAGATATTTAGAGCACATAGAATTAATAAAATGCATCCATAGCTATGTAATTAATGTTACCTGTTTATGCTCCTAGCAACAACTTTAAAATACCTTTTCATTGCGTAAATTGAAATTAATTAGTACCACAAACATCAAAAAGCCAAGTCACCTTACAAGTCAGACAAAAACAGCAGTAACACACAATGACAACACAAGATGTTTGTTAAGTTTGCTGCACCTTCTGATTTTAATTAGTATTACCAGATAGCTAAATGAATACCTTATTATTTGATTGGGTATGGAGTTGCGTCATTTTATTGCCCAATATTGAGACATACATAGATGGCTCATATTTAAAAAAAAGGTAGTGAATTAGAAAAGTGCAGTAGTGGATTATTTTAAAGAGAAAAAGTTAGCAGATTTACTACTATTGTAGTAGGGGGGCAACGCTGCTGCTCGCCCAAGTAGCCAAAATATGTGACAACAGAAATATGTGAACTTTCTGTCACATAATTGTTATATATAATGTGATTAGTAATATTGCTTCAACTAAATGTCACAAATTATAGACATTCGTCTGACAGCCTTTTTGGGTCACTATTTGGTATAAACAGTGCCAGAAGAATTGGTGGTCACAAATTATTCCAGAAAGAGAATAACATTTTGTCGACATGAAAATGTTACTGTCCGGTTATCGTCATTTTGGATACTTTGGATATTTTGTAGTGAAGGCAAAAGTTATTGTTAGTTGTTTTCGTTGTGTTTTTTTTTGGTGTTTGTGTTTAAAAAAAAGGTAAAATTAAATTAATAAAAAAAAACTATGTTAAGCAGGCAATATAAATATAAAATAAATAATGCAAAAACTGTTAAAAACTTAAGTGTTGAACAAACACATAAATTATGGGACAGAGAAGAAATACCGTCAGCGTCTAGAGATTTTTTATGTTTAGAGAACTTTAATAAAAAATTTGAAAGCAAATATTTTATAATAAATATGTAGCTTTTGAACTGAAATAAGATTTTAATTTGGATCCCCTAAACGCTGAACTGTCGGGAGTTGAGAGGTTGGAGTCAATCTGAACTGGTTGTTGTTAATATCTATGATATGATAAATGATGATAGATCGAGACAACAATTGTAGACGCTGCAGTTCAACAGTTCTTTTTTTAACATAAATATATAAATGTATACATATATATCTATATATATTTATCATAAATTTATAATAGGATAAAATTGAAATTAAATTATTTTTATTTTGTAATAATATTTTTTTTATTTTAATTTATGTTTTTCTTTTAAGACTTTTAAAATCTTTTAATATTTTATTAAAAATCTAGAATTAAACTTTAAATATTTCTTTAACAGATTTTTTTGCCTTCTGGCGTTTTAAATAAAATTATTTATTTTTCTTGTTTGCCCTCTGGCGTTTTAAATTAAATTAAAGAAGTTTGCCCTCTGGCGATTCACTTAAAACTAAAATATTCTTGACACAATTCTATATTTTTAAAAACAAATACATTCCAAAAAGTCTTGATGTGTATTTTCTCAAATTGTGTACAGTAGTGTGTATCTGTGTTTAAAGTTTTTTTCTTCAAAGTGTTTTCCTTTAAACGTCAAATTTGAATATTTTTACTTTACTTGCAGTCAGTGCAAATATTACTCTGACAATATTTTATTTATAGTCAGCGTAAATATTATTCTGACAATCACAAATTATATTTTATTCTATTTTTATATACTAACAAAAAAATAAAATTATTATGTAGCTTCCGCTACAAACGCCACCAAAATCACACAAATTAACGAGAAAAATAACACATTTCTTGGTTAAAATTGTCAAAAAATTGTGATCACATTTTGTGAAGATTTTGTCTGTAATTTTGTCAAAAAATATTGAAGCAAATTATGACAAAAGTATCCACAAAGTATGACAAATTTGTTGTAATGAATGTGGCATTTGTTAGACGAAATGTGTAAACCCTGAACATATTTCCTGGACATTTTTGTCACATGATTCTGTCGACAAATGGCAACTGTTTGTCGATAATTTGTCATACAAATTTCACAAATGGTTACTTGGGCGTTGAACCAAAAATGCATGAAAGCAAATGGCACCACTTTCATATTCCTGTCTCTTTCCGTGAGAGCATACTTTCCCATCTAACTGTAACGATTAAGCGGTATTTCCAACCAAAATAGCCTTGTAAAAAATACTTCCTTCGCCTTGTAATTAAGATTTAACAATACAAATAGTCCCAAATTCTTTCGTGGTAAATTCTGTAAATCCCACTGACATGCATGGATAAGTAAATTCCCAAATAATTTAAATACAGCGTCATTTTACGACAGTTGGTAGCATTGACAGTGAGAGCATACTTTCTGAAATCAAAACTGGTGCAACATGAAACAGGATATCAGTCAGTCCATTCATATGCATATCAGTGGGCAATGCGTGCACTTCACTGACATGTATATAGTGCACTTTGGGGTCTGTTCAATATTACAGTTATAGCTGCTTTGATAGCACAGCAGAGCAAATTTTGAAAACCGTCAAATTTAGCCATAGCAAGAAAAAGCTGCTGCGAGATTGTGGACAGCCAAAAGCTGCTTTAATACTTTGCAATCTCTATGTGTAAATTGTCAAAAGCTGTTTGTATTGAATTGCGAAATTTTATATTGAATTGCTACCCAAATTATAATGAGCGACCAGAAATATTGATTTTGTCTCTATCGCAAATGGTTACCACTTCAAGAAGTTTTAAATTTATTATTATTTCCCTGTGCCAACATTTTTAAGAAAATGACAGGCACACATACATAAATATTACCATAGCTGCTTTGTTGCTTAGAGTCAGGAGTGTAAGCAATAAAAAGCTGCTATGCTAGCAGCTATCTTAAAATCTTGGACAGAACAAATGTCAAAAAGCAAGTAAGAAAAGCAGCTTTCGAGTTACTTTGGACAGCCAAAAGCATACGAAAGCAGCTAAAAGCAGCTATATCTGTAATATTGAACAGACCCTTGATAAAATTTGTACAAATAGAGATGCGTTTATGTGTGAAACGTGTCACGCGGGAATATTTGTTTCAGTTTGCTGCTCGTTTTTTTTTCTGTTTTGAATTTGATATTTAGTGTGCTATGTGAAAATGGCAGGGACCGAACTTTTTACGAAAAAAGTTTTCGATACGTATTATTCCCGACTTATAATAGTTTAAGGTTAGAAAACAAGCGCGAGAGCTTGATGCTCTTTTTCAGTAAAATTATAAACCCAGCTGGGCTTATTAATTTTACTAACCGAAAATAAGAGGCTTCAAAGTTGTTTTTTTCCACTAAATATAAGAAGCCATTTTGGTTTTTTACTTTATGAAATGTTTATAGTCCGTGCCACGAAAAATGAGCTTCGAGATCACGGAAATTTCAGTTTGGAGTTGCCGCTTTAATAATTTAAGCTGAGCAACATTTTGTAATCTTTCGATTTAAATTAAGTTATTTCATTGATTTTCTACAAGGTTAGATAAATTTCATACTCGCAAACATATTTTATGTGTTGCTTATGTTAGAGTAGTTTATTCGCAAACAAATTTGCTCATTTTAATCAGTTATATACCGATATTCTTACTGTATATCTTGAAATACGCTACAGATATTCCTTGATCCGATATTTGATTACAAAAATCCCTGATTAACCTTTATCTTCTGTTCAATGCTAAAACCTCTTGGGATTTTATTGATGAAACTAATTGAGTAAAAATTTGTTTTTGAGAAAATCATAAAAATGTTCCTTTAAAATATTTCTCTAAATCTTTAAGCAACTCCACAAATAATAGAAGTATTTAATAAATATAAATATACATGGTGTCCCGTAAGTCGACGTCAAGTCGGAATCGGATGATAGACCAAATCGTAATAGTTACCAGAAAAATATAAAAAAAAATCTAAGTCATGTATTTTTCAAATTATAGGCATTTCTTTTGTTTTCGAGAAAATGTACACCTTGTGATGGTTTTTAGCTCCTGTTGCTACAAATCTTTACTTTTTTTCAATTTTATTTTTCTTGTGTAATCCCAAATAGTGCTTATGTAACCTGTTGCTTTAAGTTCTAAGCCAACTGCTCCAGCTTGGAAGAAAATGTCACATTTTGCCGAACCAACAATGTAAAATTAATAATTCGTTGAACTTTAACTGACTGCACTGGAAAAAAAAATGTACTACGCCAGTCTGGCAAGTAACTTTAAAAGTATTCCGTATTCGTTCGTGTTATTTCGTACTTTCGACTTTTTGCTTCGTTTATTGATTTGACCAGTTTCGATCTCTTTACGACAAGTTTCGATTTTTTCTGGACTATAGTGTGATGTAGTGCCACTATGTCTTTATACACCCCACAGGAATATGCCAACATGCACTTCTTGTATGGGGAATGCAGAGGCAATACTAGTGCTGCGGCTAGACTGTATCGCGAGATATACCCAAATGCTGCTCGTTTTCCAGATCATAGAGTTTTTACAAATGTGCACCGTCTACTCTCCCCAGAGGGCCGACTGCCAAATCAAGCACATGGTCAAGGAAGAAGTTCCTTATCTTACTAGGACGAAATACTTCAAGCAGTTGAAGAAGATCCAGGTAGTTCGGTACGTGCAATCCAGGAATGCACAGCAGTGCCCAAAGGTATGGCTCACCGATTATTACAAAAACATGAGCTCCACCCATACCATGTACAGCGAGTATAAACCCTGCTATCTCGGGATTATCAACCTCGGGTGGCATTTTGCCAAACGATGCTCCAAAGACAACGGGAAGATCCGCGATTCTTCGAGAAAATTTTGTGGTCGGATGAATCGACATTTAAAAAAGACGGTTACATGAACCTACACAACTTACACGAGTTGCACGTAGAGAATCCAAATTTAATGATACAAAATAGATCTCAATATCGTTTTAAAATAAACATGTGGACCGGAATTTTAAACTGAAAAGTCATAGGACCTTTTGAGTTGCCAGAGGTCTTTAATGCTGAAGTTTATTTAGATTTTTTGCAAAACCATTTCCCTAATTTACTGGAAGACATGCCACTAAGTATTTATAGAGAGATGTGGTATCAGCAAGACGGCTGCCCAGCGCACTATGCCCTTTCAGTTAGAGAATATCTCAATGAAGAATATCCGGACAGATGGATAGGGCGGTCTGGTACGATCTCGTGGCCAGCACGTTCACCTGATCTAAATCCATTAGATTTCTTTTACTGGGGAGCAGTGAAAGAGAAAGTTTATAAGAAGTCAATTGAAAAATTAGCCGAGCTTCGGCAAAGAATTACGGAAGCAGTTGAATTTGTCAACAACGGAAGAATTGCCCTTCTGATAACCCGATCTTTTTTAAGAAGATGTCAAGCTTGTATTGAAGCTGAAGGAAGGCAGTTTGAACATCTTTTGTAAATAATAAATCTTAGCATCCAAATAATTGGTGTTTAATTTTAAAATTAAGGAAAATTTGTCCTAAATTTAACAAAAAGTTAGCATCTCTAAATTCAAAGCGTCACTATCTGTCTCACTCACACTTCATGGAATGACTCTCCGTCTCACTCAAGCTAGAAACTTAAAGTTACGCTCTTAAGGTAAGCTTTGGGTACACTAGAATCAATTTTACTAGGTGAAAAGAAATTTTTCGAAACTGGGTTTCTTGAAGAAAAAAAATTTTTCTTCCGTAATCTAAGGAATAATGTAGCGGGAATACATAGGAAAAATAAAATTGAAAAAAAGTAAAGATTTGTAGCAACAGAAGCTAAAAAACCATCACAAGGTGTACATTTTCTCGAAAACAAAAGAAATGCCTATAATTTGAAAAATAGATGACTTCGATTTTTTTGTTAATATTTTTTTTGTAACTATTATGATTTAAAATTAAAGCTTTCCATTAAAGCGAAAGCGTTTTAGTTTAGACACAAGCCATTTATTATATTTGAACTGTCATTCATTACGCACTTTATTTGAGATGCAATCCAAACTTGTCAAAATGAAAATTCTGAAGTTCTTTATATTGACGCATCAAACAAATTTTTATTGATTCTGGTTATAGATTAGAATTAGAAATTACTTTTAGAATCTCTGTGTCGAGATTTACTTATAATAAATAATTTCTTTGGAAGAATTAAAGAAAAGAAAATATTATGAAATCACAATTATTTATTAAAATTGAATGAAATAAAATAGCAAAACAATTATATCAAAATTTATTTATTTTTTTTTTACTGGTATCTGAAAGCTCTTTTACCACTGCGAATATAAACAATGATACAAACATATAAATTTCCCTTTGGTGACCTTGAAAACTCATTTTTCGTGGCGCAGACTATAGTAACTGTTTGAAAGGACTCTTTTAAATTTGCTAGACAATTGAGGAGTATCTTAAAAAAATAATGTTTTATTTATTAAACCCTATATGAAATCATAGAGTATACTAAGTTTGTCATTCCGTTTGTAATATAAATAATTCCGGTTGAGAAAAATGGGCTGGACACCCATGCATAATATTAACAGTTATTTTGATTTATGTACATATGTCTTATGCAAGGTGTCCCAAAAAATAGTGATAATCGAAAGCCTGAAGGTAAAGCTTCCCTCGGGGAACCCAAATCACCCCCATGTATGTTCTATGATTTTTTGTAGCTTTAGAGTTATGATTTTTTTTCGTGATTTTTCACCAAACTATTAATTCGAACACATTTTTGGTCATGGTGACTTGAATAATTAAAATAAATTGATGATTTTTTTTTTTTTCAATTTAGACCCATCCAATGCGTAGCTCATACCATTGCGCCAAAAGAAATTTTTAAATTACATAAAGTTTAAAATAATAAAATGTACCAACATATTTGAGGCTGATTTAAAAAAAGTCACATAACTTTTTTCACCCAAATCTAGTTTAAAAACTTAAAATTCAATTCAAAATGTACTAAATCTTTAATCTATCCGAACTGGGATACTACATTTTCCGCACCTTTGATCGGCTCTAACTCAGTAGGGTTATATCCGATCGGAAAACGAGTATCACTGTTCACTTAAGCTTTACCAGCTAGAATTCTTAGAAGATTTGTTTCTCTAGATAACTTAAGTGTGGGGGTAAGAGCCCCCGGAGTTGACGGTGGTTCAAATACGACACGTTGCACATCAAATTAAAGGTCTCGCCTAGTACTATCGCGTGATGAACTTTTTTTCTGATTCAGGAAACTTTCGTTTTTGTTGCTGGAAAACCCATTTTCGTACACATACAGTATTCAGAGAAAACAAATTCTTCTACGAATTATAGCTGGTAATGAGCTGAGGTGAACAGTGAAACCCTCTTTCGGACATAATCCTACTGAATTAGAGCTGATCAAAAATGCGAAAAATCTAGTTCCCTAGTTCGAATAGATTGACGACTTATTACGTTTTGAACTAAATTTTAGCTATGATCTGACATTAAAATTTACACGGTGAATAGCCAATGAAATGGTGAAGTTTTTAAAATATGTTTGGTGAAAAAAGTTATGTGAATTTTTTTTTAATCGCCGTCAAATATTTTGAAAATCATAACTCGAAAACTACAAAAAATCGTAGAATATGCATGGGGGTGATTTGGGCTCCAAGAGGGACGCTCTACCCCCAAGCTTCCGATTATCACTATTTTTTGGGACACCCTGTATATAAATTACCTTTCAAAAAATTGTTCATGGCAAAACCAGTACGGTTTGTATGCATCTTCAACACCCGCCCCTGATTTATGTGATGTTACTACTTTTTGATGTAAGTTTCAATAAGTTGACATGAAACACTCTTTTTTTATTTCTTAATGCGGTAATAATAATGTCTTTCAAAAAGCTCTTGAGAATGTTTTCCCATGCATCATTTACTCGTAGTTTATTTTTATGTTCCTGGTGCTTCGGGTTCCATATAAATTCTTCGAATTCATACAGTGATAAATCTCCAGTATAACGTCATTAGACCACTCCAAAACTTTTTAAAAAGATTATATCTTCTCTGAGTGTTTTCTTATGATTTCAAACTGTTACTGTCCTTAAAGTTTTTTTTGCCATCTATCTAATTTCTAAATTGAACAAGATAAATCCAAAAATTCGAGGACACGATTTTTAAAAGCATTTCCCATTTTCGCCATATTGTTTTTTTATTATCTATCTAAAATATTAAATTATATCTCTCAAACAAATTATGTTGCAAACAGTGGAATGAGATGCCTTCAATGTGTGAAGGGTTCGCCTTCTAAGCGAACTGGATCGCACTAGCGAACATAAATTTGTATAACCATCCAGACGATTTGGTATGTGCGGTAATGAGCCGCACATTTCACAAGTCAACACGAATCCGGTGCATCGTTTGTATTATTTATCCAGATGATATGATATTTCCGTACACTTAACACATATTTGTCGTGTGGACGTATTTCTTATTTCTGTAGATATGCGAGCTGTCATCCACACGATGTCAGAACTGACTAAAATTTCAAATGTGTGGCAAGTGTGCGCTTGCTTAATAAACCTAATTACATAAATAAATTACATTCCGGTTTCGTGATAAGTCCTGTTTCTTGCTATCATGTGTCGCATCCAATACAGGTTTTTTCAAATTTAATTCTTCGCTAAATTTCGCTTTAAGTCGGGGGAGTCAAGTACGTACCCGTAGAATACGTAACTTTGTAACAAATATAATGTTCGTAATATCAACAATGGCGAAATTATAAATAGGAGTATCGTTATTGTTGTTTAAAAAAAAAAAGAAAAAGACATTATCAACAGTTTCAATCCTAGTAAACAATTTGCATTTGCTCGGCTGACGTATGCTTGAAAGTTTAATCCTGGAACTTAAATATACGAATTTAAAAAAAAACCGATGTACTTATATAATTTGGAAAAGGAAAAACTTGCTCTTATTTTGGCGGTGCCACTTAAACAATAAATTCTGATTTTTACAAATAAGTAACATGGTAACAAGGTAACATGGAAAACCAAAACAACTATTAAATATACCATTTTGAGTTAAGAGGAGTCAGTACCAATATTTGCAAGTTTCATATATTTTTCAATGCAAATTTCTGGCAAACTATTTGTAGCAGAACAATGATTTATATTTTAAATTAAATGTAATGCAGAAGTGTAGTAAATAACGTCGTAAAAAATTAAAAAAAGTCTATTGGAATGGAGATATTAGCTCAGAAACTTGTAAAAAATGGTAAAAATTAAAGTCTTTTAAATCAAGTTCCTGTGGGTAGGTATTCTCATTTCTTTAAATTGTGACTGCTTTAGAAAGATAAGGCTAAGATCGAGTTTTGTTCATTTTTAGTGGCGCTTTTTATAATTATTTGACTCTAATAGTACTTGTTTTTTCTGCCGACGTTTAACCGACGAGAAATTGCAATATTTATTTGAAAGTTGTTTAAATACAAATCATAATAGCATATTTAACAATTACGGGCAAACAAAATTTAGAAGAGCTAATTCTCGTTAAAAAATTTCAATTTATGTGAACTGCAAATTTTCATTTTTAGTCTTAAATGGTATGGTTTTGTCGGATGTTGAGATTCTGTCTTTTGCGGTAGATGTCTCTAATGTGTTCTGTGGTCTAGGTCTAAGCTAATTTTATATGAATTTTCTCACTTCCAGGACACAAACCAACGTATAGTAAATTTTATTACCTACTGGTATCTAAATTAAAACTTTTGCTGAGTACTGACTCCTCTTAATTTTTCAGCTTAAAAGTACCGAGATAATTCCCAGAATTAATATTGTTGTGCTGCAATTTTCTCATTTTAATTATTAAAAATAAAAGAATCCATTAACATAATTTACTTACGGTTTATGATTATGTAATTACTATAATTTCAAGATTCGAAAGTATTTACCTGAAAACAACAAAATAAATAAAATTAGAAACAGTTTTTTAAGAATTTGTTATTGTAGATGTGAATTTGTTTCAGTAGATTTAAACAATATTAAATTTCATAACAAAGAAAAAAATCTTTTCATATTAGCAAAAAAATCAATTAATTAGTTAGAATTTATGAGAATGTTAAAAAAAAAAACAGTCAAGTCGGAATATGTTGAATATGGCCCAAATTACGCATCTCAAAAGCTATTGGCTTTACCAAAGATCAGATTACAATATTCAATATGATTTTCCTGCATTATTATTTCATATTTAAAAAAGTATTATTTTTTGATAAATTTGTGATATTTCTATTTTAATCAGAAGTTCAAACTATGCGATTAATAATTGACAATAATGTCTGTCTTAGCTCCGCTGTTTACAAATTTTCAATCAATTAAGAAAATTGTTCATTACGGTTTAGCACAATTGTGACTCTATTTTGCAAATAACAGCTCCAAGGCATCCACTTCAGGTAAAAAAGAAGTCAATGAGCATGTCACAATAACGCATATTATTTGGTAAAGAACAAGGTTGTGCCAACTTCATTTTCCAAAAATATGGTCTTTAAGGTTGATCACGCAAAATTATGTTATTAACTTCGTAATATTTTCAAGTTTTCCTCACTGAGAACTAAACTCATCTGCAGTTATCTATTTAATCGAGATCAAACGGTTCGAGTGAATGGGCTTCTCTGTAGCTTGATCTGGATTAGGTGTGGGGTACCACAAGGATCTACACTCGCTCCATTTCTTTTTTCGCTCTTTATAATTGATATTGCATTAGCAATCTATCATTCAGACTTACTCCTGTACGTATATGATGTAGCTACAATATACCTATCGCGATCCATTGGGCTATTAGAGGATGGTATTTGCGGAGTTAATGAAGATCTGTAAGTCAACTTGGGCACTTTTGAATGGCCTGGTTGTTAACCTAGTGAAATCTCAGTCTATTATTATTTATAAATGTTGACTGGACACTCGCAATTTCTCGCCAATTATTTTTAATAATATGATTGTGCCATACTCTAATGATGTCATTCAAAATCTGGGGTTATGTATGAACAATGCACTCATTTGCGATGAACATGTAAATGTAGTGCGCGATAAGATCTATGGCGGCTTACATAGCCATCTGCTTCATTCACGCCACTAAAACTCGTTAAAACTTTGTTAGTACCCTTAATTACATATGGTGTGGTAGTGTGTGACTGTATGAATGCAGTATGCTCGCCCAAACTTAATGTTGCATTTAACTCGTGTATTGGTTACGTTTTCAATCTTCGTAGATACGATCACGTATCCCCTTTACTAACCATATCTTGGGCTGCAGTCTGAATCAATATCATAAATACCGCACAGTACTCTTTCTTTTCTACTTAATGTACAACAAGCCACATCGTCCAAGTCAGGATCACTAATCGTACCCAGACATACTGTCCTGTAGATCCTTGTCTTGCTTCTTGAAACCAAATGTATAAACAATCTGGCCGCATTCATGGGTGAAATTTTCGAGCATTATAAAAATACATAAATTACTACTTCTCTTGTAATTTGCATCTCATTCTGACAAATTCTAGCTATTTCTATTCTTTGTATTTTATGTATTTTGCAACTATTCTCTGAGGCACAAATTATTAGCATCTTATAAATAATAGTACAATACGTGAATAAAATATTTTATCGAGTTAATAATTATATTTTGCCATACACTTACTTGAACACTTACTTACAATTAAGATCAAATTTTCTTTTCACTTTCATTTTTTTTTTTTTTCTAAATACATTATCTGTTTCTTATAATCTAATTGAGATATATTACCTGATACGTATAAAACAGTTAATATACAATTTGAATTTGAATTAGTCAGATTATCCAACGGAGCAAACATTACCGAGCATGCATTGACATTTATCGGCTGATTAATTATTAAGTTTAATAAAGCTATTTTCTGGAGCTGAATCGACTTTGTTGGGATGTCAAATGTAAAAAGTGAAGCTCAGTTAATCAATAAAATCTTTACTGAATGTATGTTGTCATGCTGCTTTTTGTTTTTTTTTTTAACAGAACAAAAAATGTTGATCTTTTTAAACTTATTACTTATAACATTATTATTAGTTTTTAAGGCCAAGTCTACGTACGACAGCTATGACATTTAAAGTCCCTCCTTAATAAAATTTTTTTTAGGTTTTGTTTGTTGGTATACAGCCGATAAGATAGTTTATTATATTCACATTTTATGTAAAAATATAGCACTAAAATTGTTTTGAAATCGTTGAAGTTTAAGTCCCGTGTTCGGCTTTGAAAAGTTAATTATAATTAACTATCAGAAATTTTCGCCTCTACTATGATTTATAAAAATGAAGAGTTTGGCCTATTGTACGCATTTACTGAGATTTTTGTCTAGATATCCCTGCCTAAAAAAAGTGCAAAAAAATGCAAAAATGATCTACATTTTGCCTACGAAGTGTGTTAAATATTTTAAACTGAAGGTTTTATTCCTTTTGAAAATCTAATAGATATTTCTATGAAAATAATAGTTAAACGATTAGGACTGTGTTAAGATTTCGAAATTTTGAAATTTAAAAAATAATCATAATCAGTAGTTGTAGGGTGACTCATAAGTTATGAGGAGAAACATTTTTCAATTTTCCTACATTCTAAATAACGCATTTTTGTGGAAGGAGAAGAGGGAAGTATCCTTACAAAATTTTGATCAGAACCCCTAATGTGTATAGGGTCTCCCGACGGCCGACGTCAAGCCGCAATCGATAAAAAAATATATAAAAAAAAAACTCTAAGTCTTGTATTTTTTAAATTATAGACATTTCTTTTGTTTTCGAGAAAATGTACACCCTGTTGCTACAAATCTTTACTTTTTTCAATTTTATTTTTCTTATGTAATCCCGAATAGTGCTCATGTAACCTGTTGCTTTAAGTTCTAAGCCAACTGCTCCAGCTTGGAAGAAAATGTCACATTTTGCCGAACCAAGAATAGAAAATTAATATTTCACCCTATTTTAACTGACTGTACTGAAAAAAAAATGTACTACGCCAGTTTGGAAAGTAACGTTAAAAGTTGACGCATTTAATAAGGATTCTAAAATGGTACAACACTTGCTACATTATTTCTTAGAACACGGAACAAAAAATTTTTTTCTTCAAAAAACCCAGTTTCGAAAAAAAATTTTCATCTACTAAAAATGAATCTAGTGTACCCAAAGCTTGCTTTAAGAGCGTAACTTTAAGATTTTAGTTTGAGTGAGACCCCAAAGAGATATCGGTCAGTGAGAAACAATCTTTTTTTATTCAATATTAAAAGATAACTAAGATCCCAAATTGTTACGGAAATTGGGCAACGCAGTATGCAAATTATGTGGGCATAATGTCTAAAGTGTTACTATATGCATAATATAGAAGCATCGAGAGTTTTAATGTCTAAACAAAAAGGTCAGAGCTTGGTCGCAGTGACGTAAATGTGTCGAAGTTGTGCCGTGTGACACATACTTATACAATATATGTCTGCGATATATATATATTTGATTAATGATAAATCCCAGTTAGAAATTATGGAAGCGTTTCCAAAAGAAGAGCAAACGAAGCGTTATTAAGTGCTTCTTAAAAACAAAGATGGAAGCGTTTATTAAATTAATTTTTATTGCATCTTTTATGCTTCTTACAGAAGTGAGAAGGAAGCATTTGTATTGGCCATTTTAGTGATACTTTACAGTTTCCTATCAAAGCGAAGCAGAATTTTTTGCCTGGTGGTGGCTTCTTAGTTGATGATAAGTAATTTTTTAATACGCGGTGACTGCAATTATATTCTTTCAGTATGTATTCAGAATCTGTGCAGGAAACAAAGCGGAGTTTTAATTTCTTGCTTTTATTAAGTGATAGAAAAAAAAACATAGGAGTAGAAGGAAACAGGTAAGTTTAGTTTTTTTATTAATTTGCTTTAGTTTTTTTATTAAATTTCCGTTACTTTTATTAATTTCGGTAAAATGTTGTGTAAATATATATGTGGCACTTTTTATTGGTTATACAGCAATTTAGCACAGTAATTGAGAACGTGTTGCCTAGAGACCCGAAATTTTGAATTCAGGATTTTCCTAAAAATAGTAAATACAGTTTCAATCGTGGACTAAATTGGGCAACCCGTTCATGGTTTTGCCTTAGACAAATTACAATCAGTCCTAGATGCTTATAATCTACTGAAAAATTCGTCATTTCTTCATCTAGGGTATCGTAAGAATTGGTCCTAGACCAATTCTAGCTTCTTTCGTAGTTTTTTCCTATATTCCGAATTTGTTTGAATCTTTAATGTGTACAAAGATGAGTAAAATGAAAATTAATTCAATGTAATTTTTAGGATAAAAATGAAAAAAAAAAAATGTGTGGGATTATAATAAGCGGCATTTCATACGCCTAGTAAAATCGAAAATAACAGAATCATTCGAAAACATTTCTACAATGATAAATGAAGTTCCTTTTACATGTAATAGCCAAAACGAATATTGCATACAAAATACTGTAGCTGAGATTTAAAATAACAGTAATGCCGAAACTAACTCGGTAACAAAAACTGGTTTTCTTGAAAAACTCTCTAGTTGGATTTTAACCAATAATATCAGCCATAATTCAAATGAGAAGTTACTAAAAATTTTAGCCAAGGAAAACATACAAATACCAATTTATACAAAAACGTTACTTGGTATTAAAAAAAATTATATTCCAAAAATATCCGTTAGTCCTGGAGAATACCATCACTTTGGACTGGAAAATGTCTTAAACCTTATAAATTTCAATGCGGAATACAATATTTCCATTGATATTGGCATAGATGGATTGTCATTATATAAAATCTTAACACAAACGGTATGGCCCATATTAGGGGCAATTTCAAATTGCAATTATATAAGCCTATTTATAATAGGAGTATAAATCGGAACGAAAAAGCCTAATAATATTTCTGAATATCTAACTCCCTTTGTGGATGAAATAAAATCTTTGGTTTTAAAATAAACGAAGCTAGTAAAAAAATAAAAATTAAAATATGAATTGCCCCATCACGTGCGTTTGTATGTGGTACCGTTGGACATGCATCGTCAAGTGGATGCTCTATGTGTTTGCAAAGAACAAAAAAAAAAAAATCAACAAGAGACACACTCGCATTTGCCACTGAGGAAAAAGATCCAAGAACCAATACATCAGTCAACAGTCAAAATTTTTACGAACTACCATTACCATCTTTAGAACCATTAGGAATTTGCTGTGTTGCTTAAATCAATGATACTATAGAAACTTTCAATGTAACTGAAATTTCTTGTAAAGCTGTTAGTTTTCCAATTGAGGCATTCCAATCTTACGTAATTGCATTTATTTAGTAATAGTTAAGAATTTGTTTTCATGTAGCTATAATCATTTTCGTATGGATACCAATAAAGAAAACATCAGACCACAAGAAAATGGAGAAATTACCTTGAAAGCTTTGTTATAAAATAACTTTGTTTTGGTTTCGGTAATAAAACTCAAAAACTTCTAGATATTAAAAAAATACTTATTGCACAAGAGTATAGAATACATATATTAGAGAAAAAATTGGAAAAGACCCAATAACAAAAACTTTTTCGAGGCTGGTGAATAAAGAAATTGTGTTAGACTCAAATTGAGACGGAAAAAGATGAAAAATTGCAATAAACAAATAATCATTATTTAATTCATTTTTATTTGGTAAGCTAGGTATATTTCGGAATGTTCTCAAAACTATATGGCAAAATTTTAATTTCTTTGCATATGCTATAAAAGTTGAAGATTATAACATGAAAAAATCTTTTCGAAGATATAAAAACATTTTTTATAAAGAAAATCATTTTGAAAAATATGCAAATAAATATTACGCATATCTGAATTTTATAATAATGATGAATATTTTTTTGTCTTTAATTCACATAAAATTTAATATAAAAAAATAATGAACTGTTTCTTAAGCTAAAATTCAATGAATTAATAAAGCGTTATTTAAATTAAACCCTACAATAATTTTTGCATATGTAAATATTAGAAGTTTATTTTAAAATTTCGTGATAGCGAAGCGAAGAAATGGAAATATTTGATATCGAATGCTTCTATTGAGTTGTTATAATGCAATCTGCCAATTCATTTAGTATTATCTGTTCATTGGGAAGAGCACTAAAATTATTAAAAAATCAAATAAAATTTTGAAACGCCCTGAGATCTATATTTGAGAATCTAGAAGAAGAACTTTATTATTTAGTACTTCAAAGTATAATTCTTGGATGCTTCGATATAACCATTATTTAATTCTTTTTCTTATGCATTTATTTATTGCTTTTATGTAAGCCTTCTTTAATATTTCTGGATAAGATTTATTTAATGCTTCTGTGTAAGCATTATTATAAAAATTATAATAGAAGTGTGAGAGAAGCATTTTTTGGTTGGTCAATAAGTAGAGCTTCTTCCCAATGACATGCTAATGTTAAAAGCAGTGAGTCGAATACGCTATATTGGTTCCAAAGAAGCATTCGATAATTATGTATGGAATGCTTCCATTTCTTACTGGGTAGGTATTTGTTTTATTCGTATGTATATATTTGTAAAATTAAATTACGAACTCTGTATTTATGCAAACATCTTTGAAACTCCCTCGTCATAATATCTATAATTTAATAAAATCTGGTTTTTGTTTTTCAACTGGGTAAAAACTTAAAAACCACATTAAATTTTCTGTAAAATCAGTTACGAAACTTCGAAATAACTGAAGAGCCTCCAAAATATTTAATAAAGTTTTTTCAAAATTCAGCGAAGAATTTTTTAGAAAAAAATTATCAGTAATTAATTTCAAAATAGTGATAAATTAAAGTGGCTATATTGTTACATTTTACAGATAAAATGTTCCCAACAACACAATTTATATAATTTGTGCCCATTAGGGCTAACCCGTAGACATTGTTTCCAATTTATACCTTAAACTTATACCCGCAAGGTAATGTTTCTATTTGGTGACTATAGCCGATTTCATCAATGTCTCGTCTCTTTAACAACCAGTTTGATTGCATTGACTTTCATCTTTCAAACAGTGAATTAAGAGATCAGCTTAGTTAAGGTTACTTTTCATTTTTTTAATATTGTTTGTACATTGTTGGTCAATATCATTGTTTACATATGTATAATAATTTTTAATTTTTTTTTTAATTTTTCTTTTGTAAACTTAGTAATCAGATTTTTGATGAAGTTCTAAATAAATAAATAAATAGCTGTGTTCTTTTGTGTACCGTGTTCTAGAACTCCCAGTATACGAGAACAAATTGTTCTGTGGATTGAAGCGAACTATTTGTACTGTTCGCTTTATTTATAAATCTTCTATGAAAATATATGAGGAGTTCTTTTGTGTATCTTTTGTTCTGTTCTGTTCTGCGGACACAAAAGAACACTGCTTGTATATGTTTCTATATAGACGGCACTCTTACAACTTTGTGTAGGCAGATGTGCCTATAAATTTATCGATTAAGGAACTGTTTCCACTGGGTGCCATCAGATATGCCCACATAGTCAGAATTCTTAGTAAGTGCCTATAAATGTGTCAATAAAAGAACTGTGTCCACTGTGTGCCATCAGATGTGCCCACAAAGTAAGAGTCGCTATATATTTGGCTGTCATCACGTGCACCTAACATAGGCACAAACCTTTAACTCTTGCTCTTGCAAACAAAGCATTTGATTTTCAAATGAATTCTCTTTTAATATTGAAGACATTTCTTCTATAATTGCATTAAGAAAATCATTTAAGATAGGCTTGTTTTCACGCAATAAATTCCAAACTGGCAGCTCATGTAGGTTCTTCATCAATGGCACAAAGAATCATTCAAAATTCCCTCTTTGAGCTAGATGCAATGGGCAAACCATCAATATTGTTACGTGCAATAGAAAGAGACAACTGGTGACATCTACTGGCAATGGAGAAGTAAACGACTTTAGGTTCGGAGAATTGATTATGGTATCTACAGGAAGGTTCAGGAATAGAATGAACAGAATGAATAGAACAGTCAAGAAGCTTCTGGAAAAGAGAACACTCGAGAATAATCTGGAGAGTTTCTAGAGTATAAATATAACAGTTGTCATAGCCAGAAAAAGAGTCTTGTCTTAGACGTTGCAGTATTAACAAGCGAAAGTGTTGTAATTAGATTACGATAATTGAAAGTACTGTATTAAGCGATAATTAAAGTGTAGTTAATTAACAGAAAGTTTATGAATTTTGTATGATTAGAGTGAAATAAAGAACTTGTATATTAAGTATTTAATATTGTGTTTTAAATAACGAACAAAACAGCCACGCTCGCAACAATATTAATAATTAAACAGACACTTCGGGGCCATTGAATTTGTGATAAAATATTTCTATACTCTTTTGCAGTCCATTATTCCAGTAACTTCCATTTCCAATATTTGTGATATTTGATATGTAGGTACTTGGAAACATTTAATAATGTTCTACTATCTTTCGATATATAGTCGATTCCATTTTCAACAAGTACTCTTAAAACATTTTTCAAAGAACACTGTATTTTTTTTTTTAAGCCCAAAGTCGCAGCTCTTCATTATACTTTATAGTTTGCGAATGACAGAAACTATGCAGACATTATTCATTTATTGACACATTTCATATTGTGAAACTTTTCTGGGCACATATATGTTTTCGTGACCTACAAACTATACCCTTAAAGGAACAACACAAGGAAACATTTAAGTAACTATTCCATAATGGGAAGTAACAATGAAGCAATGGTACCCTTGTAGACACTGTTACTATATAGGAACTTATAGAGGAACATTTACGTATTCATAATTTGTGTTGTGTGTGTGTCATATGAGAAATGCGACAAAACATTTTCGAATCAACGATGTTATAGCGACGTCAGGGAGTGTAAGATAGAAATTCAGAAACATTAATGCATAAAATGTTATATGGGTTGGGTCACAGTGATGCCAACCAGACGCATGGAAAAATCCCTCAGTTTCGATAGAAAAAGTCATTAGAATTCCCTAAATAATTGGCTTAAAGCCTAGTATGGAATAAAATTTGACGTTTAGCCAGGCGCGGATCTAGCATTGGAATTAGGGGGGGGGGGGGGGCTCATCTTAAAAATTAAATCGAGCAAAAAAACATCCAACGCTGTAAGTTGGTTCGCATAGCCACCACAGTACTGTAGTACTTGGAACTAGGAAATCCGCATTAAGCGGTGTGGATGATGTGTCATTTTTTAGTATACTTTTTTTTACATTTTTAATAGAATAGGGTGCAAACTGCAGGAGTCATTCAAGCCAAACTTTTCTCAGTTTTACACACTGGCATATATAATATGGACTGCTCGATATGCTATTTCATGCGGGTACAATTTTTTGTGTCAAAAATAGTTCATACGTCGTCGGTGCCAACATTGAAAAATCCATCGGCGGAAAATTGAAAAGTGAAACCTCTCAAATAATTAATTTAAAAACATTTATTTCGATAAACCTACTTATTTATTTATTGTTTACAGCCCTTTCTCAGTTAGCACGTTACATAGAAAAGTGACCCAACTCAAAAAATGCAACTTTTCAGGAGAGCGAAAAAACGAAAAGCTGTACATAGAATTAATTCTAGCTTAACGTAGTACTTGTTTGCTAAAAATAGTCTGAAGTCTTAAATTTGTTAGTAAATTTATTTCTGAAGATTTATATAAAAGAAATTTTAAGTTTTTGTTACCGCAGTTAGCGAGGTTAGCTGTTAATCCAGCATCCTCTTAAGTTGTGTCGCTTTTCTTTATTGCGAAATAAATATTTTTACAAGTTTTTTTTAAGTGGCACAACTCAAAATACGATTTTTAAGAATTAAATTCCGTACTTTGAACTTTGTGGAAAAATGTCATAACTCATAATAAAATTTGTAAGAAATAAATGCTGTTTTGTGGAAAAGTACCACAATTTAAAATAATACTGATAAAATGTCGAAAACATATTTACGTTTGTTATGAAGATCGTCACAACTCAAAAAGTGACACTGACACATTGTTCTATGAAGAATATCTCTGCTCTTAAGTGACAGAAATGTGACACTATCGCTATCTAGCGGCAAAAACAATCAGATAGAAATATGCCAATTTCATGGTGTAATTAACTCAAAAACGACAAATTTTGAGTTAGGTCACATTTCTATGTGACGTGCGAATTAGTAGTTGGTGCTTAGACCGAAAGAGAACGCTATATAGAAATGAGCGCACTTTCTGCAGTGTATTTCTATGGACGTAGTCAGTCCATATTTTAAATGTCAGTGGTTTTACATAAGAACGCTGCAAATATTTTGGAATGTTAGGAGTGTTACATGCCAAAATTACGTGAAAAGGGGCCTATCTCTCTTTAAAGCGAAGAAATTGCCATCAGCCCCGAAATATAACAGGAGTTAGGACTAAGTTAAGTTAGGGCTCTGATGTGTTAGTGAGGGAGTCTGTTTCGTGGCTTGGGAAGTGTTTCTAATGGATCACCCAAAGCTGAGGTCCGAAACCCAAATTCCCAGAAAAACCTATACACATACATCACATGCATACAATGGCATTCATTGAAATAAATTTTTATTTTTTTAAGTTATGGAACAAAATTTTTTTTAAGTTAAATTATATATAAATAAAAAAAGTATAAAATAAAAAATTGATTTTTTCAAATAACTCAATTAATTAAATATTTTTTCTTCAAATTTAGGGAGGGGTCATGACCCCCACGACCCCCCCCCCCCTCCCCTGGATCCGCACCTGCGTTTAGCGCTAGTAAAATCGCAAGCAAAAATTTTACTGGTGATTTTACTAGTGCAGTACGGAGATCCCCAGTAAAAACTGAAGGTTCCATCTTTATAAAATAGCTGGCACTATAAATTATCCACACATTTTACTAGGCATTTTAATGCACGAAGCATTAAATTCCTGGTAAATTTTGACATTCCTATTTCTATGGAAATTTGCATAGTGTTTTTTGATTGATTGGAGGGTTTCATGTGTGTTATCAAAATATAAAAACGAATTATTTTGTTAAATTTTATTTGGAGATTGCGTTAAATTTTACTTTGCCCGAACACGATTCCAGGCTTAACTCCAAAATAAAAAAAAAAAAAAAAAACAGTATTATTTCCTGTTTTCATAAATAAATTTGATTTATTTATTTATTATTTACAAGTAACAAAGACTACATATTCAAAGATAAAATAAACAATCTCCTGTGAATTTGAAAAGGAAAAATTTAGAAAATGAGGACATCCTTAAAATTTTGGAATTTTTTGTATAGTATGAAAATGGTTTGCTAGGGGAAATACAAATTCAAAAATATCGCGAACTTAGCCAAACCCTCATTTAAATGCTGAATCGGAGTGTATATTTTCTGTTGTAACTAATGTAAAGACACAAAAGAGAAATAAAATAAGATCACAAAGTAATAATTGTTGCAATAATTTTACAGTGACAGATGAATGAGCATAAGAATTTAATGCGAAAATCTTACCAGTACATAACTAATTAGCAATATAAGTCAAAGGTGACCATTTTCCTGTAGCTAATTGAACTTTTTTTTTGTAGTGTTCTTGCGACCAAGTTGCATATCTTTTACGATTCGAGAATTAGAGATATCCTTTAATAAGGGGGTGACAAATGATCAACAATTGAAAATGCTACATTATGCTGCGCAAAACAGTTAGACAAATATTTATTTCAGCTTCAGCGACTTGTACATTCTGTTTAGGTGAACCAGAAAATATTGCGATATTTGTTTAACTTTCTGCATTCCACCAATAGATATCTGATGCTTTTTAGTAGCAGCATATCTCTGCAATTTGTTCTTACCACAAATTTAACGAAACATGACCTGCCAAACCAAAACATGCCAGATCAGTCTCCTCTTTTGCAATCCAAACTTGAAATGAATTTTTATAAAAAAGTAAAAGTTAAAGCACACTAAAAATATTAAAAACATTTGAATTCTGGATCACAAAGCTATTTTTCTTGAGACTTTGGTTTTCGCAAAGATCATTTCTAGATTATCGTTTCTTTTGTGGTGTATCTTGCTGTCGTACTGAACTTGAAACAGTAGAAATGGAGAGATTTTTTTCCATAACACCATTAAAAAAAGATACATCTGAAAACGAACAATCTGAACTATGACATTTTTCTAAACTGGAAATTTTCATTACAGAACAGAAGAGTAGAGTGGAGGAGGGTATGTGACATTGACATGAAAATTAATAGTCTACTCCAGTAATTCTCATTCTATGCTAGTGTTTCTTCAATTTGCAGAAGTTCTCTGTAGCTTGGAGCAATCAAATTATTAGAAACCTCTAGTGCAGAAAATATCCCTGCATATCGTTACTTTTGAAAATTTTATCCCTAAATACCTAAAATCGAAAATTATCACTATATCTAGGGATAAAAGCCCTAAGTTGGCATCACTGGGTTGGGATCTTTTTAAATGACGATACCGAAGTCTACTGATACATAAAAATGACAAAATTATGAAAACATCAACATCAATAAATTGACATTGGCCATTAGGAGAGCCCAACAGGAAGAGAACGTAAACTCTTTAAATGTTTTTAAAGTGTAGGGTGGAATTTGACAAGATAAGCAGTCCATTTATTTATATGACAGAGATAAATACATTCCAGAATCGATAGGTAATGTATGTTCATGTTGGAACACAAATTTTCCGTTTATCCTGTAGAAGTATCTCTTCCTTTAGGGAACTTCCTTTGCATTCCATTAACATCATTATTCGTATTATGTATGCCGAAGGATACAGTTAAATCAATATAAATACAAAAGCTTCCTTACAATGCATCTAGCATGAATCTTTCCCCATTTACAAATTAATAGAAATTAGCTTTTGTTTCTATTGCTTCTAGATACCAAATTTCCTGCAGGAAAATGACTGATATGCTGCATATGAAACAATATAAGTCTTCGGGTAGGCCCTAAGCTTTTGTCAAATATACTCTGAAAGATTTCAAGTCACTCTCACCGCAAATATGATATGTGGTTACCAGTCTGGACAGAATCAAATCAACTGCCATCAGTTGGTTTTCCCCTGTTAAGAACACAAAGAAGAAGAGATTATTCCATTTTCAAATGAATGTATGTCGTTATGTAATCCCAGAGCTTGGGCTGTGGTGGCCAGGCAGTTTTAATTGATATGCCTTGATATCCTTTTTGCTAGAAATACCTTCATTACGAGATACGATGACTGACCATCAGTTCAAAGGCTAATTACGGCTGCATTTGACATGACATGTTTATTCAATCCAAATTATACTGTTGACAAATGTGTTAACCGGGATTATGTGCAGATATATACCGAGAGACGACGGATAAACAACGTAGAGCGAAATCAGCAAAATTGGGGGCAAGCTATACTACAGAGTTGCATTGTCTAATATGTAGACTTCCGCCATACCATAGTCATGGACCTGCATAAGCCCAGATAGGAAAAAGGATTAACAACTGAGTTGAGAAAATTTCAACAATTACCAAGCGTTAAATTTTTGATGGGACAAAAGTATAGGTATATATTTCGACTAAAGCTTTGACAGCGCTGATGTGAACAAAATTTGAAATAAATCACAGCAACGCGATAACATTTTAAATTATCACAATCGTCTACATAACAGCAATGCTAGACTTTCATGGATTGAAGGGAAGCCATCATGTTAACATTTCTCGAAACGAAAAATAAAAATTGGCAATTAGATCCACCTCAAAAGGCAGACTGTGCTCCCCTTTTTCAATGAAATAAAGTGAAAAACTGAGGAGTATGAAAGGAATCAGTTTGGGATCAATTAAGTACAGGCTTGCCTGGTACAGCAAGAGTTTAATTAACCGAGAAAAAATCAATTACTGAAGAGGTTTCATAAGTTCTCCTTTACCTAGTAGGTATACTTTATCTTTCAGGGAGGGGGAGGATAGACGAAATTTTTCCTATACGTTCTATGTATATTACAAAAATTATTTCTCTCTCTCTCTCTCTCTGTCTCTGTGTTGGCAGTTAAATGCACGATATATATGTATGTTTGCGTACCTGACAGTAATTATTTTTGGCGACCGACATACATAAGGTTTCCGAGAAAGTCAAGACTTCCAAAAGTTCGCTTCTCTAATTGCTATGGCATTTGAAATAACCCTGTCTAAAGTTAAATGAATTTAAAACGAATGTTACCTGTCGAAAAACTTTTGAATGGTTTGTTTTTGAAATGTGTTCATTCAGATTAGTTTAATAATTAAATTTTAAAAGAATATCGAAGCTTAACTCTTTTTAGAGTCAGGATAAAACAGCGCTTTTTTTTAATGGATTAACGCAACTCAAAAATTTATTATCTTATGAATGAATTTTTAAAAATAAATTTTTTTTTGCTTTGTGCTCGTGTATCACTTAAATTTGGCTGGGGCATCTCAGAACATAATATGATTAAATTGTTTTTTAGATCTGATTTAGTAGAAACAAACGAAAGTAATATTCTCAGTGATAAAATATAATTAGTTTCAAAAACCAAGAAAAATAGTCATCTGTAATTGAAGTTTACAGTTGAATTTATTAGCTGTGTTCTTTTGTGTTCGCAGAACAGGGAAGAACAAAAAATACACAAAAGAATGCTTCATACATTTTTATAGAAGATTTATAAATGAGGCGAACAGTACAAATAGTTCGCTTCAATCGAGAGAACAATTTGTTCTCTCCAGTATATGGGAGTTCTAGAACAAGGTACACAAAAGAACGCAGCTATTATCACAGACAAAAAATGCCCAGATATCGACGGTAGTACTAAAAAAATGATGTATGAGAAGAGCTCATAGTAAACCTCAATAATTCACTGATCTCGGCTAAATATATCATGGGTTCGAACCAAAAAATTTTTTCAATATAGGCAAAAATTGAGTTTTTTTTTTGGAATCAAAATCGATCATATTTCTGCTGAATTTGTGTGCATTATTGGTGGCTGTAGACGGTCCGAAGAAATTCTATCTGCCGTCGTGTTGCGCGTTGAGTTGATTGTTAGGGGTGGTAGCTGGATGGGTGGAGGAAAACGTACTTCTTTTAATAGCTGGATAAGCAAACAAAGTTACAAACTTTAGCGAAATTTTTTTCCATGGGTACAAATCGCACTTTTAGGGTAATAACACCTAAGCGGCTATCACTAATCGCCCAACCAAATAAGACTTTGCATTTTTTGGTTTGCAAGAAAATTGTACATTTTAAAACAAAAATGTACTTGAAAGATATTGTTTCTCAAATTTCATTGAAATTGTATTAAAATTTCAAGTAGGGAAAAAGTACCAGTAGAAAGATTAAAAGGAAGTTAATGCAAATCGGCGATAAAATGCGAGTGCACAGTGAAATTTCAAGATACTCCAATAAATTCAGTTCCTGGAATGTAAAGAGCGACATTTAATTAAGTACAGCCAAAGTCCCTAGTCGTGAAATATGAAAAAACATAACGGGATTCAAACTAATGTTGATTTCAATGGGACTTCAGTGCAACACTAATATTGCACTTTTTCCAGCAGTGTAACACTGAAAATGTTCGATGGAATAATTTTCATAGCAGAAGTGCAACACGAGGTTTGCACTGACGTCCCCTACTTTGCACTGGATATTTTGCCGGTGTTACAAATACATATTCATGTTGGATTATCATCTGCTCTGTCAAAGTTCACTGTCGCGATTATTTTTGTAGGATGAGAATGTATGCCGGGAGCAAGCACACACAAGAAATCAAATATTATCTAGACCATTTGGTCAATAATTTAGTCAAACTATTTGTAAGAGTAATGAGCCCTCACTTAATAATTTAAGATAAGCCAGACAATAGTATGTCGGCCATTTTTATACCAAAGAAGTCAAAAAAACCTGTGAATTATAGTCTCAATAAAATTTCTTTGAACCGTGAATCTTTGATTATTTGTGAAATTTTAGACTTAAATTAATTAAAACATTTTATTTGGGTAATTAGCATAAAGTTAAGAAGAAATTTGTTTCTATATATCAATAAAGAACATTTATTGCATTTGACAGTTCTGTGTATATAATACGTGTGCCCACAAATATAAGAAATATGACAGAAATATGTTCGATGGACTTCGGTGCTCCCAGTTCTCTGCTGCCAGAAAAAGGGCAACATTGAAATGGTCCCATCAATAATGCACACGAATTCGGAAGAAATATGGTCGGTTTAAATTCTAACAATGAAATGAATTTTTGCCTATATTGAAAAACATTTATGGTTCGTGCCCATGATATATTTAGCCGAGATCAGCGAGTTATTGAGGTTTGCTATGAGCTCTTCTCTTACATCACACTCTCAGTACTACCGTCGATATCTGGGTATTTTTTATCTGTGATATTATGTTACCCTAGGTACGCAACAATTCGCGTCCATTTATGTAAATTCGATGCTTACCAGAAGGGTTTTCAGTAGAATTTACTTAATTTCGATATTTAAACTTTTGTAGTACAATAGTAAGCTGAATATTTATCTTTTAAGGGGAGGTTACCGTTCATAACGATGAAAAATTCGATTTTTTTTTATTTTTACATAATTATCATCCTTAAAGAGTTTAGAACACATTGGTAAAAGGATATGTTCATATCTAAAGTATTTTAAATAGAATTCACAGTCTGTTGAGAGCGGAACCGTTCGCCGGTTAGAAAACAGGTAGCTGAGGCGCTCGGAACAAGCTTGCTGGGGACACCTTTTCTCGCTACCTGTAGTACCCTCATATATTTAGTGAAACCGTTAACCTTCAGATTCAGTACAAATAGTTCTTAGAGAAAGAAGAATGAGCCTCTATATGGTGCTGGAATAGCTGAAGTAAGTTGTCAAAGATTTTTTTTTTTAATATTAAACTTAAAATACGTTTTTCTGGCAACAGAAATTTTCAGTATGCGGAGCGCTCGACAGCTTCAACGGATGAACCGATTCACATGAATCTTTGCGGAATTATAGGAAATTTAATGTGCGGGCCGTCAGGAAACGAAACTTTTGTCAAAAATTTATTTACAAATAATTTTTCGTCCGTTGAAGCAAAAAAAAACAAACACGTTTTTTTTTTGTTTTTTTTTAAACGGCTAGCATGTTTTTATCCAGAGGTTTTTTTAAAAACGAAAATGGGTAAGGTACTCAAAATTTTATCAGGTTTAATCATTTTCAACCCTATTTGTTTCGAATGAATTGGCAGAGCTGTGGGGCACCCGCGCAAACCAAAACACCGCCGTGTACGGTTTTGTTTGATGGGTGCTGGAGCCGCCATTTTGGATTTTTTTTTTTTTTTATAAATAAAATTAGTATTTATTTTATGTAAAAACAATTTCCAAATTTCATGCATTTTTCATGCCTCTCGACGAACGATAACCTCCCCTTAATTTAAATTAAAAACTCAAAACATTCATCTAGTCTACATAATAATTGAAAATATCAGTGTATGTGGAAATTACCAGTTTGCATCCCGTCTAAGCCAGTTTGCGTCCAGCAAAGTGCCACTTCGCGTCCAGGTTAAAGAAAACATATAAAAACTGGTTTTATGGGGGCGTTAAATAAATGTCGTTTTGAAAGATACGACTTTATTACGTTTTCGTTATTCCTGATTTGAAAAGCCATTAAAAAATAGAAAGTTGTGATATAATTCACAGTAACATAACATTCTTCAGATTAAGACTAATTCAATTCAAACTTTATTCTTTTACATAAAAGCATCTTTCAAATTTCATTATATTACAAAGTGGAATTCAACGTTTTATAAATTAGAATAATAAAGAAAATTTTTACCTTAACGCTGTATTTAGTTCAACATACTTTTTAGTCAAACTTGAAGCTCTTGATCTCTCCTATTCACTTTTATCATGGATTGAAAGTTTTTGATCTGGTCGCCTAGATTGTATTATATCTAAAGGTCACCCTATAAATTCCGGTGTGCCCCAGGGCTCTATTATCTCTCCGTCTTTCCTCTTAATTTTCATTAATGATCTGCTTTCCCTTACTTTCAATCCCATTCAGTTTTTCCGATGACAGTACCTTGATTTCGCTTAGTGCTTTGACACTCTTGAGGACTTCGAGGGAATGTCACATGTGTTAAAAGACATTGAATGCTTAAATCATTGAATAACGATCTTGACAATATCTTCGCTAATGCAAATTGACCACTTCGAATTCCATGCTCCTGAGGTCTTATCTCTTTAAAACAAGATCATTACTTAACCACTCCCGTTTCTTTTGATGGAAAACATTAACATCTGCTGGTTGTAGCATATGTGTTGCGCTAAGAAGAAGTGCGTATAAAATTATTCCGTTTGCCTGAAAAACTCGCATAGCTCCAATGTTAAATGGGATTTGTGGCTGTTAACAAAAAATTTCACATATTTTTGAAGTTGTTTAGTAATTAACCAGGTAACCGGACTTAGAACGAACTAAAAACTAGTCTTCATGCATGGCTATTGATTACATCCGTAGGTGGTCGTACGAACAACTTTTTCTTCAAATACATGTCCTGCATTCATCTCCTTTACACAATTTTGCAGCTCATCTATCCATTTTCGAATAACTTTTTCAGAAAACGTATCTCTGGCTTCGGTTAGGCCTTCGGGAATTATATATGCCAGATTTGGATTGCATTTAAAAAAAGGTCATACCATTTTCGCCCTGGTGGCCTATTTTTGAAGGATGTATTCGTGCCTTCGCCTTGCTAATTTTTTGGGTTCCGTACCCATACTAAACCTCCGCTGTGCATCTGTCTGTCAGTGGGTTGTATCTCATGAACCGTAATAGGTTGACAGTTGAAAATTTCAAAGAGTAAGTAATACTATAGCTGCTATAATAAGGAATAATGGAAATAAAAAGCACATAGCGTTAAATCTTGTACGATGGTACGGAACCCTTCGTGTGTGAGTTCGACTCACACTTGGACGGTTGTTTTTTTAACTGAATTATCAGGACTTAATGGAAACCCACCATTGGCTAACGACTCATACCACTTAACTAGTTTTTTTTTATGCTTTCCGTTAAAATACTTCATGGTACAAACACCTTCAGATATCTTTCAGACAATTTATCCTGTAATGGAATATTTTATTTGATACTAGATGCTGTTCTAATAGAAAATTTTCCTTGTCGAATGTCTGACAATACTTCATTTAATGCTGTAGCAGTATATTCTTCCATATTTCTTTATATGCAATGCATTAAATTAGACTAATTAATGAAGAGCTGTTTGTAGGCCGCAATTTGGAGAAAAGTAAAAAAATGCACCAGTACACGTAACTGGCTCATGATAGTAATCATTGATCCATTTCACAGCCACTAAAATTAATGTGGTTATTCCGAAACTTAACTTAAATTTAAACATTATTATATTTACTTGAAATATAACTGCTTAATAAAACTTTCTCATGAAATAAAAATGGCATAAAAAACGCACTCCCTTACATTTTAAACTCATAGCATTACGTTGAAAAAAAACATGTTTTCTTGCATTTCTCCATTATTTACATGCCGACTACTAATGAGCTGAGCTCTGATGACTCAGATTTAACTCAATGATCCAATTGCTAACTTTAGAGGTAGCAGAAACATACATGAACATGAGGATAGAGAAATATCTGCATTTTAAAGAAACTACGTCGTTTTATGAGATATTATGAAATGAAGTGTACGCGAATTGGGTAGTAGACGAAAATTGGTGCATTTACCCTACTTCAGAATCTGGCTGACAGCTGGAAAATATTTTTGGCGTCGCACGGACCAATTGTGGGACACAGATAGGTAAAAGCAACAATTAAGGTACATTTTAGCATGAAAATATTTTTTAAGGTACCTACCTACCTGTGGTAAATAAGGCTCGGAGGGTAATAAAGCCCACAGCCAAAATTTGTACTAAACTAATCCGCAGAAAGAGGAGTACAGCCGCTTCGATTCATAATTTTCGCGGAGACAAAACCGAGTTATTTAATTACTATTTTCACATTATGGTAACTTATTTAGTTTAAAAATTTAGGTAATGTAGTATATGACTACGGTGTTAATTTTCGTCCAGAATTTTGTTTATTGTTATAAGGCCCACTGGAGTAGACAGTAGGCTTTATTACCCTACCTAACCCATAACGACACGCAGTACTTTAGTCTGTTTATACTTGAGAATCAGATACAGAAACAGAGAACATCTCCTACCTCCCGAGAGATTATACATTCTTACCAAGAGGAAAAAGGTGTCATCTCTAATCCAGATGACAGCATACCACTGGCTAATCTTTAAATGCAATATAAGTCTCCCTATTACATATGTACATTTAGCTATCCTGTTAAAAATAATAAACAAAGAAGAAAAGCAATGAAATTACCATAGACCTTTTAAATTAAAAGGAAAAAGAACATAACAAACCAAAGAAGATAACACCAAAAATTTACCACAGAGGAACATACAAGAAAATTTTTGATTTAAAATTAAAAAAAAATCAGAATCTGAAACTCATAAAGAAAAAGGACCAAAATCTAGGCAGATCCTACCATGCATGCAAGAAAGAAAGTTTTTTTTGAATATGCGACAGTGTCGTAAATGAGTTGTAAGTTTGTCATTCTGTTTGTAACACATAGAAATAATAATGGTAGACAAAAATGTATTGGACATCCATGCATAAAATTAAAATTTATTTTGAATATTGCGTGGCGGTCCGTCTGTCCTTCAATCGAGACCACATGTACTTACAGAGCTCAAATTTTGCACATGTGCTTTAAAAAAAAAAGTAAAATTAAGTTCGAAAATGGGACAAATCAAGCAGAGCTGAGCAATAATTAAGTAAAAAAAAAGTACATCTTCGTTACTTAAGACTTATTAATCAGTACTTTTGAAATGCCCCTACATAGTACTTGAACATAAGTACTTGCTTCTATTTATTTGTTACTTAAGACTTGGTTTTATACTTAACTAGCAAGTCTTTTACTTAAGTATTTCTGAGTCTATTAAGTATCTACAAATATCTAACACTTCGTAGAAAAGCAAGCATAATATCTAGCTCAACTCCTATTTTGTTGAGTTTTAAAGCAACTAATAACATACAAACAAGACTGGGCAAATACCGGTAACGTCTCGCACGAATATAAAATCGACGATGCCTCGACTTGATGACACTGACATGTATAATATGGACTGACTACGTTTATAGAAATACACTACAGAAAGTGGACTCACTTCTATATTGCTGACTCTTTCGGGCTAAGCATCAACTGAGAGAGAACTGAAACCAACACATGAATTAGTGGATTCGTCGAAATACATGATTTTAAAATAATCATTTAGGGTTATTACTGATAAAAACTGTTTTACCAAAGACAATATATTCATTAGATACACAGAAGAAATTCTAAATGTTTTATTAAAATCACTTTCCGAGCTGCGTGCTCACTTTTTCAATTTCCAGCCAATAATTTTTCAATATTGGTACCGACGTAAGAACTCTTTTTGACACAAGCAATTGTGCCAACGTAAAATAGAAAAGTAAGCAGTCCATATTATATACATCAGTGGACATAACCAAGGGTAAGCAAGCAATTCCCCGCTCCAATATAAAACGATGCCTCTACCTGACGTAGGGAAGGCCTCAATTCTTTCTTAGAAATATACTGGAAATTTTTTCCTTAGAATAGTTATGCATTATTGGAAGCGATAATTGGTACATGGACAGACCTCTAATAGTTTTATGAGTGTTGCAGTGAGAGGTGTAAGTTTTACTCTACTTGCAGCGCCGAAAACTATAAAAAACTGTAAATAATAGCCCCTTTTTACTATACATATTATAGTTTTCAAAAGGTATTTATTAATTAATATTTATTAACTGAACTCGATAAACCTCATTACATTACTGCCAACCGTACAAAGATTTTAAAAAAGTACTTTAATAAAATAAGTAAAAAACAAGTTTTCAAACAAAGCTGCCAAGCCGTATAAAAAAGTAGAAAATAAACATTTCTTCACGCACAGAGGTGGACTCAGATTTTATTCGCTGACAATCACCGATATATTTCAGTATGATCAATCAGAGGTAATAAGTAATTTGATTCATGAAGAGAAAGAATATTCAAGAGAAATGTCCCAATCAAAAAATCTGAGTCCACCTCTGTGTGTGAAGAAAAGTTTACTTTCTACTTTTTCATGCGGCTTGGCTTCAGTTTTGTTTGAAAACTCATTTTTTTACTTATTTTATTTTCTGCATTTTTCAAGTTAACTAAATTGTTATTACGTACTGCACTAATCATATCGATGAAAATTTTTGCGAAGATTTTCCTGCTTTTTCGGGTTTTCCATGGAGTTTTCCACAAAAACAACTTTGTGCAACTCATTTCGCTCTACATCTTTGTCTTAGGTTGCAAAGCGCTCAAATGCTTCCTTGGTCGGAAAAACTCCGGAAAAGCGTTTTACATGAATTTTCCTCGATTTTTTCTGCAAGATTTCACCATTCTTGGAGAGAAAGTAATGATGCCAGTTGATAGGGAACTTGATCCTGCAGAATGTAGAAATATTTTTTGTCGGAAAATTTTCCGGAAAAGTCGGAAAATTCCGGAAAATTTTTTCGGAAAAATCGGAAAACTCTGCATTTTTCCTGAAACGGATTTATCACTAATCAAATTTGTACCAAATTTTCAAATGATTTTTCCCGATTTTCCGTGTTTTCCATAAAAATTACCGGTTCAAATTTTGATAGATTCAATTGTCACGCGACATGAACCTGTGTGCCAAATTTCAGCTCGCTGTAATGACGAAAAGTACGTGTACGAGAGTGTCGAAAATAGTAAAAAAGAAATATATAAATATGCAGATAGACAAATTCGTGTACGAGTTAAAGGGACGGGCTGGCCTCAGAAAGTACTTCAAAAGTACTCAGTACTTTTTATTGACTTAGTACTTAGTTACAAGTACTCTTCATACATACTGTACTTATACTTACGCTGAAGTACTCAGGGCTTCGGTACTTGGCTCTTGCCCAGCTCTGAGTATAGCTAACTTAATCCTTTCTGGCTTAGTACGTAAGCTACGGACGTCTTGGTAGTAAATGTTTAATTTTCTCCGGAGAGTATCAAGAGTGCTAATATTTTTTACCTGTATTGCATTAGAGTTTTCTGAACGTTTTAAATATATCATCCCTCTTTCTATTTAAAATCTGACAAAAATTAATTTATGTAAGTATTTCCATTTCGTTAAATTCCAATAATATCCAATTTTACAGTTTTATTAATTTTAAAATAATCCAAGACTCTACTAATAAATTCTGAACTATATTTAACTATAATTTTGCTAGTTCCGCCAGAATGATTCCCATTGGAATGTTTCCTGTATTCCTATTGAGAATGCTGCCCTCATCTATAGGAGCTTTCAGATAGCTATGTATTTTTTTTTTTACCTTATCGACAATATCTTCCGATGGTAACTGAGGTACTTTAACGATTTCAATTAAGTTAACCAATGATTTTCGTCCATAAAGATAACTCGAATGTTAAGTACTCTTACATCCCTATTGAGTTCTTTATTGCCTGTTCGAAAATTTTAATTCGTTTTTATTGTTCATCAAGAATAGATTGAAACTCTCTAAATCCTGCTACCACTCATTCTACAGATTTATTGAATTCGTATCACTTTTCTTTTAGGTTGTTTATATCTTGGACCATATTCCCAACAGTTTTACGTAAAGATGACAGAGAATATTCGGATTCTGAATCTGAGTCAGAGTCAACATCTAGATTACGTCCGTCTCCCTAGAATATTTGAACTGCATGCTGAGCACCTGAACAGTACTCTCCCATTTTCAGTATTTTGCAACAATTCAGAAGATAATTTACTACAGGTAGCATGAAAATCCACTTCACATTATGTACATTTAACTCCTACGTTAGTTGGACTTATACAGGGTGTTTCATAATTGGTGCACATAACTCAAGGGTTTGATAGCTGAGGTGGAAACAAGCAAAAAATTGTACGGTGAAGGGGAAGTAAGGCGTAACGTTTTGCCGGTAGGGAGGGGGATTGGTTTAAGATTTTTAGTACTTTCTCCACTGTAAACCCTGCAATTTTTTTTATATATACCCTATCAAGGTGCGATTCATCCCAGCCGATAGCAAACCGTCTCAGCTTTCCAATAAATGTGGTCGTCCATCGGATGTTGTAGGACGTCAAAGTGAAAAAAATGGAAAATAATTCCTATTTTTTCAAATTTTAACGATTTTCCCGCCAAAGTGCATGATAACTATACATTTTGTTTACAAGATTTAGAAACCCCGGAATGTTACCTTTAATTTTACTATGCGCATATACATACCCACATGCAACCGTTCTTGAGATAAGTCAGTGTTTATTATTTCTTATTTCGTTAATTTTCCTCCTGACAATAGAAATCGCGCCTAATTTTATGCAATTCGACGAAAAATTTTGCGAAAATTAATGAAACTATGCATCTAAAAACAAGTTTACCTCAAAACCGTTGCTTTTAAGTAGGTACATGTCAAATTAAAGGTAATATTCCGGGTTTCTAAAACTTGTACAAAAAAGTATACTAAATATAATGCATTTTGGCGGGAAAATCGTTAAAATTTGGAAAAGATTAGGAATTTTTTTTCCAGTTTTTTTTTTTTGTCGTCCTACAACTTCCGACTGAAGGTCAGAAAAGCTGGTTGGGAATTCATTGGAAAGCTGAGACGGTTTGCTATCATCTGAGATATATCCCACCTTCATAGGTTGCTGAAAGTCGTGCCCCCCCCCCCGCCCGACCTTCAACACCGTATTTTTTTTTTCTCCACCTCAGCTATCAAACCCTTGAGTTATGTGCACCAATTATGAAACACCCTGTATTAGACCAAAAAATATTGCATTTGCTAAGCATGATTACTTTTGATAGCATACAATTAGGCTGATAAAAGGTCACGAAACTGTGAAAGTGCCCGCAGAGGGCGCTACTCTCGAAATGGATTGTTAACATTCGTTTTCCAGGTGTAATTTACGCTGATTGTCGGCACTTTTTCTAAGAAAATCACGGCACCATCAAATGTATCCAAAGCTATGATAAACTAATAATATCAAGAATCAATGAACATCACACGACTAATTAGTAAGCATGAAGAAAAGACTAAGTACTTCAGTCACCAGACACTGGAAAACAGCAACAAACAGCAAAACCAGCACACAAATGCTGAAATCTCCAATATATAGTAAATACGGCAAAACGAAATGTTTAAAATATACTCTTTGAAGTATAATTTTAATTCTGCTAAATTGAATGACAAGTCTTTGCCATTTTTCTTTTGTCTTCTTCTTATAAGATAATTATATTTAAACAAAATACTTTAAAAGATTAGCCATGCGTTATTTTCTATAAATTGAGTAGTTTTATCATTTTCATTGTGGCTACAGAAAAAAAAAAAAAAAATAATAAAAACAATTCATACCCCACTATAAAAATATATCATTCCTTAAATCTTTATAGGATATTTGCTGTTATATTGACCGAAACTGTCATATACAACCCCTGTACAGTTTTTCATCAATGCCATTTACACAAAGAAACATTAATCCTCGTGACGTGCATATAGGTATCTTTCACACGAAAAATTCTATTGGTATACTCCGCAAACATAAGGTACATAATCCCAGTCCCAGGACATTATTTATGGTGGTAGGTGTCATAATTTAGAACAATAGGCAATTTTTTACACTAAACGGACATCATATTGTGAATGCGGCCATTACACGGTCTGTGATCAACGAATATGAGAACCACATCGCATACATTTATACCTCTACATACATGTTGTACATACTTATTTATATGAAAATGGAACATAACCGTGTAATGGACGTTGAACATTTATTCACCTGGTGACTGCCCTTGGGCTGGCCCCTCCAGGTATAACCACTCATCCGTAGATTCGTTAGCTCTTTGTCTGCTCCAACTTAACTACTATATCTAGGTAGTAGTATGTATAGATCGTATATAGAGGTATAGTTAGGACGGACTATTTCTACATGACAATTCAATTTAAATAAACTCCAGTCCGCTGTTTGATTTCATCCGGGATGGACCTTTATCCGACAAAGTAATTCACTTTTATTTATGTGCAACCAAAAATAAAAAAAAAAAAAATAAATAAATAAAAAAGGGAAAACCGTTCGCTAAAGTACAAAAGCTCCCACAAAGCCACAGAGTTTGATGGCCTGCAGGGAAGGTGTGAGAGAGTTTTGAATGTATCCGAACACAAGAATATGCGAAATTGCCAGAAAAACTGTCGGACGGCGGCTGGATGCTTTTCTTTCTCTTTTCCATTTCGGTCGAAAAATTAAATCCATATATCTCGTATGCAGATTTCTGGAAGTGATACCCCAGATAAATACCACGAAAAGGCATCGCGGCGCACAAAACAACACAAGAAAAACTCGAACAGACGTTGCTGAAAATTTCCAAAAGTAAATTCGAGGTGATTGATGAACTACCTTTTCTACCATTTTGCTACACTCTACCAACACACGTGAAGCAAAAAGTAATACGCTTTGTAACGAGGTATAAAGCTGCGTTTTAATTACGCGAGCTATAAAAGGAAAAATACTGTATGTACATATAGGAGGAGTCTATGGGAAAGGAATAAATCGATTCGGGAGTTTTGGTATTTCTGAAACTTTTAATCTTTGCTGAAAGAACAATTGCCAGCGAGTATGAATTTTTTTTTTTTCGTATGAACTTTTCTGCATAATTCTTACAATTTGAGATATTTTCTAATTAACAGCAATAAAGTATGATTTTCAATTCTTCAATGTCAAGTGAAGAATGGAACAATATTGATGAAAATTGTTTCATATTTCTTATTGTTTACATATTAAATGTCAGGAGGTATTTTTTTCCCTTTTTCTCAAAATATTTTCAGATAGTGGAGAGGGGGGTAAAATGATCCCTTCAGGTTGAAATGATCCCAGGATTTTTAAGTTCGCCTTTTGTGCAAAATAAATGTAATATTGACAACAGTGTACTAGACGGTTAATCATAGACAATGATCGGAAACACGATTCAGTTCGAATCCGACAAGCTGTTACGCGCTGTTTTTCATGCGTAAAGGCGCTAGCTCAGCTTGGGCGTGGGAAAAATAGGGCAACGATAATTTTTCTTCCCTTTTACATGGGATCACAAGAGGAGTCGAACGATCGAACTGCAGAACATTACCGCAAAAATTAAAACACATTGGCGCTACGGGGTTTTTAGAGATAGCACGAAACTCTATTAGAGAAGTGACGAAAACACTCTTATTAGCATTCACTTAAACATATGTATATGTATATTTAAATAAACAAAAAGGTGATTTTTAACTAAAACCAAGGCATGCTACAATTAGGAACCGGTGTTCATCGTGGGGTGTACAGCAGACGCCTACGAGGCCAAAGCAGAACGATTACCTGTGGCCTGTCGGAAAAGTTCTCAGGCTGACTTGGGAGCTATTTATTCCCCTAAATTTACCTTCCTCTTAGGAAGTGGTGACAGAGATCCGGCTGGAATTTCTTCGATTTGTGTTTTCTATTTAAGTTTTATATGATGAAAAAAAAGCAATTCTTGTCTGTTCTTGTTTTGTTTCGTTGTAAGTTTTATTAAATAATTTTTTTCCTCTTGGTACTTGCTCTATTGTGCTGCTTATTTTCAGCTTTATGGGATATCTGTCAAAGTTTTCATTAGTTTTTAAATTTCTATATCTGTCGAAGTTTTTATTTATCGGCATTCATTTCCTATATCTGTCAGAATTTATTTTCTTTTATGGTATTAAAAATGAAAATTATTCATCAACGTTCATTTTCTCTATCTGTCAGAATTTTAATTGTTTTTCCCTCTAGTTTTAATTTAATTCCTGTCAAAATAGCTCATTTTCTACATTATTCACGTCATCTGGAGGGTGATTGTGATCTTTTGTCGTAGTTTAATGTCAAAATATACGCCTAAATGAAATGAACCTTTCCACTGATTTTTTCGTGTTTTTATCCAGCAAGCCTTACATTACATAGAATGAACTGAAAATGACACTTCGCATTGCAAATTCAAAATATTATTTCGAATTTAAGCACTTGTATTACTCCAATTAGATGTAGAATATTAATTTTACCACAATATAAAATTTTTGTCACAACTCCGGGAGCTGTTGACTAATGTTGTCATACTTTTAGGCGTGTATTCTGACATTAATTCATTGCAAATTCATTTTAGTTTATTTTGTAGTTGATGAAAAGGATAAATCAAAATTAATATGTAGAATATAAAAGTACGACAAATTTGAGATGAAGTGTCAAAATATGTGACAAAAATATACGCTTAAGCTACGACAAATAGATCAGAATCACCCCCTGCTTTATTTATTACTTTTAGGTTTGAAATCATCGTGATTCCACGTCTAGGTACGGTTCCAGCAAAATGCTTGCGCTCCGCGCTCCTACGTGTCCCTTGGCGCCTTGTGTAGCTGTTCTCGTTTTCCTATTTATTTATGAGCATCATCTGAGTTAGAGTAGATTTCGACAAGAATTGTCGTGGCGCTTCTAAATTCGCCATGTGTTCAAAGAGGTGATCTTGCTCTTTTGTCGTACTTTAATGTCAGAATATATGACAAATAACATGAACTTTTTCCCTGCTGTTTTTTGTGTTTTTATTCAGCTCAGCAAGCCCTGCATAACGTAGAATGAGCTGCAAATGACACTTCACATTACTAGTTCAAAAATAAGTTTGAGATTTAAGCAATTTTATTGCTCTAAGTTGGTGCTGAATATCCATGTACCATTCTTTATAATTTTTATCACAACAACCTCGGAAGCAGTTGACTAATTTTTCATACCTTTAGGCGTTTATTCTGACGTTTATTCATTTCAAATTGATTTTAGTTTATTTTTGTGGTTGTTGAAAAGGATAAATCAAAATGAATATGGTGAATACAAAATTACGACAGATTTGAGGTGAAATGTCAAAGTATATGACAAAAATATACGTCTAAGCTACGAAAAAGAGATCAAAATCACACCCCCTAGGTGTACACACCTACGTGCTTTTCAGCACATCGGTGTGCATATCACATAATTGAAAAAGTAGGGATGGCAACCGAACGGTTGGTGTGCAGTTCGATTCGAAATGTCACTTTTGAAAGGTATTTAAGAATAAAACTACGCTAAACGTCAAAACTACTATGCGCACCGAGAGCATACGCTTACAGACCGTAGGTTAAAAATGTGCACACCGATGTGCTAGGGAAATGAAAACGCCTTGGTCGCCTGAACGACATGGTTTGTATAAATGTGATATTATGTGACATTCCGCGTGCGGCTAAACCTTAGAACATAGAACTAAGAACTAATCTGTAAATATGACCTGACTTTTAATGATAAACGAAAAAGTTACAATAGCGCACCAGTTCAACATAATTCTAAGTTTTGTGGAGACTCATCGCGTGTTTGTTAAGGCTTTTTCTGTCAATGCTTGGTTGACTTGTGACAAATTTTTAGTGAGGAATTGAATGCAGAGGGGCCTCCATCAACAGAGGAAGGTTGATGAAAAAAGGTGTTTAATTTTAATTGTATTTTTCATTAACTTATTTTCACATTCTTAGATATTCACAGGTGTGGGCCAACTTAAAAAATAAAATAAAAACGAAGATTCGAAGGAACGATTTTGAGGTTGATGAATATATCACAATTGTCAAAAGATGTAAAGGAAAGGAATTAAGGATTGTTGTCATATGGCAACAAAAGTTCTCAAGGGTTAATAATTACGTTAAAATTCACTTTTTACATATTTATATTTAAGTAATTATATTAGCAACATAATCAAAGTAACAAAACAAGAATTCAAACCGTAAATGCAAATATAATTACATATATCCAGAAACATAAATTTTATAAAATTAATAACATTCGTATAAATTTAAAAAAAAAGTAATTATATTAATTTAAAAAGTTCATTCATGCTTATGATGCGATATGAAGCAGTTTTTATTTTGCGTTGGAATACATAAATGAATATTTCACTTCTTGCACTTATACCGTGTGAAACTGCTACAATTATCCAACTTAGATCTAGTTTTATTCATGGTTTATTCGGGCCAGTGATTACAGGAGACATGTCTTGTAGATACACTGAGAGCACTTTCGTATATTCTTCGAGGAGCACTTTCGCTTGCTTTTTGTGAGATCGTTGTCATTGAGCTTCCGCCATCGCTTTCAACATCACTTATATCCAGTCGTGGGCTTTTTCTTGTTTTTTTAGCTGAAGATGTAAGGAGTCGTTTCGAAACTCTAGTAGGTCCATACGTTCTTTATGAGGTATGCTGAGAGCATTGCAATCGCGTCGAGTTGCAAATAGCTATATCAATCATATGATCGAAAACTCGCAAAGTCCACTTATTGGTTCTAATGCTTATTCTGTAGAGAGAAAGTAAAAAGTCTACTTTATCGACGCCACCCATATGTTTGGTGTATGTACATCCTTACAATTTCAGGTCGCATAATTTTAATTTCTTTTTCTTTAATTGACACAACCTTTCAACTTCATCCACATTTTCATCTCCATAAATTGAAGAGGACATCTGAACAAGATTGCTGTCATACGATCGAAGTCAAAATACATTTGTAGATCTTTCCATATGGAAATCGTAAAATCCTCGACCTATTTTTTTCAATTCTTTCTCAGATTTCATTTGAACTTTTCCCATTCGATTTGCTCTTATCGTATCAATTGCAAAGATACCCTGCTCTCTTAGTTCAATTATTAGGTTTATGCCAATATAGTAGTTATCAAAGAATAATTTTAAGTTTTCGTCTTTTGGAATCGTCCTTGATAACTATATCATAGCAGAATCCCATCTTAGTGTTTCCAATTTCTATATTCTTTCCTTGGTATACTTCAAAATCTTGAATAATACCATTTGAGCTGCATAATACGAATAGCTTTAAGCCCCACTTTTTTAGTTTTTTAGGCAGGTATTGCTTTAGAGATGATTTTCCCTTAAACGGTATCATCATTTCATCTATGCATAAATTTTCCTCCTTTGAAATGCTTGTACATCTTGATAGAATTGTGTCGATCAATGGACGAGCTTTCCACAATTTAGCATACTAATTTTCACTAAGAGAAAATTTCAAGCTGTTTCTAATGGAATGGAAACGATTTCTTGAAATAGTACCCGGAAAAGCACTTATTTGTGTTGCTTTTTCCCCAATGTATTTTAATACGTGAAAAATTTATTGTCTCTATGATCACTACCAAAGCAATTAATTTTTTAATTTTTGTAGCTCTTCGATTGAAACAAGCTTCGATTTCCCTCTTATAAGTGTATGCAGATTTATAGCTTGTAAAATTTGTATGTATAGGTCTTCGCTGAAATATTGTCTGAAGTATGTGATTGGTGTTTTCACATTTTCTGCAACATATCGGGTTGGTGTCATCAATTTGCGTCATCAATTTCATTCATTGGTACTTTGATTTCATCCACTACGACTATATCCGCTGCGTGATCAGCCTCATCATCCCACTGTTCACTTGTCATGCTCTCAAAATTGTCCAATATCTTAGGCACATCAAAGTCCTCATTTTCTTCATTTTCTTCTTTCGATATTTCCGAATTCTCAAAATCTTCTAAAATTTTCTGGACATTTTCTTTAGTTATTTCCGTATATTTGCGAAAATTCCCTGAAAGAGAAAATCACTCAAAGCACGTGCTTTCCCACAGCTGATATGTCAATTCCACTAATTGACAAATACGAATAGACTGCGTTCGCAAAGTACAGTTTAATGAAATCTGTCAATTCCTATAATTGACTTTCGAAAGAAAACTGCAATTACAAACGAGAATCCACGTATGCTGAAAGAATATATTCTGGTGGAGTGTAGCGGTTAAATAAAAAAAGGATAATTTGTCACTCAATTGTTCACTCAATTATTTATTGCAACAAAAATATTAATTGACTAAACAAATATTAATCTTATGAGAAAATCAATTACTTGAACAAATTCTTTCAATATGCAAAATTTACTTCCCTCAACTTACACGTGCGCGCTTAGAAACTTCACTTGCTATTCAATGATTCACAATGTTTTTATATGCATTTAATAACTAAACGAAACTGAAATGTGCAAACGAACTATATTTTACTAGAATTTATCTTTTTCCTTTCAATAATGACAAATTAGAAGATTATGCTACGTTACAATTTCATATAGATATATATATGTATATAAGGTAAAAAACAAATTTTTCTTTCTGGTTCTTAACTAATATATTTACTAATAGCTGAAAGTAAATACTAATTAGAACTTAAGGTAGATCTAGTTTCCAATTATTATGTTGTGTAAAAACTGACCTAATGGCATATTTTTTACACAATAAATAATTGTTGGAAATTTTGATTTACTTAAGTGAAAGTTAAATTATTGAAAGAAAGAAATTAATAGTAAGAAAATTCAATCGTTCTTGTTAAATTCATACATGTGTGTATGTCCAACACCTGGCATGCAACCACAATGAAATTTAACCCAAATTGAAGATAATAAATAATATGCAAATTTACCTTTAATTTAATTTAAATTTGTCACTAATAACTTTTCACAAATAAGATGCTTGACAATTTCTTGTTGTTTGCAAGTTGCCTTGAAAAAAATTGATGTTTAGCTGATGAAAAATGCCTTGAGTTTCGCTGAAATTCTATTTCCTTTATTACTGATGACACTAGAGAAAATTTGCAAATTGTGGGAGGAATGCTACTGCATGTGCTCGCACCTTGACAACTTTGAAAAATATGAAGGCAGAATGAAGAATGAACCCCCTTTTTATAGAGAGTTTTGTTCCGATTTCGTATCCATAAAAATGAATTATGCAATTTTTAGGCTTAATTTGACTACAATATGTGAATTTGTTGTAGTTATTTGATGTTAAATTACAAATTGCATTTTTTGACATCTTTCCCATAGGAATCCGTTTTAATTTCACGTAATTATGATAAGTTTTCCGAATCGGTGCCATAACTTATCGATACGCCATCTTTTAGTTCAATTTACAAAATTCCTCTCATAATTCATTCTGTTCATCTTCATCCTTGTCCCTTTCACACCTTTGTGTCTCTTTCGCACTTATTGGTGCAAAGGGAAATTCGAAAATTCGCGATTATTCCGTAAATTGTGGAAAATATCGCGACGCGAACGCGCCCATTAGATTCTGCGTTTCTTTTCACCCCGGGTTGAAATGTCAAACTTCGCGAGAATATGAAGTTTGATGTGTTGTTTATATTCGTAAATCAGCCGCGTGCGAGTTTTATTTTTTAGTTGATTTTTAGTGTTAAAGTGTATTTTAGGTACCTTAGGAATTATCATCGTGGGAAAAATATCTCATAGGATAGGTTGGTATGTAATTTTATTTTATTTATATGTAGATTTCTTGTAAAATCTCTCGTTTGTGAATTCCGCGGGTACCTGTCAAGGTGAGTTAATTTTTCGCTAATTGCTCACCTAGGTATCCGTGAATCTCTTCCAAAAAGGATTTTATATGTACCTTAGCATGAGTATTTAATGTACTTTTATGCTTTATGTTGCTCAACATAAAGTGTATTGCGTTTATTTTTTGTTGTTGTTTGCATGCATAGTAAGGTGCTATGTAAACACAATTTGTTGCTATTATTCAATTTATTTCATTTATTTCTATATTTAATTCTGTAAATTCACTTAGTTAATTCATTTTATTTATTTCAGGTCGTCGAGGGACTTTTGCATCTGTGTTTTCCCAGATGCTGGTAAGATTTTTGTTTTACATTAAATCTAATTTTCTTCTTTTCTCTTAAGTTGGTCGAACAGCACGCTAAAAAATATAATATTTCCATATGGCATCAATTGGATTCGTATAATTTCTATACCAAAACGCAAATTGTTGCCAAATGGCAACAACTAATTTCACGTGATTTGTGATACCAGTAAAATTAAATTTACACGAAATTTTTCATCTGGAAGCCACAATTCAAGCTACTTCTTCATATTCAAATGAAAAAAATTAAAAAAAAAATCTAGGAATTGGTGACAATATAAGCATACAAAATTAAACTTACCCTTTCGAATTTCCATTGTAATCTACTTATCATTTTTGAACTTACTCCACGATCAATCAGATTTTATTTAAATGATAGTCGAAACTGCGAGATTTACTTTGCAAAAGTCTAATAAAGGAAAAAATGACGACAAAAAGAATTATAATGAAAACAGAAAGTAAGAACAATAGTTGAAATGCGTGTTGCCATATGGCAACAAAAAGACCGAAAGGGTTAAAATGATTTGACCATTAGTTGATCTAAAGCTTCTGAGTTTAAATGATATTAGATGTGAATACGGTTTTGAATAATTCCAAACAAATTTCATCGGTTATATTTAGCTAATTATCCCTAAAAATTTAATACAGTAAGGATTCTTAAAAACAGACTGGGAAGCCTAGACAAAATAATTCGATGCATCCTTTATATTCACTCAAGTCTGATTATAAATGAACTAAACTCCTCTAGATTCGCTTAAAATCAGCATCGACTATGGGCTATTATTAGTCTGTCTGAGAGCATCTAAATGATTTTCAGTGCACAAGAGCAAATGTCGCAATCAAAGAAGTATACGACATTAGAGTTTTTTTTTTTTATCCAAGTCTATGAATGTAAACTGCCGTCTCGTCTCGTCTATGCAGTATGCTTTCACTTCCAACCCACCTCGTATTACCTTATTTCAACTACGAAAAAAAAAAAAAGAAAATTTTATAAGTTTACAGTACCAATGTATACCTGGAAAAGGAAAAGCAGTTACTTCTCCTCCAGACACATAACCAGAAAAGTTTCACTTTTAACATGCTCTACCATTGCCGCATTATCCTAAAAGAGAGAGATTGTAATTTGCCGGTGGATTCAATGAGGTCGCTTCTTGCATTCCTTCCCTTGAGTACGGTTTGCTCTTCCTCATTTTGGATTGTCTTAGAAATCGTTCCTTTCTACTAAGAAATTTATTTCAGGCAAATATTTCCACTTCAATAATTACGGACTATTTAAGAACATTCATACCTGAATGCCATGGATGGGAGTCTACTCTCGAAGAGATTATATGGAGAAGACAAAGGAAAGAAAACAATGTGCCTTGCCTTGACCTGTGGCTGGGGGCACTAATACCTACCATTTGTGAACAAATTCTTCTAGTCTGGGGAGCAATAATTGAAGGAAAGATAGGGTAGGAATTAAATTATTTAATTTTTCTTTTTAAATATTTCTTTTCTTCTCAGATAATAAATATGATTTTAGAATTTACAGTTTCTTGAAGATGTTTACCTAGGTAGTATTGCTTATTTTCAACATTTTGCACATATGTAAATTGCGCTGCTATGTGTATCAAGTTTCTGGTGCTTTAAAAGTTTTGCTAATTTATTGCGAATATGCTCTACATGATCATCATGATATTGAATGTATAACAAACCTGTATATTGCTAGACATTTGTAGAATTAAGTATTTGTGATGTTTTCCATATGAAATTTTACTTCGATTATTCATACCAGATATAAGGCATTTTTTATTCGAATAAAAATAAAAGATAAAAAAACCGAATAAAATGACAAATCGAATAAAAATTTATTTGATTACAAATTATTTTGTTTATGTTTTTTTTTTTTAATAACTTTGGGTAATTAATACTACAAAGCCCGTTCATTTATATAATTACTTTATTCTTACTTACGAGGTGGTTACAGCTCGGAGTCTGAATCGCAAGAGAGTCATCTCCTGTGATTACGTGCTTACAATCGTATCAACTGATAATTCACAATTGTCTAAGTATAAGTCTATTAGGCAGAGGCGTCGTGTTTAATAATGTTTTCTAATTTATTTCATTTATACAATACAAATATTATTCGTTTGGTGAATTAATCGCAAATAATTATTTGTTATTTGGTGCAAATTATTTGAGTTTCAAATAATTATTTTTTATTCGATCGTGCGTTATTTGATGAATTATTTGTAATTTCTTATTATTGTGATGGTCATTATTTGAATTTCAAACACATATTTGTCATTCAGTTATTTTACGTTTATATCTTTATGACCCTTGAGTAGACATACAGGGTTTTTCCCACTAGAAGGTCAATAGAGCGGGAGGTGATAGTATGGCAGGGGGGGGGGCATATCAACCGTTTAGGAGTTACAGGGTGATTAAGAAATAAAGCTAGTTTTTCACAAAACACCCTGTATCTTAAAAACTACAGGGTGTATGGTCACACTTAAGAGCTCATTATATGCAGAACTTAATGGCCTTTTTAACGACTAATCAATCAGGCCCATACCCATCTCCCATCAAGAATTATGGAATTTCGGGTTTTCTTACTTTTTTTTTTAATTGGAAAGGCCATGAAGTTCTGCATACAATGAGATCTTAACTGTGACCGTACACCCTGTAGATTTTCAGATACAGGGTGTTTTGTGAAAAAAAAATCTTTTTTCTTAATAGCCCTGTAACTCCTAAACGGTTGATATGCCCCCCCCCCCCTCTGCCATACAATTTTTGGTTCGTCTGGGTGAGTACTATCACCTCCCGCTCTATTGACCTGCTAGTGGGAAACACCCTGTATAGTAGATTTCAATATTTTGAAAAAGAAACCTCTTTAGACAATGATATTTTTTTTATTTTTATTGTAATAGGTATATTTTAATTAAATTTTGATATGCACTAATAATATGCGTTTGCTTTTAAAAAAAATCCGCACTTCAAAATGCTCATCAGTTAAAGAGCCACTTTTGGACCAGCTTAATATTGTGGCTTGCGAAAAGAGCATTTAGCTGCCAGATCATCATAAATTTTCAAAAATATTGATATTTTTTACTATTATATTATCTATTGTAGTTTGCCAACACTGTTACCAAATAATTTTTCGGAATTCTTCATATGAGTTGTAGTAGTAGTAGGTCTGGCTTGAAGTAAAGTTTTCACTTCAATCGTATTGTCTTAAGCACAAACTCACTTGTTTTTTATTTAATTAACTCTAAGATTATTTTGAGTAATCAAACCCAATTAATTTATTTCTAAAGCTTCACAAATACTAAATTCAACAAAATTATTAAATTCCTCTTAAACTTTAAATTAAATTAAGCAACGAGACATGTTGCGGAAAGAAATGCTTATACCAAGAATTAATTATGTGAAATTGGAACTAATGGATACCAGAAAACATATATCCATAATCGAATGGAAAATAACTGTATGTAATTCAAATAATGACCATCACAATAATAGGATATCACAAATAATTCATCACATAACGAATAATTATTTGATTTTCAAATAACACACGATCGAATAAAAAATAATTATTTGAAACTCAAATAATTTGCACCAAATAACAAATAATTTTTTGCGAATAACTTAAAATAAATTGATACTCAAATAAAAATTTATCCGAATAATTTTTGATTTGATTTTTTAAAAAAATCGTTATTTGATTGAAAATTCATTCGAATAATGCCCAGCACTGATTCATACTTACTTTTTGAATCGATATTATAAATAGAAAAATATAGATTCACTAAGCAATTTCAATGTCCTATCCGAATTTCCTACACGAATTTCTAGAAAAATGAACTGGCTTGAACGACCGACGTCAGACTATTGGTTGTACATGTATCGAACGGAAACCTTTACCTCGTACGTATATAATGAAAAGCCCTCCCGTCAGTTACAGCGCTCAATTTAGATTTAGGAAAGCTACACAAATTACACTAATTTACACTCATGTTACATTTATAATAGGGACGAGACCAATAAAGTCATAAACTGAATTCAAAGCCACCTGTTGTCATTTGGATCCCTTACTCTACTGAAGCTACCCAGACTCAGATTTCGACGTTTTTCTACCGACCGAGCTATTGGCGCCCGAGAAAACCCTCCGACCGGGCAAACGATGTCACAAACGAAAGTCATATTCAGGATTGAAAAAAAAAAAGACATGGCAGTATTAAGCTTATGGAAAATAGGTTTGAAGAGTTTTAATTGCTCATTATATAGCTTATACAGGGTGTTTCCTACTAGGAGATAATACTCAGATAGATGCACAAAAAATTGTATGGGAGGGGCGGGGGGGGGCATATCAACCGTTTAGGAGTTACAGGGAGATTAAGAAAAAAAGCTATTCTTTCACAAAATACCCCGTATCTTAAAAACTGCAAGGTGTATGGCCACAGTTCAGTTAAGAGCTTATTGTATGCAGATCTTCATGGCCTTTGCAACGACTGCTCAATCAGCTCCATAGCCCTCTACCCTCAAGAATTATGGTTGTCTAAACTCAAGATTTCGGATTTTCTTACCTTTTGTTTTTAATTTAACTTCTATTATTTTTGCAAAAAAGGTCGTTAGCATACCTATCTTTTATCAAAACTGTAAACTGTAGACTCTACTCTTTAAGTTGACCTATCACACCCTATGTGGTAACACCAGCCTTTAAACAGTTATTAACTCATAACCTATTCAGGTCACACCGAAATTAGACGATTTTTTGTAAAATGACGTGCAAAGGGAATAAATTATCGCTGAGAATAGGTTTGAAAATAGGTTTGAGAATAGGTTATGAGTTAATAACAGTTTAAAGGCTGGTGTTAACACATAGGGTGTGATAGGTCATATTAAAGAGGAGAGTCTACAGTTTACAGTTTTTATAAAAAAAAAGTTATGTTAACGACCTTTTTGCAAAAATAATAGAAGTTAAATTAAAAGAAAAGGTAAGAAAATCCAAAATTTTGAGTTTAGACAGCCATAATTCTTAAGGGTAGAGGGCTATGCGGCTGAGTGAGCAGCCGTTGGAAAGGCATACAATGAGCTCTTAACTGTGGCCATACGCCTAGTAGTTTTTAAGATACAGGGTGTTTTGTTAAAAAAAAAAGCTTTTTTTCTTAATAACCCTGTAACTCCTAAACGGTTGAAATCCCCCCCCCCCCCTTCCATTCCATACAATTTTTTGTTGATCATCTGAGTACTATCACCGCCCGCTCTACTGACCTCCTAGTAGGAAACACCCTGTATACAGAGTGTTTCATAATTAGTGCACCTAGTTGAAGGGTTTGACAGCTGAGGTTTGTAGAAGCAAAAAATTGTAAGGTGAAGTGCGTGTAAGACGCGTCGTTTCGGCGGTAGGGGAGGGTTATTTTTAGTACTTCTTCCACTTTACACTCTCTAACTTTTTGCATATACACCCTCTCAAGATGGGACTCATCTCAGATAATAGCAAACCGTCTTTCCAATTAATGCCCAATCACCCTTTCAGTCACCTTGGGTTGGAAGTTATAGTACCTAATTTTTTCAAATTTTAACGATTTTCTTTTTGGTTTAAATTAAATTATGCATCATAAAAACGGGAATATCCCAAAAAGGGTAGCATTTACTAGGTATATGTACTTAGTCGAATAAAAGGTAACATTCTGGGCTCTCTAAGTCTTGTAATAAAACTGTATAGTTATTATGCAATTGGGCGGGAAAATCGCTAAAATTTGAAAAAATTAGGATTTTGTTCCCAATTTTTTTTCATTTGACGTCCTACAGCTTCCGAGAAAAGCTGACCGGAAGGCTAGTTGAACATTCATTAGAAAGCGGGGATGGTTTGCTCTAATCTGAGATCAATCCTACGTTGATAGGGTGTATATCAAGAAAGTTACAAGGTTTAAAGTGGAGGAAGGACAAAAGCTCTTAAACCCCATACCACCGATTGCAGGGTTGGCAAATTAAGTAGGACCTTAAGAGTAGCAGTAGCCGTAGATCGTATGGAATCCGTAATTCCCAGCCAGGCAAGCCTTTGCAGGCCTGCCAGCTTCCGGATTGCAAAACCCACAAGCACCTCGGCATATGTGAGCATGGGTCTAACGATCGAGGTGTGCATCCAGTGCACAACCCTCGGTCTTATGCCCCATGTGCAGTCAAAGATTTTCCTACAATGAACGAAGACCCTCATAGCCGCATTAACTTTTTCCTCTACGTGCAATCCCCACGTCAGTTTCGAGTCATGGTAGACTCCAAACCGCTTGATATGGGGAGAGAGTTGCAGGGTGTGTTCAAAGAGCTTTGCAAGAACAACGTACCCAAGCTTACACATTCTAGAGAAGAGCACCAAGCTGGTCTTTGTTGGCTTCACTGTCATATCATGATGGGTGCAACAGTCCTCAGCGATATTGAGGCCTCATTGCATTAGGGCACAGGCAACAACCATGCTGTGCCTGGAAATCAGTAGAGGGATGTCATCCGCATACGCTTCATTTCAGAATCCTGTGTTTATCAGCACCATGATGAGTGAGTCAACCAACATACATCAGGACAACCGGGGAGAGCACGCCACCCTGCGCGCAGCATCTCTCACCTGCATATTGAGATAGGCTCAACCGCCCGCCTCTACAGTTAAGTATCGTCGTCTTAACATTTGGTTGATCCATCGCATTATAGTTCGGTCAACACCATGTCGCCGAGCTGCCTGATATAGTGATTCGCAGGTGGCCCTGTCAAAAGCCCCCTCGAGGTCCAGAAAGTCTCCCAAGGTAAACAGTCCACGCAGTCCCCGCTCAATGACTGTAACCATTGAATGAAGAGCCGTCTCAGTAGTTATGTCCCCCCGGTAAGCGTGCTGTGAGGTGTTTAAGGGAGAGGCCTTTAGAGCTACTGCCTTGATATATTCACCCACAAGCCTCTTCAGGTATTTCAAAAGGATGGAGGAATGAGATATATATGAGTCTTGTGATTCCAAAAACAGCTATTAATTTGACATATGTCTTAATTCAAATCGAATACGCTCGAGATATTTAAAGGGAGCTCCAAAATTAATGAGTAGTTATGTATTTGGTTATTGGCAAAGTAAAAGAATAGTTTGAGAAAAGCTTCGAAAAAAACTTACGTTTGTTAAAAGTTAGCGAAAAACTCAGATTTGAGTGAACTGTGGGATGAAGATGACATTGTGTATCCGATCATTTTGGCATCTATTTTGTGGGAATCTAGTTCCAATGACGTTGTTGTAAAATATTTTAAGTAAGGAGTCCTATCGATATTTTTTCTGCTTATTTCTCGGATGACTTTTCTCGAGCGGTACCACGAGATGACGTGACATACTCAATTGATGAACAGACGATTCCCTTTACGGGCCACTATTCATTAAAACAATATGTAAAAAATAAACCACGTCCGGTGGGCCTGAAAAACTTGTTATAACATCATTTGGTTTAGTTTTGGACTTTGATGTAAATCAAGTGCATACTAGTGCATACTGATCTGGGTCTTGAACTTTCGATAGTTTGGAGATTATTTCAGACTCTTCCAACCCACAGTTTTGTTTATGATTATTGGAAAAGTTAGGTGTCGTAAAAATTGTAGGAACCGGTACAATCATGGCAAATTGAATCAAGGAGATGAATCTTGTAGGCAACTTTCAATTGAAGGGTGGTGAAAGTACTGAATTTGTTTCTTTTGATTCTAAAATTATTTTTTTTCGAATGGAAGGTTTTAATGGCATCAAGGTTTTCTGGTGTTCGTCCGACCGAAACTGTAAGACGTTGGTCGAAATTTGAAAAATGCTACATAGAAGTCGCATGGTTCGCAAATATAACCAATGTATAGGTGCAGTGCACATATGCGATTATTTAATAGAGTGCTACCGTACGTGGTTCAAAACGCAAAAAGTGAACATGGAAATGTAGTCTTCATTTTCTTGATTTCGCAGTAGTAAATTCATGGATGCAATATAATCGAGATGTTAAAGCCAACAAAATTCCAAATAAGGACTGAAAGGATCTGCTGAATTTTAGGCTGGAACTTTTCGAGGTTCTGATTGCTACTCGACGCCACAGAAAAGGGGAGATATGACGCACCCATTGGACGATATGGTTTAGATTGGATTTCATGCATTGGTGATATGGCTCAAATTAAATTTGGCTTGTAAGCTTACCACAATTATTGCATTTGCTAGCAAAATTGGAACAGTAGTCGTGGAATCAGCGCCGCCACATTGCGCAAGAAATCCAGTCGTCCGTTTTCTTAGTACTATAGTAATTCTCGCACATCCAATAAGAGAATCCAAGTCAAAATCTTCAGATTCATAAGAAGTATAGCTGAGATACATATTTACGTTTTCTCGATCAGATGATTCTGGGGTTATCTGCGTACGTTTTCTTTTATTTTTTGTAATTGGATTACTTTGCTTATCTTTCTTATTTCTGAGTTTGTTCCTTTCTATCTCTTTGGTTTTTTGTTTTTGTTCCACCATTTCTTTCTCGATCGATGCAATTGGTTTTTTTTAATAATATGGGTAGCTGAAGTTAAAACGGTTGTAAATTGCTTTTCGCTTTTGCGATATTAAACAAAAAAAAATCCAGGTGACATTGTCGACAATGTGTTCTTAGGTGTTACTTCATTCGACGGTCCAAAAAATGGTGATATTTCTTCCAACACTCTTCTAAATGACAATTCAGAAGTTGAGGTCTGTAACGGTTCGTTCATATAATTTTGTTCAGGTTAAATACTGTTGCTTCCAATTAGGTTTGGGAGTGTGCTCGTTACATTGAGTTCAAGTTACTGATCTACGCACTCACGGTTATTAGTAGAAATTTCCACTATATCTGAAGCTTCCAAGTCTTCGGGCAATAAATATGCATAGTCTGGTATAGTTTGATGTCTAAATCGGTAAATATGAGTTGCACGAAAACCTGGCACGGAATTTATTATTGTTTCTGAATTTATCCAAGCAAAATACAATAGCTGTCCGAAAACTAAACGATTAATCTTTCTATTTGTGTTGTTCTGTTGTTTATAATTGTTGCAAGCAGTGTCGTGATAATTTTTCAAAGCTTTAAAATAGGCTCTGTCCAACGGTTGCAGAAATTGAGTGGTATGATTCGGTACACAAAACAAGATGATATCGTTTAAAATAGAATATTCTAGCATCTCAACATTGTTGCAGTGGGAAGCATGTCCATCTAGGATAAGCAATATTTTCCGTGGGGCTTACGAGGTATAAAGGTATACTTCATCCAGTCGAAGAATATGCTTGAGTTCAAATAACCAGACTTAACATTCATATAAATGTCTGCACCAGGTAGCATATTGTCTAGCCAATACAACTTTTTGTTTTTGCCTTTAAAAACGCATACAGGCCTTCAGGATTGCAGCATGCCATTATCGTAATAGTTCCCCCAACTCACCGGAAGTAATAGCTGCTACATTTCTTGAGCCTTCTTGTGCAAAGACATGACCTGGTCTGTTATTTAATTGTAGCCCGCTTTCATCCATGTTGAAAATATGTCCAGGCTTATCAATAAGTATATCACGCTTGGACATACTCTGGGATCGGGACAAAGATACATCTTCGGATTTTCTTATGGTCAGGTCTGAATATCTATTAAGAAAAAGGCTCAGCCAATCGTCGCCAGCTAACTGTTTTTTTGTTTTATTAAATCGGTGAGGGATATTCATCGTCTCGGCTAGATTGAAGGCCATACCTTTCACTATTTGTCTTGTCAGGGCGAAGATATGCTGTTGTGTGCGCTACTATTTTGCTTTCTACAGGATCACTCAAACTTAGTGAAGGACCTAATTTCCCAGTTGATTATTTTTCAATTTCCGTCGTAAGATAGTAGCAGATACATTAACATTTCGTGAAGCCTCATTAATACCCGTCTCTTTCGTTTTTATGCATACTCTTATGGATCCTCGTTTCCTTTTGTAAAATGTTGGCATAATGTGTTATAATAGGCATTGCTAGTTTAAAAGCCAAGTTTACGCACGAATAAATTACAAATTACAGAGAGAAATGGGCCATCTCACCCAAAATATTGCGCCATTTAACCCAAAACGTATGGGGACAGACGGCGTACTTTCAATTATTTATTTAACATTAATTTATTTACTTTTTCGGTTCTAAGATGTTCTTTTTCTAATATAAATTATTGGAATAGAAAACTGTTTGTAAAAAAATATAGCTCACCAAAAAATGTTTTTCCAAGACTGAAAAATTTTTCACCAGAATAAAAACTGAAATTTCGTAAGAACAGAAAACTTTTTGTCAAATTTAGCCGCGACTACTGACGTCTGTGGGTACTTAACAACCGAACGGTTGTCGCATACGCATATATTCAACACTGGAAGGAAAATATCAGAGCGCGCCATTTCACTCGCTGCGCCATTTTGCCCTATTGAGTGATAGTGAAAGCAGTGAGGAGAAGCTCCAGCAGTAAAATGCTTGAAATTTTATAATCCTCCTGGGAAAAGTCTCAGCATTAGAAAAATACATGACGGCTACAGACACTTTCCAGTTCTGGATAATATGAAAAAATTTCGAATGTGCAGAATGGAGACCTGTTCAAGTCGTTCTAAGATTACGTTGTGAGAAATGTGTCGTATAGCTTATGGATCGGTGCATTGTCTTGGTGAAACAGCAGTTTCTATTTTGCCATGTGAGACCTGTTCTGTTTAACTGCGGCATCCAATCGGTCCAATAATGCAATGCAGTAGTCGCTGTTGATCGTCTGGCCTTTCGGAAGAAAGTCGATGAACAAAATTCCGTGTGTGTCTCAAAATACAGATGCCGTGAACTTGCCTGCTGACTGTTGTGTCTTCGGACGCTTTCCCCTTCTGCTCTCCATTCGGCTGACGCTTTTTTCGACTCCGGCGTATAATGATAAATCCATGTTTCATCCAGTTTTATGTACCGATGCAAAAAAAATTTTATTACGCTTAAACAACTTCAAACAGCGCTCCAAATCATTAATTCTTTGTGGTTTTTGTTCAGCTGGAGCAAACGAGGCACCTACTTGGAAAACAGTTTTTTCATACTGAAATTAGCATGCACTATTTTGAACACGGTGTCTTTTCCTATCATTAGGATGTCAGCTATCTATTGCAACTTCACTTTACGATCGGATATATCAAGTTTTTGCATGTTTTCGGGCGCAGCCACGTCAATTGGACGACCTGGGCAATCCACGTTTTCGGTGGTTGTTCAACCGCGTTTAAAATCCAGATACCATTAGCAAATGGTTGATTTCGATGGGCACTTTTCCCGGTAACACCTTTCAAGCCATTGCTGAGCTTCAACGGTATTTTTTTCATTAAAAAATAATGTTTGATTAACACACAAAACTCCTTTGTATCCACCGATTAAACAAAAATCAAATGTAGCTTCATTTAACCTTCAATGTAGCGTCATTAATCTTTTAATATCTGGACGGCCACTGAACCGAATGTCTATTTTGAAGGTTGGTACTACCGAAAAATAAAAGTATTGGTGAGCTTAAAAGTTTCACAGACCTCAACCATTTTTCTTACTAATTTTTCCATTCTTTTAGGTCCTCAATTATTAAAAAAAATTGTAGTTCAATAACTTTTGCGACCAGAGATTTCTCCGATATTAAAGTTCTAACCATTATTTTTTTCCAAGGACGTCTACAGATTGAGTATTGCTAAAAGGATGATTAATCTGTAAACAGCACTTCACTGCAATATATACTGATGTTGCCAATGAGTTCCTTTTTTGGGTATTTTCTCCTGTCAACAAAACTTTTAGCTTTGTCGCTTTTTAAAAATCCCACTTATTTTAAATACGTCTGTTCTACTCAACATAATTCAATAATACAATATATACCTACCTAAATGAAAATCATAATTCTGTAATTTTTTTACTCGCATTCTTTCTTAGTAGACAGTGTGGCTATAAAATAACGAGACTGATGCTTCCCCAGAAAAACTAATTGTGCACCAAACGCAAACGACAGACAGGCTAAAACACAATGTGAGCGACACGACAAAAGCGCTGTAAAAATACAATTGGAGCAACACGAGCGCGACAAGAGCTGTCAATCGCCAATTAAATTTATTCTGTTATTTGTGTTCGAAATTAAAAATCGAAAAAATTTCAACGAATATATTAAAAAGTATTATTGAAGTAGCATGTGTGTCAGAACCAACATAGAAGAAGAAGGTATGTCCAAGAGTTATATAAAACTCAGTCGGAGTTGGGTTTCTATGCGAATGCGTTTTATTTTAATTTTTTTTTTGTGTAATACGGTGACAATTTACCACCTCAATAAACTTTTCTTCCATATTTTATTCAAATAACTTTGATATTTTCCACGGCATTTTTATTTGCTGATATTTTTAATCTGCGAAGTCATAAATATGATTGCAATGAACGTATAACAATATATACATATGAATGCAACCCAAAATCATAATTTTGCTAAACGCCACCCTATACGTGCGACACATTTCAATTTTCATTTAATTTTGACGACAACGTCGAACGATATCGTCAGCATTGTATTTAATACCTAGGCCTGAGCACAATGCAACGCGACGGAGCGCAGCGTAGCGCACCGAAACGTCAAAAAATGCAACCAAACGGAGATAAACGTTGATTGCGCACAATGCTCTAAGCACCAGTTGCGTTATGTGTCAAAAGAAGTGTCAATATTATGAAAGATACGAAAAATCTCTTTTTAATGCTAAATTCATTATACGCTATGTATCGTATTTTATTAAAAATGAAAAGTAGAAGACGAGGAAATAGAAGAAGATGGTGGGTCCGTGAGATTTACAAAAATAGGGATATAACGGGATATTACAATGTCGTGTTCAGAAATATGAAGGAGCAAGATCCTGAGCAGGTTTTTATCCACACGAGGATGAGAAAACCAGTTTACGAATTACTGCTAAGCTTAGTAAAGTCGAAGCTTACAAAAATTCAATTCGTAAAGCAAGTGATCCTGAATGCCGTCTGGCTTTCACGTTAAGGTAAGGTAATGTGAAAATATAGAATTATTGCTCCATTCCCTCCATTTGTAGTTTCTTATCACAGGGAACCTCTCATCAATTTTTGGCCTGGTCTTTTCAAATGGGCAAGTCTACAGTATGGAAAGTAATTTTAGAGACCTGCGATGCTATTTGGGAAACTCTGTCACCAGTTTATTTGCCGGAGCCAAGGCAGGATGATTACGCGGAAATAGGAAAAGAATTTTCGGAATTATGGAATATGCCAAATTGTATCGGGGCATTAGATGGGAAACATATTACCATTAAATGCCCTCCTAATTCTGGAACGCAGTTCTTTAATTATAAACACCTTTTCAGTATTGTACTACTAGCAACGTGTGATGCGAAATATAAATTTACGCAAGTTGATGTTGGTGCTTATTGGGAGTCAAAGTGATGGAGGTAAACTTTCTGAACTAATATAATTTATTATCCTAACTTCACCGTTTTATTTAAAAGACGTTTTAAGAGAATCAGAATTTGGGAAATATCTGTTGAGGAAAATAACAACAGAACTAGTAGCACCCATACTTTCACTCCTGTGTGTACCTCTAGTTCTATAAAGAAATATTTATACCATAATCGCTTTAAAGAAAACACCACTCACTTTCGTGGAAGCATATGATCTTTTAAAAATTTTAATGGTTCATGTAACTCCCATATGGAATGCTCAGAATAAGCACTGCCAGACGGAGCAGAAAGCTTCCGAGTTTCCCGAACAAACCTATCCCGCAATCCTTTCCATCTTTTCATACATATTTCATCTGAAAACCAAATCTATAATTTCCAAGATTAAAAATATTTAATATATATTACCGCTAGTGCCCAGATCAGATCAGTCTTCGACTTATTATACAGCACGTCATTTTCCCTCACAGCCAATATTAGCCGCTTCTCAAAATTTTCCATATTTATTTTTTATTATTATTATATTTATTATTATTTATTATACAAAGAACAATGTCTTAACAGGCTCAATATAAATTGCACATTAAATAAACTGTCAGATAACAATTTGAGGTTATGTCAATCCGTTTGGGTCCGTCGATTTTAGATTTTAGTAAACTTGCAGCGTTCAGATGCAACCATCTGCGACCTGATCCGTTCATTGTGTTCACTCATATATGAAATTCATGTTATGAAAACCAATTTGACATTTCGGTGCGCTGCGCTGCGCTCCGTCGCGTTGCATTGTGCTCAGGCCTTTAATTTTTCGAATGCGATGCTTCCCATGCTTGTAAAAAAATAGCCTGGCAGTGGCCTTCGTTTGTATACAAACTGTTCTTCTGTTTTGCCGGAAAAATGATAAGTGTCATAATAGATCAACTTATGTTATAAAAAAAAACTGCATGACAATGAATGTTGATCACGTGCGCGAGTTTTTTAGTGGTTTATGCGTTTCTAAGATGGCCGAGAAGACGCTGAAGATGATTCACGCCCGGGTCGCCCTTCCACGTCAAAACATCTTTTATTACCCTGAAACTAAGCGTCAGTCCATGCATTGGAAGAGCCCAACTTCACCGAGGGCTAAAAAGCTCGAATGAGCAAATCAAGATTCAAAGCGATGATGATTTTTTTTTTCGACAGTCATGGGATTGTGTACCTTCACTGGGTTCTAGAATGTCAAACTATTAATCAACATTACTACCTTGAGGTTGTTGCTTAACGACCAGAATTATGGAAGAACAAGTCATGGGTGCTCCAGTAACACAACGTGCCGCCTTATTCTGCATTATCTATGTCATGCCAAGCACAACATCCCAGTGTTAGACCATCTGCCTTATTCGCCGAACTTTGCACCATGCGACTTTTATCTGTCTCCCAGGTCAAATACGCATTAAAGGGAACAAGATTTCAGTCCGTTGGAGCTATAAAAGCAAAAGCGGCACGCATCATGAAGGATCTCAAATAAGAAGATTTCCAACACTTTTTCGTACAATTGGAAATTCGCATGGAGCATTGTAGTGATAGAGGAGGGGTGTATATTGAAGGTGATAATAACTGAAAATATTTAAATTCAAAATAAAGTGTTTTGCAGCAATAGTCTTGTTATTTTATAGCCACACCCAGGTGCGCATCCAAGATTCTTGTGAGGGGGGGGGGGGCACAACTATGGTTTTAAAATGGTATAAACTGGAAACAGATCAAAACCTCGAAGACACTCGTCACCACCCACAAATATCAAATGCACAAAATATACCATTTAGAACATTCGGGTCGAACAGATAAGCTACCATTCTCAACGAAGAAAGTTACTCAACGTTCAACTTTTGCCATTCGTGAAAGTCAAACGAGGTGTTAAATTATTTATGTTATTTTGGTATGTAAATGGTGGAAGTGTAATGTTTCCGAATCATCCATTTCGGTTAGTAAAAATAGCTAAATACATTTTGTTCAAATTCACGAATTCATCATAAACTGTAACTTTGCAAAATAGGATTAAAAGTAAAGGAAAGCAGATCATTAAGAAAATAAACAGAGGGATGGAGAGATAACATAGTCCTGAAAACATCAGAATTTATAGGGTGAGGTTCTGGTGAAATGACACCTAGCACAACCGGTATTAGGCGATCAGAAAAAAACTAAAAGGTCTGGATGCCAGATCTTTGAAATATCTATGGCAACGATTTTGGACTCACCAAAATAGTGAAGACTACGTTTTCAACGTTCCGTCAGCAAGTCCCCAGATCAGCATGCAGTCCGGAAGCCATATTGGCGATCATATATGAGTTGCTTGGTTTCTAGATACCTCATTAATTTGGAGTTAATAATGGATCCAAAAGCGTTTGAAAGAATCAAAAGGATAACAGTTGATCGATAATTTGAGAGATCGCTACCCTCTATTTTCTTTTGTCTGAACATGAGCGAGTTTCCTACCAGTTGGATAATTTCCTGTCAAATATACAGGTACAATAGTTTACGCCAAGGTTTAGCCAAGGACAAGGAACAACTTTTAATTAACATGGGTGAGAAACCAACAGGACCTACGGCTTTAGAAGCGCTAATCATCTAAAGACCTTGAACACATCTCTTCTGCGGATGTGTATTGGCACTTATATACATCCACACGGGAGATGCGAAATAGGTGTCTGTGAAGTGAATGGAAAACGAGAATTTGAAGCGAATCTACTAGTCAAAATATTGGTTTGATCCAGAGATTCAATAACCACTTCACCATTGTTAAGTAGTGAAGTTATAGAGGAATTGGTGAAGTTGTTTCTGATGGTTTTTATCAGAGACCAGAAAGCCTTTGCTATCTTTGATTGCTAGATTCTTAGTCTAACATTTCTGTTAAAAAGAGGAGGTGGAGGTGTCCTGTGCACGTTAAACGGAGAGGAATTTTGCTGTTTTTAAGACCTACTGTAGGAATAAGTAATGTATTGATACATGCCAAGACTTAGAATGTCACTAAGCTCATTTTTTTTTATTCTCTGGTATATTGTAAAAGCTCTAATGTAAATTCATCAACATCCCTTGAAGCAAAATAGACGGATGAATGAATTTCTCTAAGATACGCATCTAAGATAAGTATTCTAGTAAAACTATTGCATTTTACGAAATAATATGTTATGGAAGTATGCTGAGTGATTGGCTTCTGGACGTTAAGTGCCGACTACCAGCATGAGCTGACAGATCACTCGGCGGACAGCTTTGACTACAGGGCGGCACGCTAGCTCGCCTCGGCTATTGGCGGGGAGTGTGAGGAGGTTCCACGAAAAACCTGCTGCTGCCGCTTGCCATAATCAAAAAATATTCGTGCCTATTCACCAAAACGCCGGCACACATTCAGTCCTGAATGTACTTTTACGTCACTTACATACATCCAACATTGAAGGCGCAGATGGTATGCCTTTACTGCATGCCATGCCCCAACCACCCTGCCCTCAGAGTCGGCAGATATTTTCAGAGTCCCTTGCAAAGAGAGAGTATAGTGGACCTAGACGACCTTCATGTGAGAGGGCTCCAGGAAAGTGAAAGGAAAAATAAAAGCGTTCAACATGTCTTTATTATTCAATACTGAATGCTATCGTATATGTAAGGAAATTTCTGAGAAAATTCAAAATTTATTCTTGTACATCTGAGCATATGAAAAGATCTACGTTCCCTTTCTTATTCAGTTTCCTACGGTTCATATGGCTAAGTTAGCAAGATAATTATGGCGAACATTAAACATTAAGATTGTAGTAAATATGGTTGATAAGTACTATTTCATTTAAGTATGCTAACGTCATTTAAATTAATTTAAAATAAAACGTATTTGATAATAAGTGGAATAGAACCATACCATTTTACCCGGAATAGTTCATTACGAATGTACTGCATCGTTTACCTAACATGGATCCATGCTTACGATACGTGTCGAATATCAATCATTTAACTACTCGTTCACTCGATTTAAACTATCAGAATTCTCTAATTCAATCCCAGATATTAATATTCAATTCTAAATGAAAATTATTCCCCGATTCAGGTTCTATTCCAAAGGTTATTCGTAATATTTCAATTGGCAAATTTGAATTTTCACTTCTCAAGGCCGATTAAAATGAGTAAGTATTAATCCCGATTATCAATCATTTACTGATTCTGTTTCTATTTAAAAGGTTACTTTAATATTTCGATTTTCAAATTTTGAATTCCAATTATAAATGTTTATTAGCATCTGAAAATACATCTCTTTCAATTCCAAAGTTTGATATTTAATTTTCTACGTTTTAGTAACTAGGTTGGCCTGAATATAGAAATATCATATGTTGTCATTTCTCCATTGCGATAAAAATAACGAAAATAGTTCTAATCTTTCACATTTTTAAATTTTTCTTTCCTCAACTATCAACCTCGATTATAATATGCGAAACTATCTTGTTCAATTCCACTTTCCATATCCAATAGGTAAACTTTAGTAACTAATTCGGGCTCGATATAGTAATTCATATACCTATCTGTAATTCTCAGTCCCGATAAAACATAAAAAAAGAAAATGTATTGTTCTAATCTAAATAGTAATACTTAAAATTTAAATTTCATGACTGATCTGATAACAAAATTATTAATATTAAACATATACCGACTTGCTTAACGATACAGTAGATCCTCCTGTCACAAAGTGCTGAACCATGAATACATTTTGGTGTACCCATAGGGGGACTTCCAAGCCTCACAAGCAGAATAGTCTACCTAGAACTGAACGGGCAGTCGTGATGTGGATTCGGCTGCAGATTATAGCTGCAAAAACTGCTGGCACTTATCCGGATATAATTGAATTGCGGGAGCCTCTAAGTGCCATTTATGGTTCGTCGGCGTGTCTTATCAGCGTCTTAACAAAATCGGAGCTTTCCTAGACCAAGTCACGGTATGACTGCGTTAATTCTGTAGGCGATGCTGAATATAGCTAAGTAAACAATTTCGAGATCCAAATGTATTAATGGAACAGAAGCTATTTTTCGGTGATTGTTTCTCGCGTGCGTGGCGCCTCCTTCTTCCAACAATTCTCCTTAATTAATTTGTCCTTGCATCACCACGAAAGTTCGGCGAGAAGTTTAATCATTGATTAAATTAAATAATGCAGGTGATTGGAGAAGGCAGGTTAATACTCTTCTTGGCACTCAATATATAATAAATTGAGGTTAGTGACAGTGCTAATAATTATTACGTGGAATTAATTTCGTTTCCACTGACACTGGATACAAATTCCAAATAGATTAACTAACTTGTAGTTTGACTATCCCGGAGATAATAACAAAAATCCGAAATTAAATAATTTACTACTTTTAATATGATGATTTTTCCGGATCCTTCTTTTCTTTTCACGCTGTTCTCCTATCACTTCCCAAAAACAAGACGCTCTTCTTCTTCCTTTTCTCAATCTTTTTTCCTTCTTGGCACTTGTCCGAGTCAGACTGGAAACGTGTGGTTGAGTCTCGACAATTGCACGTTCGTTGTGTGGCTCACGTTAGGTGCCGCTGCTGCCGTCGTGTAGCATACTGCTGTATGCAGTATGCTATGACCATAACAAATAAAAAAATTGTTACGGCCCCCAAAGAAGTGTCCTTGTCAGTGTTAAATGTAAAGAGTCAAGTCCGTCCCTGCCGTGTTATATGTATAGTTAAAACAGTTAATACTGCGTATATGTATTTTGCAGGAAATGACTGTCTATACTTGCTCGGATTGGCTTTAACTTCAACTGGTTACAGCTCTGGAAGTGCAGGGAATATTGCTTGGGAAAATTCTTCCTGGTCGAGAGTTATGTATATAATTAAAACAAAAAAAGAAGGAAAAAGGTATAAAATCCAATGGAAAGCAGAAATCTTACGTTTTAATCTGGTGCCACCCACTTTAAAGAGTTTTTTTTGTATCCGGTCGAGAAAAAATATTGTAAAAAAATAGTTAAGATTTATACAATTGTGTAAAATAAGCTATGTAATATTCTTCGAATTATGTAAGGTAATTTTAGGGTACCCACTTGAAATATTATCTAGAAATTTTGAATAATTTTGCGCATTTACTGAATTTCCATTTTTCTTTAAAAGTAGAGCTTTACTAAAATTTTCATTTCCAAATTGTTAAATTATAATCGAGGGTTTTGTTTTTGCTAGTTAAAGTTTCGCAAAAGCCAGTTAGCGACAAATTGCTATATTAGGAACATTGTTAAATAAATTTCTGCTTGCTGCCCAACATCATGAGGTATAGTTCTAAAGGTGAAAAGTAACATTTCAAGTAAAAGCTCAGTCCAGGATTCTTTTAAGAAAATTTAAAACAAAACATTAATCAAACTTCAGTGAACGTAACCATAAAAGAAAATACTCAATGACTTTTTTTTGTAACTATCGAATGCACAGTCTAAAAGCCCACTATTTTATTGACGGATGTACTAAAGTACAATTCGAGTCAAAAACACAAAAAAAAAATATATTTTTGGTACAGAGTTCAATATTGGAGACGAAGGGAACAATCGCTCTCTTCTAATCAGTCTCGTGAACAGTGCGGTCGAAAGTCAAAAACGTGCATTCAAAAGTTGGCTTAAACTGAAGTAAAGAAAATTACTATTTAAATTACTATTAAAAAAAAAAAAAAGGTTACCAGGAAACTTAAAATTACAAAGGAGGGATCAACAGGGATCCTTGGACTGAAGCAGGATTTATTTTTTTTTATTTCTTTGTTTTACGGCACGACCCTGGAAGGTGAAGGTGAAGGGCAGTAACCCGAAATGCTGTGGAAAAGAAAGCTAAGTACTTAATGTTATAATATACATTTACATATTGTTCTTTCAATCGACTGACTGGCTTAGTTTAGATAATTTTTCTTTTTAATTCATTTAAGGTATCGCATCATATCATAGCCTGTAATGAGAATTTTTTTTTTTTTTTTGAATTATATTTTATATGGGCTGACACTATTGTTTTTTTCTTTTTTTGTTAAAGTGAGTTTATCCCAGTGATTTGTTGTATAGTTTATTCCAAAGCCGGTTTCGTGATATACCCGCAGTAGAGAAAATCACGTGGCGCCCACTTTAAAATCATAAACGAACCACCCCGTCTCCTGAGCCAGCTAGTACGTAGCATAAATTTGGCGCCCAACGTGGGGCCCGAAATGGTTAAGGGGAGCATAAATTCACAATTTGATCACCTTAACATCTTGTGATCAGGGTATAACCTATGCAACAATTTCGCGTGGGAATCGTAAAACGGAGCATCTGAATTTTTTTTTTTTTTGCCCCATGATATAACTAGTAACAACGAATTTACAAATAAAAATTCTTTTTGAACATGTATAAGTTTCAATTATAATTATTTAAAAAAAAAAAATTTACAGCTGAAAAATGAAAAGGTCGTAAAGGTCATAGACATCAGAGAATTGTTTCTTTTATCGAAACTATGCGTATCACCAAAATTGCATTATAAGAATTCCAGGCACATTCTTGGATTTGCGATAAGTAGCTGTCTCTTGGTATATCATTGCTGGCTGATGGCGCAAAGTGTGATCGGCACGCAGCTGTTTGATAGATGGATAATTTTTGTAAATAGTTCAAGTTTTTAGTTCGCTTCGAGAATCGGAATCACTAGTATCACCGGCAGTGAGAGTACATACCTAATTGGGATATAGATTAATTTAACTTATTTGCCAGTCAGTCAAATTGTGTTTATGTGCCGTGTATTTCTGATTGCTGTGAAGTACATAATTACATTTCGTCTTCGTCCATCCCACATAATATTGTATAGTGATTTGCTCCGACAGAAATAAACCTTTGTGCTATTGAAGTTAGGAATATTATGTATTATGCAATATGAATCTTTTGTTTTAATCCTCCTATCTCTTTTACCGCAATAGGCTCTATCCTGCATCAAAAACCCCAAGAAAATCCACGCTCGTCTACAGGATTTTGACAGGTATCAGCATTTCCTGTTTTTTCTGTAGGCTTCGACAGCCACGACCTGAATTAGAGCGAATGCCAAGCCGCTAGCCATAAGGACTGCGTTCTTAAACGTATCAAATTAAACGCTTACAGAACTTTTTACATGTTTTACAAAAAGGGCACTAGAATAGATTTTGTTAGGAAAACTTCAGCAGATCTATTGCAATTTTTTTTTCTGTGGTCTTCAGGGAGGGGCGCGCGTCCCCCCTGCCATTTAGCTAGATCTGCCACTGACCACACCTCATATAGGGACATACGTTACCAGATTTTTTCAGTTATAAATAAACTACATCTTGTGACAATTTTTTTCAAATATGTTATTTTACCTTTTATAGTTAAATTTATTGGCCTAACAATAAATTTTACAGTTCCTTACCTGAAATGAAAAGAAAAAAAAAATGTATTAGAATATTTTATTATCTTTGATTTGATAAGATTCAAAAATTTCATTCATCTTCTTTTATACATTATAAATTTTGAGTAAGTTTTTTTTCGGAAAGCATATCTCACCTATATGAATATAACCCCGGCAAAAGTCAGATATTCCTTCAAAAACTCCCCAACAAAACAAAATCCTTCAGTTTTAACGCAGGGGCTTACAAATTTAATTTCAGTTTGAATATCCGCTATGGCACCAAAAATATTTTGTTAATTTATCCTGTTCCAAGCAAAAATGCACTGAGGTATGAGGGTTGAAATTTCATGAATCATTTACTTGGAATTATGCGTTTATCCGGGACCATTGGATGTGGTGGTAAGAGTTAATGTAGTGGCAACGTTTTTATTAACTTGGGGCTTGTACTAAATGCAGAGAGAAAGTACTTCCCCAGCTCGGCAACTCGAAATACATCAGAAATATACCAACAGATTCCTAGCATGGAATATTTCATCAACCCAATTTTAATACTGAAAGGGGATGTTTAATTAAGAGCTTTTTTAAATGTTTTAAGTTTAAAGTGAAAATCTCTGTTTTTTCGGTGTAGGGTTTTAATAAAAAAACAAAAAATTATTTTATGTTTGGTAATGAAATGGACACAGGGTTTAATTTTGGTTTAAGTATTTTAAAGGCTTATGAGGTTGTCAGGGTTGTTGGTTTGGGGAACAACAGAAAACATGTGAAAAGCATTAGATATAATTTTAATGCATTATAGTTCCTAATAACTATAATATTGTTGTTATTGATTGGTATTCTTGCATTACTGTGGTGCTTGAATTTGTAGCAAGTAATTTTTTAGGAGGGAAATCCCATCGCAGGTAAGTCATTAAAAATCTATCATCAGTATGTAAACGGGCTTAGGGTCAAAACGTTTTCTATCTATTTCAACTGTTTTTTTGTCGAACTGTGACATAGTGAATTTCACTGAAACTTGGCTTTGTGCATCAATTCTTGACAAGCAACATTTCTCTGATGGTTTAATATTTTTCTAGACATCAGGAACAGCTGCAGTTCTCGGTTGGGGGTGGTGTTTTGATTGAAACCAGACTTTAACTTTCCTTCTAAATGTTGGACTCCGTCACTTGAGTAGGGCTCATTAAGGGCTTAAGGAAGTAAATGGTATTTGTTAATAATGACTCCAGTGCTTGCATTTCTCGTTCATTGGGCTCTACAGTGGGTGAGGTTCCTGATAATCCAGCTCTTATCATTTATATCGACGATGCTTATAGTGCTACTCCTGATTATTTTTTGGATTTTAATTTTAATATTGGTAGAGCAGATTTTGAAAAATTGAAGTTGATACTAAGGTCTATTTTGTCTAATGTCTAAGATGTTGATTGTTGTTGAACAATTGTAACGCGCCTCTTTCACCGCCTGCTGTCGACCCAATCCTTAAAGATATTCAGCACAATATCCTACTGCTCAAGAATGATCTTGCAGGTTGGTCTAGTACTGTAGCTAAGGACTCCCTGTTTCATGTCTGGAAACTTGAACATTTCTTCTTCTCCTGACGTGACGCCTTCTGTGAATGGATATATGCCTAGTACTGATGCTTCTTCGCTGTCAGCAGATGTGCCACCTACCCAGCTGCCTTCCTTCAAGCCTCGTCGCAAGCAACAACCGCGCCGGAGGAAGCGATCCAAAAGTCCATAAATATCGCAGCTGATGGCAATCCTTGTCGTAAGATTAGTAAAAGTTCTAAACCGGTCGCATCCTTTGTTTAAACGTCTCAGAAGATATGCGGGACAAGTTATTGGCTCCCACATTTTGGCTCTCTGGCACGTTTACTAAATTGTTTGTACCTTCCGGGCGCCAACCTGGAAATGCATCCAACATAAGTAGCGATACTCCAAAAGCTCAAATCGCTCTCCCTTTACTATCAAAACGTAAGGGGGATTCGTACAAAAACCACACAAATCTTCAAAGCCTCTGCTGCGACTTGTTTCGACATAGTTGCTTTCACTGAAATTTGGTTGTATCACGGTTTTCGCGATTATGAAATTTTTGACAATTCATATCAAATTTTTAGAAGAGATAGACATACTGAGTCTGTAGCTCGAGATGGCGGCGTACTCCTCGCCTGTATAAACCAGTTTAATTTCAGCCAGGTTGAGCTTCCCAGTTTTTCCAACACTTTTGACATCGAACTTCTTGCTCTTAAGTTATCCTCTTTCATAATCTGACTTATACATTATCTGTTCCTATATTCCTCCAGACTCCATAAATATTGTCAATGACAAAGGTCAGAATGTTTACGACCTACTCATTTCAACATCTAATTTAATCCATGGCAAGATGGATCCTCTTGATGAATTACTACTAATTGGTGATTTTAACTTACCCAATATTCAATAGGTATTAAATGAAGTTGACGATGACTATCTTCCACTAAATAAATTGACAACAAAGGAGTCACTATTCCTTGACAGTACTTCATATCTCAGCTAAATCAGTAATGTTAAGAATGACATGGGAAGGCTGTTAGACCTGGTATTTTCGACTGACACATGAAGCTTAATAGTTGAGCCTAGCGTAGTAAGAATGTCTACTCTTGATAAATATCACCCCCCTCTACTAATTACATATTGCTATGAAATCGAAAACTTAACAAATTGTGATCAAACACAATATTTTTTCAATTTTAGAAAGACTAACTTTTCGGAACTTTCCAGTAGACTTACATCTATTTACTTCAACACATTACTGTTTAGCAATAATGTTGACGTAGACGTTTCTAAATTTTAATTAATTCTTTTCGATTTGCTTTCCTCTCACGTTCCCTGCGAGCATTAGCAGTTGTCTAAGACGTCAACACCATGGTTCAATAAAGAACTGAGGCGTCTTAAAAATAGAAAGAATAAATTCTATGGTGTTTAGCCAAAACTACATAAGTCCAAAAATAGCGTTTTTGAGTTATATATACCAAAATGTTTGAAAAAAAAATTCTCTATCATTCTGTACTATCTACATAACTGTAGCTCCCTTCAAAATGATTAAAATGATGGGTCCAAAATGCATAACTCCAAACAAACTCAATATTATTTCGGTCAAAAGCGCACAACTCCGTAGTTGTAGTTTTGACCGAACAAAAATCTGAAAAAAATCGAAGAGCTTGAAGCAACAACTACACAACTCCCATGAAACAAAAATATCGTTAGGCCGTTTGCACATCGAAAGATGGAAACAAATTCTACGCTGCAACAGCGAATATTTCCAATTAAATATACTAAAAGGTCAGAATTCCTTATTCTTTAATTTTTCTAAGAAATTATTCATTTCTTACATTGTTTCTCGAGAAAAAAAAAATTGAAAATTGTCTTTCTCGAAAAACAAAGTAAAAAATTAGCAATTTCTTGAAATAATGAAAAAATAAGAATTTTTCGACCTTTTAGTTGGCAGTTGTTTCGTCTTTAGATATGCAAACGGCCTTACAGCATTTCTTCGAAGTGCAGATAATGTTCAGTTTTACAGTGTTGCTTTCTGATTTGCTAGTGCACGATCTATCTAGTTTTGCAAAGTTAGCCACTGCTAAGGGATTATTTCGATAATACTATATACTTAATTTAAAAAAATGTGCAGTCGTGGTAGGAGAATGGTTGAACTTGCTTTGGGAGGTAAGTTTTTCTTTAATAACAACTATTCAGGTTGCCTGATTTACCATTTTGAATCTAGAATCTTCTGTTGCTCCACCTCCAGGCATTGATCCTGCTATAATGGATTTTATAGACTATTCAAATGATAGTGTGAAAGATGCTGACTACAATCCAGGAGCTGAAAATTTATTAAGCTCGGAAATCAATTCCGACGATTGCCACGAAGAGGTATTCATAGGGGTCGATAACAAACCATGGAAGATATCCAAGCGTAAAGCAAAGATGGCTATCGAAATTCCGGGAAACCCTACAAGACAAGTAGAAACAAACCAATTCGTGGTCGGAAATTGAAACCGCTGCGTGTATGCAAGAAAGGGTGTGTTAATAAATTAACTCCAGAAATTCGGAAATCTCTTTCTGGGTCAAACTGTAAACTGGGTACACGAGATAGAAGAGCATCATATATTGGTAGCTTAATTAATCTTGAAGATAAAAAGCCTGTACTCAAGAGTACGGAAGCGGAAAAACGTTAAAATAGATGCTTTTCATATTATTATTTTTTTTTTTAGATAAATGGCAAAAGGGAAAGTGTTTGCAAAGAATGTTTTAAAGCTACATTGGATGAAACGGATGGTTTCATTAGAATTGTATTGGAGAAGAAAAAAATAAGTTTATCTGGGATTTTGGAAACAGATCGTCGAGGCAAGCATACACCCGTAAACAAAACTTCAGATGAGGTTCTCGAAACAGTAAAGGTGCATATTAGGTCCTTTCCATCCTACGAAAGCCATTATACCAGAAAATTGAACGACAAGTTGATTCTACGATCTAATTTAAATTTGACTAAAATGTATTCTTTGTATAAGGAAAATATCGGCAATGAAAAACATGTATCCAGAACTATTTATGAAAGAGAATTTCACAAAATGAACTTGACTTTCAAGAGGCCTCAACAAGATACCTGTCACTTATGTGACACACTAAAAATGAAGACTAAAATAGCTGAGGAATCAAAAAATGCAGATGATGAAAAGATATGCAAGCTGAGTTGGCATATTCGAGGAAACGAGAAGATAAGAAAACTGCGAAGGAAGAACCTTCAATGGCTTGCTTTGCTTTTGACTTGCAACAATGTCTACCTTTCCTACACCAAATTTGAAAACATCAGTAGCTTTCTACAAAAGACAACTATGGACGTTCAACCTCACAATACACAATCTTGCAGATGGTTCTTCAAAAAATTTCATGTGGCATGAGGGAATAGCTGGAAGAGGAGCAGATGAAATCGCTTCCTGCTTATATGTAAATTTAAAAACTTTACCTCATACTATACGATGTGTGACTTATTATTCGGATACCTGTGGAGGCCAAAATAAAAACTCTTTTGTGGCTGCAATGTTTTTGAAAGCAATGAAGGATCTTCCACATTTGAAAATCGTTAACCACAAATTTTTGGTTCCCGGACATACTCATATGGAATGCGATAGCGATCACACTATTATCGAAAAGAAGAATAAAAGTTTCAATGCTGAAATATTTCATCCTCATGATTGGTATCAGTTGGTGAGATCTTGTGGCAAAAAGAATAAATTTCAGGTCCACTAATTGCAACGGAACGAGATTTTCAAATTTTCCCATCTTCTCAAATCAGGTTGTGGCTTTGTTAGCCGAAAGAAAGATGAAGATGGGAATTTGTTTCGCTGGCGCAATGTGAAGTGGTTGCAATACCGAAAACAAGTTGGGAAAATATTTTTTAAAGCTAGTTTAGAGGAAAATGATGAGTTTCGTTGTGTGAGCTTCAATAGAAGAGGAAAACTTTCTCCACATCTTACAGAGAAATATCTGGAAATTGCTGTAATTTCGGACGAAATTAAGAAGGATATTCTATCATTACTTCACCTAATTCCTGCTGTGTTCCATTACTTCTATAAAAATTTAACTGCTGAAAACAAAAGCAGTATAGATCCAGACCTGGAGAGCGACTCTAGTTCAGAGGAATAAATTTTAAAGAATAATTTTTGCTATGTACAATAAAAATGTGAAATGAAAATGTTTTCTTTTTTCTTTTTAATAAATGAATAGTTCTTAACATAATTTTAAAGTTTTTGATTCATTTGCTGTGAAATATGTTTGATCAAAACTACATAACTCCCAAAAAATCACTTTAAATTCCTAGTATTTATCCAAAACAGTTATACATGCATATACAAACATAATCCAAAACATCTTTGCACATTATTATGAAAAAAAATTAAAAAACTGATTATGGGAAAATTTTCAAAACTTCAAACGTAAATAGCGCAAAAGTACATTTTTGGACTTATGTACTTTTGATTTAACACCATACAATTGTGAAAGAGTTATATGAAGTATAAGGACATTATAAGTCACAGCAACTTCCTCACATCATATAATGACTTCAAAGAACTTTCCTCTACACTTTATGATGAGTATGTTCACAGCATGCACACGAAATTATTTAGTGAGCCACGCATCTTTTTTAAGTTTATTAATATGAAGAAAAGAACGGGCAACTACCCCAATACCATGAGGTACAAGGATTCTGCTAGTGATGATTCGTCTAAAATTTGCGATATGTTTCCTTCTTTTTTTTACAATGCCTTTGCCTCAACAAATTTTTAGCCTCAAAATAGCAACTTCAGTCATATAAATGACTATCGTAACGTTTCATTCACAATCCCTTCAATTTCAGCAGAGGATATACACGATCATATTAATGGGCTTCCAAATGACTTCACAACTGGTCCTGATGGGATCCGTCCTGCCTTCTTTAAGTTATGCTGCCTTGCAGTGGTAGCTCCGCTGAGAATTATTTTCCAAAAATCCCTCGATAGTGGTTGTTTCTCACAGCTATAGAAAAACTCTTTTATCATACCTATCCACAAAAAAGGTAGTAAAAATGAAATTTCTAACTATAGGTCTATTGCCAAATTATCTTGCATGCCCAAATTATTCGAATCTATCATTTACTGTCAACTTCCTGTAGGAATTTGCTGTCTTCAAACCAACATGGGTTTATTTCGGGCAGGTCTACAACTACTAACTTGCTCGAATTTGTCTCGGATACAATTGGCGGGTTGGAAAAAGGTTAACAGACAGATTGTATTTATACAGACTTTAGAAAAGCCTTCGACAAGTTAACGCACTACGTGATACTCCTTAAAATGGAAAAGTATGGGTTTCCCTCAACATGTTTAAAATGAGCGGAGTCTTATTTAGATAACAAAACATACCAAATCTTATTTCACCATTCCATCTCTAGAGTCTCCAAAGCTTCGTCTGGCATACCTCAAGGGAGTCATTTGGGCCCGTTGTTATTTATTCTGTCTATTGGCGACATTGTCTCTGTTGTGAGGTACTATAACGTCTTGATTTATGCTGACGATATTAAGCTTTTTGCTCAGATTAAATCTGTTCACGATTGTGAACAGGTATAGGATGACCTTGTAAAATTTCATAATTGGTGCGAGAGCAATAATTTAGTACTGAATATCGACAAATGTGAGGTTGTGACTTTCCATAGAAATCAGACACCAATCACTTATGATTATGTGTTCTCGGATTCCTCGATTCGCCGTGTGGACTCTTTCTATGACTTGGGTGTCAAATATGAGCACAGATTTAATTTTATCTCCCATATAAACTACGTGGTATCAAAGAGTAGTTCTATGCTGAAAATCCGATACCCAATTTCTATAATTCAGATAAACAGGGATTAGTATATATTCACAGCTTGCATTTGTGATGCAAATGATAACTTTATTGTTTAGCATTTGTAGAAAAAAATTAAACACCCCAATTTCAATTAATACTTTTATTCGTTATATATTTTGATAGTTAACCGGGGCTAAGCTGGTTTATAAAAAAGAAAAAGAACATAAAACTTTTGAAAAGAAATTTACCTACTCACTACCTGTGGTAGTGATACTAACGCCGACGATTACAGAATACTTCCTCATTTTTTTTTGCTTCTTCAAATTCTATCTTATTTCTTTATTTCCAGCAACGTGACTTTCTGATCATGCAATTTATGCGACTTTAACATGCCATTGGCTTAGGTTTTAGGTTCATTTTGCATGACTCCAGTAGATCTGTTGTCGGCTCGCTTTTACTTAATGTGGGTTGAAGGTTAATATATATAAATCGCACGAAGGCTTCCGTACCATCATCGTACAAAATTTAACACTATGTATGTACTTTTTATTTATTTTTCTCAAAATAGAGTAGGCGTTATGTGAAAAATAATGCCAACTTGTGATAATAATAATGAATGAGAATGAAACGAGGAAGAAACGCCTAAAAAATCACGTTTCTTGTATGGGGGCCCCTTTAATCTCTAATTGTATTTTATTTTTATTATTTCTTGTTATAGCGGCAATAGAAATACACACTCTGTGAAAATTTCAACTGTCTACCTATTACGGTTCATGAGATACAGTCCGGTGACAGACAGGCAGACGGACGGACCTAGTAGGCTTAGTAATTGGGCTCCCGTTTGTAACCTTTGAGTACGCAACCATAAAAAGGACGGATACAGATACTTATTACCTAGGCCATGAATATTATAAGATACTACAGTAATCCCTGCATAAAAGCACATGAACAAGGGCCCAATTTTTTGTGATTTTAAGCGGGTGTTGCTTATAACCAATAAGCTCGATTATAAACACAAAATGTGCATTTATAAAATCCCCGAATAAATGCACAAAATAATCGCATTTTTGTTACTAACCGACAGCCGACTAAATACAAACACAATATATGCTATTATAAATAGTTCGCGAATTTAAGATACAACAAACGAACTATTTCTTATACAGGGTGTTTCCTACTAGGAGGTCAATAGAGCGGGAGGTGATAGTACTCACCTAGACGAACCAAAAATTGTATGGCAGGGGGGGGGGGGCATATCAACCGTTTAGGAGTTACAGGGTGATTAAGAAAAAAAGCTAGTTTTTCACAAAACACCCTGTATCTTAAAATCTACAGGGTGTACGGTCACAATTAAGAGCTCATGGTATACAAAACTTCATGGCCTTTCCAACGACTGCTCAATCAGCCCCATACCCCTCTCCCATCAAGAATTCTGGTTGTCTAAACTCAAAGCATAAAAAAAAATGAAAGAGCTCGATTTTACTTTCAGGATCCAGTCGGATGATTAAACGTCTTAACTTGTTCCATATTTGGCGTCAGATAAAAAAGAGCAACAATTCCTCTAAACACCAGGAGACATATGAAGGCTTCAAAAGGGCTTTTAATTTAGAAGACGATCGTGATCATCGTGATAGAGTGAATTGTTTGTGCAAGGCGTTTTTATCAAGATGGATGAAATGTGGACGAAGAGAATCGAGTTTCCTCGCAAGATACGGTGGCTGGCTTAATGAATTTGAAAACTACGACGCCATACATATTATAACACCTCCAGCAGGAAAAAAATGGATGAGTAGGCCGAAAAAGTTATTTTCGGCATGTTCATCGCCAACAAAAAGAAGACGATTGCAAGACTGGGCGAGTCTTGATGAAACACTAGCGCGTGACATAAGAGGTATCGAGACAGCCACGACCACAGAACCAACTCGTATTCATGTGAATGATGCGGTTTCATTGCTAGTAGAAGCAAAGCTAACTAAAAATCAATACCAGCTCATTAAGAATATTGTAGCCGCAAAAACGAATTTGGACATCTTTCCGAGCTATGGAAAAATTTTGCAAGGGAAGAAAGAAAGTTAAATAATCAGCGGAAGTAACTCTTCAAGGTCTTCTGGATCATACTGCTTCCCGGCTTCTGAGATAACAGGAAGTAGTATTTGAGACGATCCAAGAATTTGCCTTTCCAATTTAACCCTCATAGGAAAATGGGGATTTGATGGAAGTAGTGGCCAATCCGAGTATAAGCACAGGATTTCGGGAGACTTTAACGATAGTGATATGCTTATAACTTCTTACGTTCCATTACAGATATTTAGTACTACAGGTCCTCAGTCCGAAAAGAGGTTCGTTTGGCAGAATCCTCGTCCTGGATCAACTAGGTACTGCAGGCCTGTGCGGTTCCAACTAAAACAAGAAACCCCGGAGCTGAGGAAGGCTGAGCAGAATGACATTAATCAGCAAATAACTTCCCTTACTTCAACTATTTTAACAACAGGTGGAAGAGTGACAGTGAAACACGATCTCAAGCTTACTATGGTCGATGGAAAAACCTGCAATGCACTAACAAGCAATTCCTAATCACAAGTATGCTACCTTTGTGGAGCTAAGCCCACACAAATGAATGATATTGATTCAGCACTTAGTAAATCGGTAAATGAAAATTGCTTGGAGTTGAATATCGCCACTACATGCGTGGATTTGCTTTTTTGAATTCCTCCTCCACGTATCCTATAGGCTGGCGCACAGGACAAGATGTAAGGGCACTGTTCACAGCAAAAAAAGAGCATATACAGGCCGAGTTTAAAGAAAAAACTGGCTTAATAGTTGACAAACCGAAACAGGGTGGTGGAAATTCCAATGATGGGAACACCGCCAGAATATTTTTTGCCAATCCTTCGTTGTCTGCAGAAATATCAGACGTAAACGAACGCATCATAGAGAGATGTGGAGGGCATTATCCTGTGGCTTCGAAATAAATGTCCAGGTCTTTGAGCAATACGCGTTGCAAATAGCTAGAGATATTGTTAATGGGTATCCTATGCCAGCCTCTGTCGACAAGGTACTCATACATGGTATACAAATTGTACGCCATGCAATATTGCCTATAGGGCAGCTGACCGGAGAAGCTGCAGAGGCGAAAAATAAAGATGTAAGGTCATTTAGGGAATGGAACACACGCAAAATGTCCAGGATAGCCACAAACCAAGATTTGTTAAATAGGTTACTATTAAGCTCAGATCAGATCCTCTATTAAAAAATAAGCGACCATTGCCGCAAAAATCAAATTCCCGTTTGAGTAAAGCAGTTCTAAGTCTTCTTCTGTAGATTTTTTGTGAAAATATCGAGAAAATTTTGGAAAATATAATTTTTTTATAACACATATTTGAAGAAAGTGTGTTTTATTTATATACATGTTGTAATATAACCGAAAAGTACAACCTTTGTCTTTTGACCTCATCTCCCATACTAAAGAAACCACTGTTTATTGAATTGTCTGTAGAGATCTTGTTTTGTCGCTAAGTTCCCAATTTCCTCTTTGATTACTTCTTGAACTCGACTCTGTTATGAATTCCACATACTGAGACCTTAAGGCTGCATCCTTGCCCAATCTTCTTTCTAAAGCGAGAAATCTGTTCAATGCCATGCTTCTGGACTCACCCAATTTTGTTGATTCCTCATGAAATGGTAAATTAACAATAAATCGTCCGCTGTCATCTCTACGGACTGTTTGCGTGAAGTGGGTTTCACATCGCCTTTCTTCTTGAGTGAATTTGTCGTTTGCTGCAGCAACTTCTTCAAGTTTCCAAAATCTTTGAATAAGTTGATCTGTTTGTTCGTCCTCTGAACATATACCACATGTAGCGGCAGATGTTTCAATCTGATCGGTCTTGCTGTCAATACCCATCCAAGAACAGTATTTTGTAGCATTGGAAAATTATTTGCTAACTTGATTTGTCCAACGGACAGTAGGTTGTAATAAAACTCTGCTCCCAAAAGCAAATCAATTGAGTCGGTTATGTTGAATATAGAGTCGGCAAGTGTGATATTTTTAGGTATGTCCCACTCAGAGATGTCAAATGACTGCGTTGGTTGTGGCGCGATTATTTTTGGCAGCACAAAGGCTTCTACTATTGTTGCATATTTGTTCATTGTTGATTCTAATCGCAAATTAACCTTATGTTGGATTCTTCCTTTCTTATTTCCGACACCATGTATGGTGATTCTTTCTGAGCTTGGTGTCAAATTTAGTTTCTTAATAACCCTTTCTGTTATTATATTAACTTGAGAGCCTGAATCAAGAATGGCTCTACATTCTATTGTGTCTCCCTTATCAGATATGAGTTTGACAATGGCTGTGCCCAGGAGAACATAACCTCTTGGTTTTTGGTTTGTGAGTGTTGCTACTATGGCTGGTTGATAACCTGGTGTATCAGCCTTTTGTAATAGTACATCTACTGAAGATGAGCTTCTTGGTGATTTGACATCAGATTTTTCTGCCTTCCCTGATGGTTGTAGATGTACAAGCGTATTGTGTTTTTTGGTGCATTTTGTACATCCTCGAAGTATGCACTGGATGCTGCTGTGACCAGGCTTGAGACAATTAAAACACAAGTAATGACTGCGTGCAAAGCTTAGTCGACTGGCTGGTGTCAATTTCAAAAACTGGGGGCATCCAAAAAGAGGCTGGTTCCCTTGACATGACATACATGATGCCCGACTTGAAGTGGATGATATTATCGAGGTTAGTGCCTTGGAGTTGCCATGTCTTCTTTGGTAATCGTCAATTTTATACTTAGTGCCGAGTGCTTCGAGTGCTTGAAATCTGGTTTCTAGAAATGATAGAAATACCTTTATACTCTGTATTTCTCTGGGCCTTGATAGTGATTGCTCATATAGAGTGTACGTGTTTCTGTCAAGCTTCTTTGTCAAGATATGAAGCAAGAGTAGATCCCAATCTGCCGTTGAAACGCTTAAATTCTGCAATCCTAATAGACTCTCTTGTGTAGTATCATGTAGCGATTTTATTGTCACAGCTGAAGGATTATCGTTCACATGTGCTGACTGAGATAATAACTTGTTAATGAGTGCTGTTACCAACAGTCTGCGATTGTTATAACGATCCTTTAAGGTCTGCGAAGCAGCTGTATAGTTTTCTTCTGAGGCCGTAAAGTGCCTTACTAATCTTTCTGCTTCTCCAGCTAAGTTGGCCTTGAGATACCATAACTTCTGACAATTTGGCATTGGTTGATTGTGCACCATCTGAGTGAACAAGTCGTGTAACTGGGTCCACTTCAAGTAATCACCATCGAATCTCGGGAGTGTTAACTTGGTGCAGTTTCAGTATTGCACTTGAATTGACGTTTGATAACTGGGATGACTGCATTGTTGTTGCACTAAGGCTGTCACGTTTAGTTGCTAATAATATCAAGCAGTTATCCACTTCCTCTTGCCGCGAATTTATATTCAAATTTTGCTAACATTACTACTTATTCTACCAAAAAACAAAAGAAAGCAATATTCAATTAAGAATTTCCGATACTGCTTATCTAGCGAAATTACAAGTTGCATGCAAAATAAATTCCTCAGCTATTGCTGAGTGTCAACTTTCTTTAGATTATAATGACTAAGAATTTATTTTGCATGAAGCGAGGTGAATGAATTTAGCGCCAGGTGAATGAAATTAGGTTTCCTATTACAATGATAATATGAACCTTTATTCATCCGTGACCTACATATAAAATTATGAATTAATGGTATATACATATATATCTTATTTGTTTTTACAATTTCAATTGAATTTCTTTATATAAGAATTAAGGTAGGATTAGATTAATCTGTTATGAACATGCACAATTTAACAATATACATGTTGTCATATAACCGAAAAGTACAACCTTTGACTTTACCTCATCTCCCATACTAAAGAAACCACTGTTTATTCAATTGTCTGTAGAGATCTTGTTTTGTCGCTAAATTCCCAATTTCCTCTTTGATTACTTCTCGAACCAGCGATTTTAGAGCTGCCGGTGTTATATTTACAATGCCTTCATTCATGGTGGTCCGCGTAGCTTGTGTTTTCTTTGCAAGTGGCTAGATTACTTCTGGGGATGTTACGTTCCTTTTTCTTTTTGATAAGACGATGTCACTATCGCACATAGCAATTAATAGTGGAGTAAAACTTTGAGGTTAGGTGATGAGTACTTCGCTTTCAGCGGCAATAAATTGCATAATCTTTTGCGAATGAAGTTTATATTTAATTCTATGCAAAACGGCGATTGTAATTGTATTTTGTTGTTTAATTTTCAATTCTGTAGACTATTCAAGTATGTTTAAATTTCTTCACTTCACAGTAAATTTAACAACGCTGTGTCTTTGACAGCTAATGCTACCAACCTGATCGCCTACAATACAAATTCGATGACAGGTTCACCCAATTGCCCATACACACAATTTTGATGAAAAGCAAGTATGAATCATGTGGTAGCAAGATTTCTCATTGAAATTTTCAAATTGGGTAATTTTTCCCCATGTCGCCAACGGCATAGGATAAACCAAGTAAATCTTTTAGGTGGACAATTTCCCGTCTCTATAGACTACATATACATTGCAACAAACAAAGTGACATGACCCGGCCCATAGAGACGTGAAAAGGTGTAGGTAATCTCCTATCCCTATATTTACATAAGTCGAAATAAATTTACTCTTAATGCTCATGAGATATCGGAATTCAATAAAACTCGATTTCTTTTATTTAATATTACTTTTGCAGTACACTGTTACTTTTGCATCAATATTGACAATGTACAGCAATTACGACCCGTTTTCAAGTCTTGTCTAGATAGAGTATTGCAAAATTTTTAGGACAAGTATTTTTTGCTAGTCGACTACATATGTTTGCCCATTGAATGCCCATAGGATTAATTTACTGCTGATGTTCCTATCGCACATAAACAATTTTCTATTTATATGAAACTGAAAACAGAGGCCATGTTTCAGCTCTCATCAAACGTACAAAACACGTTTTTCGTATACCAATGCCCGAGGGTGCTTTGCAATATTCGAGCTGTTCTAAATGTCCGAATACATGAGACGATGGAAACCCTTCGCTTCGCTACATTCAGCAGGATCACTGTAGATTCCCGATAATTAATGGAGAGTTATAAAAGTTGTTCCTCACTACAAATAATTTGTTCAAAAATTCATGTTGCATTCGTTTTTGTGGAAGAAGGGTGGTCATGGTGGATGATTTGAAAACATCAATCCAGGATATACTTTACAGGAAAAGCAAAAACAAAGGGTGACCAAGGTTATTTAGGCACGAATAGATGATTGCAATACATCCAAAAATTATATATGTTCCCTTGAGAAAGGGTATCTTCACTATATACCGTTAGAAGTTTGTATTAGGGAGCTAAATTAAAAGGAATTCCAAAGGAATGAGTTTCGTTTCCGTAGCAATAACCGAATCCTGCAGACTGAAAGTAAAGTCGAAACATAACCTATACATATATGGAAGAACTGCAGTCGTCATATTCGGCATAAATGTCGTGTTTAATATTAAGCCCAAAATGTTAACATTGCCTGCACGTTGGAAATTAAATTCCTGGGGTTGGTTGGTTGGCAGAAAGTATTGGAAGCTAACATTGGCATTTCGTCATACATATGACTAACGGATAGCATACATTCATTGTGTGTAGGTGGAAGGTATATGTATAGCCAAGTCAGCCACACGTATTATTTTATTTGTGAAAATATCGTGACGGACGTTCTATTGCTTCCACCATGGACATTGGTCCTTCAGAGCAAATACATAATACATATTATAACGGTAGTAAAATGTAATAGACATAAGGTGTAGGGGTCAGCAACATTTGTTCGTACGTATATACCATGTATATTTGGTTTGCTGTGGCTGCGGGGACTGACTCGATTTGATGCCTTACCGATAATGAGAACAATCCTGATTGGATGTGTGTATGTGCGTGAAAAGCTTGGACGCACCCAACAATGCAAGGAAACGCGCGGTGGATTATATTATCACCCCAGGGATAAACTTATCTTTGCCTGAAAGGTGAGTAAATGCCATAATGCCCTGAGCGCTTAGGAATTATATCAGGAATTTGAAATTTACGTGAATTATTGCTTATTTGCTAAGATTGCTAACGATTCTATGAAGCAAAGTGGAAGGATATTAATTTATGTATTAACGTCTATAACTGGGGACATCTATTATAAATTTACATAATATGACTTAAGGATTTTAAAGATTATAGAGAAATTGAAAGGAGCTAACTATGTGCTGTCGAGGTGATCTTTTTTAATATTTGTTAATTATAATAATACTAAAGTTTTATCTTAGATTCAGAGTTATGTTCACTTGTAACCAAAATATATTTTTAAAATGAACATACTAAAAATTGAGAAAATTATAATCAACTCAACAGCAAAGTTATTATTTTAAGAATAATTTGCTCCAATCAACAATAATTTTGTAATAATACGAAAATTAATATTATAAAGATTTACTGTTTATTCAAATGCAATATAAAATATGCGTGAATGAATTTTGGTAGTGCTAAAGATAGTACAAATTTATTTTGTACCTCCAAAGAGACCTAAAAGGAATAAAATTTATGAATTAACTCGAATCCTCTTGAACGTTAATTTTTCGAATTTTTTAAAAATATTTTAGGTGTGCTTTTCTTAGAACAAAATAGAAAAACTGCATCATTACATTTTTGATAAAGGCGTTTGTATTATCAGAATTTCATGTTGCGATATGGCAACGCCACGACCTGTAGTGTACAAGTATGTCTCCATACACAAAATCGATTTTTCCAAAGTTTTTATTGAATAACACTGCAAAAATAAATGTAATTTTTAATTTTCATTTATTTTAAGTCACTGGTTTCACAAGGTTATTAGGTTTTATTCGAAATTATTAATCCATGGTATGATAAGACTTGAAACAATGCAAGCAAAGACCTTTATCAGACTTTGAGCAAGCAATTCGAACAAACAAATTACACAGGTCTCCACCTTTTCTTCTTCAAACGAATGACGAGGTTATTTGTTTGATCGTAGCGGCGAATAGTGGCTTGTGTGACTTTGACGGAACGTCAAAATGTTTGCAATAATAAATTGTGACTTCACGTCCGAATTGAAGCTGTGGCATACCTGGATTGATACGCCGATGAAGCTGTAATGCATTTTTCATGCAAGCATCGATAAGCCATGTAAAGATGCAACTCCACTACTTTTTGCCACGATATGCGTTAACAAATGGGCGAGTGACTCATATTTTTTCTGAACATTCTGTAGAATAGCGAGATGCAGTAGATGTTGGTGTGGTCCTAAAATAGTTGACAACATGCAGAAAACCGAATTATTGAACCATTTTCGTTAATTTTCATGGATTCGTAGTAGCCGCGCGAATTAGATAAAACATTTGGGTTCCAAAAAAAAAGAATCTTTAGATTGATGTACCTTTATTTAATAATTTTATTACTTTTGTAACCGTGGTCAGCTTTTGCTAAACCCCTTCTGTCAAAACTTAAGTTAGACTAACTTAATTATTCGTTCATAATAATTATCTACAAATCATCTTTACATATTTGTCACGTACAAAATGAAATCTGATCGCTAAGAACGGCGAGGCAAGATAAATTCGTAAGAAATATGTTGGGCAAAGCTGTAATTAGATCGTAGTTATAATGTGGGAAATTAAATGTTTAAGTTTGAAATTATTTAAGTGTGGGAATGCTTTAAATTTGTTCTGCTTTTGCTGATTGTACATATTTCTTTAGAATTTCTTGGAAATTGGTCTCTTCTATTTTGTTAGAATCAGACCATGATCTAACTCGCGTTGCTTTGTTCTCCACGTTTTTTTATGCGGGATAGGGCAGCTTTTCGATGTTCGATTCTCACAAATTGTACCCTTGTAGCCATGACTTTTCAAATAACCCAACAAAGGAAAAATTGTGAATAAATTGTCAAAGTTGAATGAAAATGGCAGCTGTTAAACGTTATAAGAAAAATCGTTAATCATGTTCACAAGACGGAAAATATATTTGCCGAATCGTTTCTTATACGCTGAGTTATATCGCGGGTTTTTGCCTTGATACACCTCGAAGTTTATCATGTATCCGCCGGGAGTACATAAAGACCACACCTTATATCGCGCTTAGGCTTCCCATTTATGAATTGCTTGCATCCGTTATGGAAACGTTCCAACATTTTTGATTTTATGAGTCGTAACTTCCACAATTTATCAATCGCATTGTGCTGGGCACACATCTTTGGTTCAAAATGCAGACTTTTGCAAAATTTTCTTAAAACGGTGCCGACTCATACCCTTATACACCATATCGTTGCACAAATCACTATTTTTGCTCCACATAGCTCTATAGATGCTTCACTCGGTGTGGCGACTAACAAGCAGAATACCAATGTAGACACGAAGTTTTTTGCGTTTTTAGCTGCACTAAAGAGGGAAAAAGAAAATGTCTACCAACTGTTAACGGTAATCTTCACAATTTTTTTTCCACAGCGTATCTACCTCCAAATAATCGCAAATATTCTGAAGGAAGCCACCATCTATAAATATCTCAAATTGTTCTTGCGGTTTTAAATCGTAGCAATCGTCGTGATTGCCGTGTGGAAAAATTGGAATCAATGCGAAAGATTCATTATTTGACCAAGTGAATGTAGTATTCTTATTGGATGTTTACAAAGGATACCTGCATGTAGATTGCTGAACATGTCGCAAACGGGATGACGTTGTCTCACGAGATGTGTTTGTTGGTTGAGTTACAACTAATAAATTGGTGAGAATATTCAAAGATGAATTAAGTATTTAGAATATCCGCCAAAACACAATCTACGAAAACTTAACCCACATTCTCTTCAATACGTTGGCCATTTTCAAACGCAATTTTACATATGTACATTGTCTGGAATATCGCCTTCTTGTTCATCGGCATCGTCTTTCCGACTCATATCACGGTCATTTTCTGGTGGCTGAATATACAAAGATCATTTACATTATCTCAACAAAGCTCTTCTAAGTAATCGAGAGCTTCTTTGAGTGTCAGCTTGCTTGGAAAACCATATGAAATGAAAACATAGTTCACAACAACGTAGCTCAGAAAAATATCATAATTTACCATAAAACATTGAAAGAGTAAACTAGTAACTTACAAAGACTGGACACGCAGAACAAAATTAAGCAACGCTTTTCTAGAATATAAAATTAACGATGCCTCGACGATGCCTCGACTTGGTATTTGATGACTTGAAGCCAGCAATGCCTCGCTTCATACAAAATCACTGTTGCTACGACCCGATGAAGGGAAGAGCGCAATTTCTTCTTAGAAATTTACTGGAAATTGTTTCCTTAGAAGTATTTACATTATGATGACGTGGATTTTTTACAGAAATTGTGAGGGAAATAGTACATCGTCCTGAATTTTTTCCGGACGTTGATTTGTCATTGTGTGCGTGTCCGGAACCATAAAAAAGCTCAAGCATAGGGAGTTTTTATAGTTACTGAAACTAAAAAATTATTATTGGCAACCCTAATTTATCAATTTCGACTAATCGTGCTGCCATATTGTTGTTGTTACTATAATTTTATGGCATATACATATTAAATATTTATTTATGGAAAATATTGAAGTTATTTCTGAGGTAGTTTTCTGTCCACAAGCAGTGAGCAGCGCGTCCATACATTCACTTCATTGGTCCTTTTCCTTTATAATCTACTAGAAAAGTTTCGCCTTTGAGATTATCCGCCATGAACACGAACAGGACTGGAATTATCTTCACCGGCGTTAGTTCGGTAGTGGAGTGGTATTATTTTCATGTGACCACTTGAGTGGATGAAGTGGATTGACGTTTACATATTAGCAGATTTACTGGATTTTTGATTTACTACGAAAAAAATAATAAATAAAAATTTCGCTACCGTACAAAATGATGAATGTAGAACTGAATTACAATACAACCTGATACTTTGCGAGACATTTTTTCGATATAATCTCATCCTTTGCTTCGAACTCCTTCGTAATTTCATACAATATTTTAGAAATTGTAAAATTATACTTCTTTCCATAATCCGTCTTTGAATATCTACGAAAAAACGATTAAAAACGTGACAATTTCCAATTAGACAAATTGACAATTTGCGATTTTTACCATAAAAACTAGAGGGGAGAGTACTTGTGAGGTATTGCAATGATTGCTTTAGTTCCGCAGCATTTAAATTTCAATAAGCTATCTCCCTCACAATTTCTGTGAAAAATGCATGTCATCATAATGTAAATCCTGCTTTATACGCACTTTTGGAGGGCGACAACAATTTTTGAGGCCAGCCATTCCTACACGAATTTGTCTGTCTATTTGTATATTTCCTTTTTACTAGACCTACTTTTCGTCATCACAGAGAGCTGAAATTTGGCAAACAGGTTCATATCGCGTGACAATTGAATCTATCAAAATTTGAACCGGAAATTTCCATGGAAAACCCGGAAAATCGGGAAAAAATCATTTGAAAATTTGGTTCAAATTTGATTAGTGATAAATCTGTTTCAGGAAAAATATAGAGTTTTCCGATTGTTCCGAAAAAATTTTCCGGAATTTTCCGACTAATGCAGGATCAAGTTCCCTATCATCTGGCATCATTACTTTCTCTCAGGCAATGGTGAAAACTTGAAGAAAAAGTCGAGGAGAATTCATGTAAAACGCTTTTCCGGAGTTATTTCGACCAAGGAAGCGTTTGAGCGTTTTGCAACCTAAGACAAAGTTGTAGAGCGAAATGAGTTGCATAAAGTTTCTTTTGTGGAAAACTCCATGGAAAACCCGGAAACGCGGGAAAATCATCGGAAATATTTTCATCTATATGATTAATGATAAATCTGTTTCAGGAAAAATGCAGAATTTTCCAATTTTTTTGGAAAATTTTCCGAAAATTTCCGGAATTTTTCGACTTTTCCGGAAAATTTTCCGACAGTTTTATATGTGTATTCTGTATGTGAAGAAAGTATATTTTCTACTTTTTCATGCGGCTTGGCCTAAGTTTTGTTTGAAAACTCATTTTTTACTTATTTTATTATTAACGTAGATGCGTATAGACAAGAATATTTTTTTTTAGAAATTTATACAAAATGTTTCGGTAGAATTTTTACTCATTTTTGTGGCCGACTAGAGTTATTTTCATGTACAATACTTTTATTCTGTGATGTAATTACAATATAAATACTAATAAAAAATACAAAATCTCGCAGGTAAATTAATCCCACGTGACTACGTGAAAGGGAAATTATTATAAGGTAGACAAACCAATTTATGCAAATTATTTCGACGAATTCAATTATATTGGAAAAGGCATGAACTTATCTGTATGATTCGAACATCAAGTAGATTTTATTATACCCTAGCATTTAGATTAAATAATGGACATAGAGTAGGTATACCAAGCTTGTAATTCCATGTGTAATGCATAGAAATAATGATTGTAGATACCGCAAAATGGATTTGAAACCAACTTGAATGAAAACGTGAGTGAAATTGTGAAAAATTTTCAAAAATAATAATCTGAAACAGACTCCCTCCCCATTTGAGCAATTTTGATTTTTGCAGTGGTTCTTCACATATATTTCTAGAACGGTTCGTCAGACAGAAAAAATGATTATAACTAATTTATTAGGATTTCATACTCTCAGGAACTTTTCAGTACAATAAAAACGTCTAGGACTGATAGTTTTCACAGCATATGTATAAATTCTAAATTGATGGGGTTGCCCGATTAAACCCATTTTTGAAAATATATTTACTATTTCTATAAAAACGCCGGCATATAACATTTCAGCTCTTTTCTTTGACGCGTCCACAGGCAGTAACCAAATATATACTAAAAAATTAAATTTTTTATGGCAACCCTACGAAGGAGTTACCCGATTTGTCCTATTTTCGAACTTAATTTAACTTTTTTTTTAAATTCGTGTGCAAAATTTCAACTCTCTAAGTACACACGCTTTCGAGTAATTGTGAGGACACGAACGAACGAACAGACAAACGGACAAACGTATAATAATACGCGTGGATGTCCAACCCATTTTGCTCTAAGCATTTATTCTGTGCATTTCAAATAGAATGACAAACTTGTGTATACTGGTCCTATGATTTCATCTAGGGTATAAAAATATGATACTTTTTTAATTCACTGTGTTACAGACAGAGTCCAAATGGTACAAGCCCTAAATTAAGCAATTACATCCAGGTGAGGGCTCAATGAGGTGGCATCACAATGGATCTACGATGGTCGAAGGTGTGGTTGGTCATAGATATTTCGAGATAGTCGTCACTTTAACCTAACCTAAATATGTCAAACACGTCATTGATGTACAATATGAATAAAATTGGGTCTAGATAACTTCCTTGAGGAACACCAGAGAGCAGTACTATTGGACGGGACTTAGCCATTTTAACAACAATAAACTGGATCCTGTTCGATAAGTAAAATTCAAAAAATATATTTTTGATCACTTGTAAAATAAATTCCACATGCGGCACTCGTGTTGCAAGCCGCGCACATCATTTTACCAATTAAATTACTTTCGGTCCTACAGTAAAATGCCGTGATGCTTTTTTATCCCGTACTCTGCAAATGTGGAACAGTCTACCATCTTTTGTCTTTCATCCGGCATACAATCTGTAAAAGTTTAAGGGCGACAAGCATCGGCACCCACGCGACTATTCTCACATTCCCTAATATTTTCCCTATCTCCTTCCTGCCAATCTGTGCTTTGCATCGTAGGGTATCCCATAAAAAAAAAGGGATTACATAATAAAAATCGCGTTACGAATTAAAAATTTATGCAAATCTTATTAAACTATCTAGCTATAGTTGGCCGATCTTAAAATGGGATTCCCCTTTAAGTTATTTTTTTCTGTTTTTTTTTTTTACTTTTTTTCTCATTAAAAAAACTATGCTGGGATTCGAACGCATTACAACCAGAGTCTAGGCTTTTCTTATATTTATGCCTTTGAAAAGTCAATGGCCTCGGCTACTACTTTCAAGACACGCTCAGCTGGAACTCATATTCATCAACATTTTATTTATTACGTAAAAAATCCAAATGCTTTTGAGCAACTTCGAAAACTTTAAAAGTTAAATTTCTTTAATGGCTGATGCAAATTCGCAATTGTGCTTTTACCTGAAATATTATGGATGTGTTGAGAAACCAAAAGTCGTTACATGCAAATGTAATTACCAGAAAACGACTGAACGAATCGAGATGGCAAACCATCAAGCACAGCTAACTTGATAGCGAATTGAATGAAGACTACAAGTCTATGATATCAATGTGAATATAAGAGACAACACGGTCCGGAAACTTTTCCCGTAAAAGATCAATGGTTTCGTTGCTTGTATGGCACCTAGCGCCATCGTGTTGAAAGTAAACGTTGTCCAGATCAATACCATCCAATTCCGGCCATAAAAAATCATTAATCATCTGTCGATAGCGCAATCCATTCACCGTAACTGTTGCTCCAGCCTCATTTTCGAAAAAGTATGGTCCAATGACCCCGCGGGACCATAAACCGCACCAAACAGTCACAAGTTGAGGATAGAGAGGCTTTTCAACAATAACTCTTGGGTTTTCCGAGCCCCAGATGCGACAATTTTGCTTGTTGACGAAGCCATCGAGGTGGAAATGGGCCTCATCACTCAAGATGAGTTTTCGATGGAATTCCGGATCATTTTCATGCATTTCAAGGACCCAATCAGCAAAGACTCGACGTTGTTGATGATCGGCCGGCTTGAGTTCTTGTGTTAACTGAACTTTATAAGCCTTAAGACCTAAATCTTTATGCGAAATACGGTGTAATGACGTTTGTGGAATGCCTAATTCCAAATAATGACGAGGAATGGACAAGCCTGGGTTTTCTTCAACACTTTCGGCTACAGCAGCAATATTCTCGGCTGTTCTTGAGCGACGTGCACGGGTTTTATTCTTCACATCACTAACTTGTTTCGACAGCTCGAATTTTTCTACCAATTTCTGTATTGCGGTCCGACAAGGTGCTTCACGACGACCCAAAAATGTTCGAGTTTTACGAACCGTCTCTGCCATATTTTCACCATTTTATAGTGAATTTTAATAATTTCAATGCATTGTTGAATCGTGTATCGTTCCATTTTTATTAATGGCGTAGTTTCTACTTGTCAAATGTCAAAAAATGACAGCTCCAAAAGTGACATCTACCGAAATAGCGGGCTAAATAAAATAACACCTCTTATTGGAAAACCCTTATATAACACAAAATCGAAGAATTTAATTGAAAGGGATATGAATTATAATTAAATTGGAAAAAGTTTTTACACTTTCAATTTGAATTGAAGGTTGTTTTGACGTTTCTATTGCGAACTGCATGAACTTACTTCGAGAACTTTTTCTATTATGAAGATTATTAAAAGTTCACGTGAATCTGCAATCTTTCATAGACACGGAATTTTGCGGCAGTAGTGTTTAGACTGCGTATCCGATAGGTTTTTAAAGTTATAATAAAGTCTGGTATAAAACTCAATATGGCAGTCTCTTACTACCAGAATTATCAAAATCATGCGTCACCTGTTAGGCAGGACGCACACTGCACAATCACCGACTTTAGTCTACTCTATTTTACGTCAGTCAGCAACAAAAGTCCGAAGGGAATTGACGACTGGCAACTGACTGAATCAAACAGACTGTCGTGCTCAGTCTGCATCAGCAACCTTAATAGCAATTAGTTGATTATTGTTGATCACAGCCGCAGTAAGTAAAGGTTTTTCTTTTGTTAAATCGAAATAAAGCTTGTCCTGACTAAAGTACATTTTTCTATAAACATTTTAAAAAGGGATTTTCATATAATATTTACGGGATGAGATCTTGTTACTTTTCTGAAGAGAGAATCCTGAAAATTGAAAGTGGATTTTTCCGCATCCTTTTTCTTGAAATCCTTCTTCTTCTTTTCCTTTTCCTCAACCACTATAGTAAATTACTACAAGATTTATGTTTCATATTGCAATTTTGAAATCAGTACTCTAGTATTCAATAACACTGTAAAATTTTAACGAAAATTGAAATACCACTCAAATTCATCGTCTTCGCCTGGATTACTAAGCTGGCAGAAGACGATGCAATATGCGCACATACTAAGATAGTCAATCAGCAACGATTAAAAATCAATCAGTCGGTGACAAGTCAACAGACCAGTCGCTGATTGGACAATCAATTGACCGGCAGTGTGCGGTCTCCCTTAGCATTTATGTATTTGATTGCATTAAGCATGATTCACACCGCCGCGATTTTTTTTTTTTTATTATTTTAAAGGCAGATTACGTTTGGACTTTCCTCCTGGGCATGTATAGGAGTGTTTTTTCCTCATATAATTCACACCCAGAATTTATTCTGAGTTTATATGAGAAGAGATCGGTTTGATTTATTTTCAAGCGTCTGCAGCAGGCAGAAAACCAAGCTGCACCGATGAGTGTAAGGTTTTCTGCTGACACGAAACGCTTCTTCTTCTTCCTTTTCTTCTTTAATTTTTAAGCCCAGTGCGTGGCGATACAGGTTCGATTCGCTTCGAATGAATCTGTTTCTTTAAAAAATTTTCAAATTTTTTTAATAAATAAAAAAATTGTTTTTTTCTATTTTTCTCAAACTTTTCATTTCTTTCTTCTTTTTTTCATTTTTTCATTTGTTTTTCAAATCACACAATTTCGCTATTTGTGACCTGTTGATGAGTCAAACCAAGACTTGAAACTTGTCACCAAAAATTAATGGGTTGTGTGATGAAATAACAAATTAGAACATTTTTTAACTTTTGCTATATACCGGAGAATCCCAAAAAATTCCTGCTTGAACAAAATTTAAAGGCTCTGCACGGAGGCCAGAGCGGCTCATTGTGCTTTCCTGTTAGAGAACCATATCACCAAAACCTTCCTGTCCTCTTAATGAAGCATATCAGGTCGTGGAAAGAAAAGTTTTTTAACACCTCTATGGATAGGAGCGCAGTACCTAGAATATCCAGCCTTCTCAGGGCGAAGGCTGCACAAGCACACACAAAATATTCGGTTGACTCAGGCTCTCCTTCCAGGCAGGACATACACTCAGGGCTCTCAACAATTCCCATGCTTGTTAGATGAGCGTGAGAAAATCAAGGATTTTCCTATTGGGACCATCAAGAAACAGTTTTGTGCACATGCAAGTACTCAGGTTCTCCCATCTCTGGTGATGCTTTCTATGAACATCCGTTTTGATGAGAGACCTGTTACTTGATGTGTTTGGGAGTAGTTAGCGATAGCGATAACGACGCGATGGAGATAGATCGGTACTCGTACTTTTCAATGTAAATGCACATACCAATGCGATAGATCATAGCTAGATCTATCATAGCACATAAGTTTCAGTTATCTATCGCGAACTGTGGGAACAAAATAGATAGTAGAAATTCAAGTGGGTGTTGAAAATGAAATAAAATCATATAAAGGAATAGTTAATTTTATATGAGCTGAATTTAAAACATTAGAAAATATTAGAGAAAAGGACGAAGGGGGATGATATTGCCAAATAGTTGAATACGAGGAGAGGTTTTAAGTGTATTGGTGAGTAGGATACTGTGAATCTACCGACACCGTGACCAGAGTTGATTTATTGTGTCCTCCCCTAAACTGGTTAGGCTAAATCTAGCCTAGAATACAAGTGGTAATTCTTCAACCAAGCAAGGTTATAGTACAAGTACCAAAACATTGTATTCAGGCTGTGCAAATTTAAGTAGTGCACTGATCTTTCTGAGGGCCTTGTGTCTAGCCAGTCTGTTTTGAATATGCGTTTAATAGTAGCATATTTGCTATCAATGCTCCGCTATGGGCTCAAGTCTGGTATACCGACGGATCCCGGAAAGATGGCAAAAGAGGCGTACGGGTGGTTGGTCCACAAGTGGAATTATTTATTCCGCTTGATGCCTAATCTTCTATTTTTCAGGCGGAAGTCTATGCTATAGAGACTAGAGCTCAGGATAACCTAAATAAGGGCTGGAAGAACTCCTACATCTACATTTGCTCAGAGAGCCAAGCTGCACTCCTAGATCTTCCCTCTCAAGTCTTTGAGCCGAAACTAGTCTGATGCTGCTACTCGAAACTCCAACTACTGTCTAAAGACAACCAAGTAACCTTGGTTTGGGTTCCTGGATACAAAGGAGTGGACGGTAAAGAAAAAAATGACTAACTGGTTAAAACAGGAGCTGAATGCCACTGAAGCCAATTTAGGGGAGAACTGCTTAAGTGGCAAAATAGGCAACTGGATATCCTTTGGCGTAGCGTGCCCGGTATGAGGTAGGCGAAGAAACACTTGAACACTTCTCCTCTCCAGATGCGCCAACTTACTGGACATGGCAGACAGTCGCTCAGACTGTCTGCTAACGTAGTGACTGGTCATGGCCCCTTCAGTTACTTCTTGAAGAACACAGAGAAAGATGAAACTTCGATGAATGCTATTTCTGAGTTCCCAGCGCTAGCAGCTCTAAGGATACAGATGTCCAAACAAAGTTTGCAATCTAACCCCAAGAGTTATAATCGATCTCATCAAAAGACTCGATTTTGCCTAACCACCTTAGAGGAAGGCACAATAGATCAACTATGGTCGTGGTATCCGCATGGTCCTGGAGGCCTCGTCTACTCCCTACTCTTAACATTAACCATCAATGCTACCCAATACAATTAGGAAACTCGAATTTTCCTCGATATCCGTGCTCAGATTTCTTTCAAATGTCCTTATTTGATTCAAGCATCTATATATGTATGTGTATCGCTATCACTGTGGTCTCTCACGTTTTTGGTGTGAAAAAAATTGTGTCCCTAGTCGATCGCCATAATTATCATCATGGCTATCGAAGGGGTGTACGTCAGGCTTTAAAAAAAAATTACAAAATTTTATTAATTTTATTGTAGCTTATATCTCTTCTATTACAACAATTTTATTGTTCCTTGCTTATCATTGATCTTTATATATTTAATATTTTACTACTGTATATCTTCGTTTTGTGTAATGAAAACCCACAGAAGAAGTTTAGCATATTTAACTATGGAGTGCAAAATGAAACAATTAACATTTCCAATATTTCCAAATTCATTTGTTCAAGAATAAAATTTCTCCAAAAGTTTCGTAACACACGACAATATTTATGATGATTTTTGACTGCAATGTACCTCCGGTGTTTTTTGATAAACGAACAATTGAAAAATATTTAAACCTACAAAAATTGCCTATAGAGTGCATAATGGCAAATTCATATAACCTACCGACGAATATGTAAATACGTACTCCATATTTTGGTATAATGGATCTAATGAAACAACTATGGACATGAATCCCCCCCTTTAAACATAAAACGAACTTCCACCGCCTTCAGTTCTAAGGTAATTGAAAATTCCTTTTATAGCTTAATATGTATACTTCAAAACCGGAAAATTTCAAACGCTATAAATTTCCATTATACGCAACATGTTGCAACTTTTATAAAAGTCCATAAAAATGCATTTAGAATAGGGGCGGCTGTGAGCTTCACTTGATGTAGATATCTATAAGCTCTTCTTCCCTCCTTTATATTTCCAGTTTTTTAGATACATTTAACCGCCGACAACGCCACCACCCTCACAATTTATATTCCATTTAAAGGACAGATAGGAGACATGAACGTTGTTGCTTGGAACTAAGAAGGAAATGTCTTATGACCCTATGTCCAAGGAGCTATAAAATGTGCTCTGGTGTACTCTGCTTATGCTCGTATATAAACAGGCTTACTTACTTAGTTATGCACTCGGTACCCCTCGAATAATTTTTGGGGTTGTTTTGTAGCATAATAAGCTACACCTGTTACATTTTCTTAAATTTCTTCAATCACGTGTATACGTGGTTTTTCAGTAAAAGCAGGCAAAATATTTCTTAATAAGGATTTTTTTCCGTTCTGTAGCAATGTTATCTTAATAATAAACTTTATTTTTTTTATATACATATAGAAACAGATGTGTCCAACAGGATTAAGAACAAAAACAAGAATGCCTAATTGTAATCTGCAGCTTAACAACTACACTTTGTAATAATCGGATAATCAGCTCTACAGCGAATGAATGTTTTTTTGTTATTTTATGTTGTACATATATGAAAATAAAAAACTCCCAGTAAAACGACGGAGGGTAAAATCATTAATTATGGAATAATTAAGATATTTTATAAAATCAAGAGTCATTATAAGAGTTAAGCAGACTATCCTGAGGTAATGTTGGAATGTGTGTACATACAAGAGGATGCCCTTTTTCCATACTTGTGTTATTTCGTCAAATTGAAAAATACACTTTTGTAAAATTTTATCATAATTGCCGAAGATGGAAAAAATTTAGCAGTTTTAGAGGATATTAAATATAGGCATCTCTCTTTATATTATTTTCTATAAGACCTGCATAAAAAATTGCATTTCTCAGTCTTATAAAAATTGATGAAAGAGTAGGGCTGCCATCTCTGAAATGATGAAACTAAGACAACGAGTTCGAAAACCCCGGATTTGTTAGCATAAAACCCGGGCCTCATTCCAAGATAATGTTTCTTATTTTACTTACTAATGAAATTTGTCTTTTTTTATTTATTTACTGCAAAATTAGTCCGTTAAAAAAAAAAAAATAGTAAATCAAAACGAAACCAGCGAAATAAAATACATCTCGCTTCCATTTAGGAACAAAAATAAATCTTAAAGTTAAAGATAAAATTTTACTTCTGTAGAAAGAAAACATAAATTATATAATATTAACTAAAAGAACTAAAACCAACTTATTACATTACAAGGAAGCTGTTTTGAAGAAGGAAGAATTAATAAAAATCAACACAATTAATAATCTTTGCAATTATATTTTGCTTTGATGAGTGACTGTTTGTGTGTTCAGTGAGCTTCTTTCTTTCGTCCACTGTTGAGAAATTAGTGAAAACATTCCATCTACGTTTGTATTATGAGCTAGTATACTAAAAAATACCATACAATCTTTTATAATCTGGTGCACAAATAAGCATTCGATGTTTTTAAAAAATTAATCTAAAGTTGATTTTCCGTTAAAAGCCTGTCTTGGTCGCTTAGGTTTTGATTGAAAGTTTTTACATTCACCAAGTCATCTATCAATTTCAATGTTCTTGTGTTGTAGAAATAAAACAGTAATTTCAATTGCAGTCCATCGAGCATTCTCAGTTATATGTATTACGCAAAACATCCAGTAAAACTTATGAAATTGTTGTAAACTTGCACTGCACCGTGTAACAACATGTCCTTAGAAGATTGCCCATGCCAACACTTCCCCTTTTCGTTAAAAAATCCGAAGTTTTTCTCTTTTAAACGTGAGTATTAATTCTTTGTTAAGTTCTACCACAGATGGCATAAGAACTAGATGTCGAATGCAGATGCAGTACCAAAAAAGTATACAAAATTTATATGACTGGGTGCTCCATTCCGGAATGGACCACAAAATTTGAAATGATGTATACGTCGAGTGATTCATATTTTTTTCGTATCTGAAGTGTTAAGGAAGTCGATCAAATTACACAAAACTGCCATTATTAAAACATTTGCTTTCAGCATGCTTTAAAACATGTTATGGTCCATTCCAGAATGCACTACCCATTTCACAGTCTGTATACTCTGCTCTGGTATGCCATGCCACATCTAGTTCTTGTGCCATCTATGGTTATACTTATACCCATCCTTTGCAAATCCCTGATAGTTCACAGTACTTGTAGATAGATCAGGATTTCTGATACTAATATATTTTGACTCGTCGAATGTGCAAATTAACCTTTTTGCATCAAGAAATAAAACTTTCCCAGTTGACGAGTTACGATTTATAACGATTTAAATTTAAACCCATTATATGTTATAATAAATATTGTATAAAGCCCAGAAAATCCTATACTCTGTCTGTAATGCGGACGAGTCCAGCATTCTTTTTTTTTGTAAAAAAAAAATAAAATAATAAAAACACTTAAGAAAAGCCCAAACTGTCTGCAATGAGCTCGCTTCCAAGCATGCTTTTTTTTAATGGAAAATATATTTAAAAGATCAAAAAATAAATATAGTAATAAAAAAAATTAAAATTAAATAAAATTAATAAAAAAGCCGGAATTGGTCTATGACTAATTCTTTCGATACCCTAGAAGAGCTTTGTACGGTGACTTCTTTGTAAATTTGATTGCTGAAGTGGTTTTTGGCATATATTTGTAGAATGGTTCATCGGTCAGCAAAAACTATGCAAAACTAATTCTATATGATATCATATTCTGAAAAACCTTTCCCGGGTTTCCCGATTTAGTCATTTCAGGGTTCCGTACCCAAAGGGTAACAACGAGAACCCTATTACTAAGAAGTCGCTGCCCGTCCGTCTGTCACCAGGTTGTATCTCATGAACCGTAATAGGTAGACAATTGAAATTTTCATAGACTGTGTATTTCTATTGGCGATATAACAACAAATAATAAAAATAAAATAGAATTAAAAATTAAAGAGGCCCTCATACAAGAAACGTGATTTTTTAGGCGTGTCTTCCTCGTTTTATTCTCATTCATTATTATTATAATAAGCGGGCATTTTTTTTTTCAAATTATTTTCAAATCACAGCATTATTATTATTTTTTCAAAGGACACCTACTCTCATTTGAAAACATAAATAAAAAGTACATTATTTTTAAATTTTGTACGATGGTACGGAACCCTTCCTGCGTGATTCCAACGTGCACTTGGCAGGTTATTAAAATTGCATTTACTCTTTTTATAAAAGCTTCGTATACATAATTTCAGCTTTCAACGTTGACGCGCTCTCAGGTAGTGTTCAAACGTATAGGGAAAAACGAAGTTTTTTATGTCAACCCTACGAAGGAGTTACCTGACTTGTCACATTTTTGAACCTTTTTTAAAAAAACGCCGTGCAAAATCAGTTTTCTAAGTCAGCGCACTCTCGAGTGATAACGGACGGACTGACAGACAGACTGGCAGATGGACATGCAAAAATCAAAGTATGTTTTAATATTTTGGGTGAGTGTCCAATCCTTCTTTCTATACTATCATTATTTCTATGCGTTCCAAACGGAATGACAAATTTAATATTATCTAGGGTAAAAAATAAAAGAAAATTTAAAAAAATTTACAAACTTAAGAGAGAATCCCGTTCTAAGAACGACCAACTTTAGTAATTTATTATTTCGCACTTGTAGAGCATACTATTGAAATAAAACATATACGTTCTGCAAATGGAGCGATTCAATTTAGTAAAAGTATGTGGGTCAGTAGGTAATAAATGAAAACAGCCTGAAGGTTATGGACTTGAAAGTCAACGATAATAAAATGGAATAGATTTGCCGCTGATGTTATAACTTTATGCATTCATAAATTCGCAAGATTTGCAAAATTATTTCACTGTTCTAAGAAAGAAATATTTAAAAATAAAGAAAAATTAAGCCATTGCAAAAAAAGTATCCATTTATCCAAAATGTATCCCAATGAATTCATTTGGATCCAAGTGGCAACACCGCTTAAGAGTCGCATCGGTCTGTCTGGTGGCGTTATCTACACGTACAGTACACACAAAAATTAAATTCTTAAATTATTAGTTTCCAAAATTTTAAACCCGGAAGTTATAGAATACCCTATCCGGATGCTCCCCGGATGCCCACCAAACTACGACAAATCCGGGGAAACGTGGACGGATGGCAGCCCTATGAGAGAGGTACATTGCCTATAGTACCTGCAATTTAGGTCAGTTATCCTAGTCTCTATTTCTAAGGTCATGCTCAGCTAAATCTGCTGTAAGAAAGTCTTTGTTAATGTATAACACCTTTACTTTGCAGCAAATCACCATTATGTTTCACATTTTTTCTTTGTGGCTAGTCGTAGTTACAAATGGAATAGAATTTCAATCGAGACAGATTTGAGGTAGGTGAGTAACATCAAAAGTGGTTTATAAAGAGGAATAGCTCTGGATTTAGCCCAATTAATTTTCATAACATTTTTAGCCGACCATCGAGCTGCAAGGTGCAGATTAATCAAAGCAATATGCTCGTACAATCTGTTGGGATCAATAGCAGCATAAACCTGCACATCGTCAGCATAGAGGTGGATCTTGACGAAAGACACCATTGAGTAATGTCATTAATGAATAGACTGAAGAGGAGAGGTGCCAGCACAGAACCTTGGTGGACGCCAGCACTCAAAGGTAACTAGTCAGACTCATGATTGTTAGTTGAGACACGTTTTTTGTGGCTGGCGAGAGACCTAAATATGAGTTTCGCTGCTCTATGGATAAACTTGCACTCAGTTAGGAACTTTCCACAGAGTAATATATGATTTATTGTATCGAAGGCATTTGAAAAGTCTAACAATGTGAGAACAGTGAGCATATCACAGTCGATATTCTTAGAAGAGAATTGCCCTCCAGAAACCCCAACATTTGTTCCCACATAAGATATTCCATCACTTTAGATAATAAGGGACGAATACTAATTGGCCGGTAATATTCAGGGGAGGATCCATTGATATTTTTGGGAATAGGGATAATGCAACTGTGTAGAATTGCTAGAAAAGAGGTGAGCAAAACCAAATTTAAAAGTAAAACATAAATGTTCTGCAAGTTAAGGGAGAGAACACTAAAAAAAAAAGCAATAAAACCAAAAAACTATAATACCGGCTTTCAGTTAAAATCTAATGGTACTTTCAGTTTTCTATTGTCATGCAAACGCTAATCAAACTTAACTATGCTTTTCACTAATAAATCTATAAACCTCAATAAATTATTACATATCTATATACTATAAATTATATCGGTAAGATTTTAAACTCAATTCAAAAAATGAAAGCAGTAAAGACTAACTTCGAAGCAGAAATGCAAGAACGTTAAAAAAAAGTAAAGCGGGCTAACTAGCCTTAAATTGGTCATTTGGCTCTACGGATTTGATTAGATGTTTGGGTCGATATCAGAAATAAAGGCTTGTTAGTGTATTTCCTTGCTCTAGTCGATACCCGGAATAAGAGACTTTGTTTCAGTCGATATCCAAAACAAAAGTTTTGTTAGTAGTATTTATTCTAGTCGATACCCAAAACAACTATCTTTATCTGAGTCGATACCCAGGGTGAAATTGATTTTATTAGTAATACTTATTCCAGTTAATACCCAAAATAAAGTTTATTTGTTAGTAAATTAACTTCAGTCGATACCCAGAATAAAGATAGTATAGTAAGCCGAGTCAATCACCTTTACCAAAGAGCGCTTAATGCCAAAAGAATAGAAATTCAAGCTAAGTAGCATTGCTTTGAAATGCGCACGGCACGAACAAATAATTACAAATTTCGCATAGCAACAACAGTACCGTTGTATGGTCTAAACAGCTGTGCATAGCAACAACAATAATTACAATTACAATTATTTATTTCAAAATTGGTACAATAAGACATAAGTCTTTACTTAAGTACATTACACAAGACATGCTATAATTCTATAATAGGAGAGTTAGGCACTAGAGAGAACCAATATAAAAAAACATAAAATTATTATAAAGAAGGAAAAATAAAAAATTACAATGAAATAAGAAAAATAAGAAAAAAAAACAATCAGAGATTATTAAAAAGAAAGTTCAAGGTTAATCAAAAACTAAAGCTGAACTGTTCCAAAACGGAAACGGATTCTGTGGCGAACATCAACATCGGAGAACTTCTTTGCGGAGTCAGCACCTCTGCAAGAAACAAAAAAAAACCACAAAGAATCGAATTCCTAATTAAAATTTAATAAAAGTTATAATACCTAATCATTATGTTGTCCCACGCAGTAAATATACAAACATTGAAGTTGTCAGCTGTCGCACGTCATGCCAATATTTTTATACAGTGAGCCAACGTAGAGAAATGAAACACTTCAAGACAAAATGGAAGGAAGGTACATAGTGGAACAAAATAGTGGCATCTATATTGCACTAGAGACATCGAATTTAACAAGATTCCATGATTCAATCAAATTTCCCTATTTCTCTGAATCAAGTTCGAGGAAGTAAATATGATTCGCAATCTTATTCGATATACTGGACAAATTAATTTGTTTTCGTTGCAAGTAAGTATATTTAACAAAGCGAAAATCATTTTATACCATATTAATTGAAATTAACATTTAAATTACTTTAAATATATTTAGCAAAACAGCTTGATACCAGCAATGACTAATATGGTAACACTGCATAAACACATGATGAGTTGCAGTTGCTATGCTGGGTTATTGTTGCTATGCTAGGTTATTGTTACTATGCCAATTATTGTTGCCATGCGCCTTTGACTACCGTTCTTTGGTGCCGTGTGCAAACCATGGCTATATAAACAGCAATTTAACTTGACTCGATCTCTTTTTCATTTTGGCAGTGCAGTGAGTAACTTGATAATTTTTTAGTGGTATTTCCTAGTGTTGTGAATTTTTATTAACAGTTTAACACTTTGTTTGGTTGACGATTGAAATAAATTTTTCTTATTCTGGGTTGTGACTAGATTAGGAGATTTATTTGAATAGCGACTAAAGCAAGGATTCTTATTACGGGTAACGACTGTACTAAGAAATTTTACTAATAAAACACTTTATTGTGGGTAACGACTACAATAAAGATTCTTGTTACGGGTAACGACTGTATCAAGAAAATTACTAATAAAACACTTTATTGTGGGTAACGACTACAATAAAGACTTTATTGTGGGTAGCGACTACAATAAGGATTCTTATTACGGGTAACGACTGTAATAAGAAATTTACTAACACTAAACACTTTATTGTGGGTAACGACTACAATAAAGATTCTTATTACGGGTAACGACTGTAATAAGAAATTTACTAACACTAAACACTTTATTGTGGGTAACGACTACAATAAAGATTCTTGTTACGGGTAACGACTGTAACAAGAAAATTACTAATAAAACACTTTATTGTGGGTAACGACTACAATAAAGACTTTATTGTGGGTAACGACTACAATAAAGATTCTTGTTACGGGTAACGACTGTAACAAGAAAATTACTAACCAACACTTTATTGTGGGGAACGACTGCAATAAAGATTCTCTGTGGGTTTCGACTGCAGTAAGAATTATTCACCTCACTTTATTCTGGGTATCGACCAGAATAAAGAATATCCCAATCCCAACCTCAGTAAAAATTATTAAAATCAAGTTAATCAACTGCCAAACATAGATCAGGTGAGTACAAGTTATTTGCAACAAAATTACTATATTTATTATATATTTTATATTTCTCATTTATTGAATATTGATAAATTAAACTATTTGTATCTAAGATTTATTGCGTATTAAAGCTCTAGTTTAACATTGAAGTGTAGAATTTGTAGATAAACGAATACAACCACTAACTTTATACCAGTGGCATAAATTTTATCACATCTTACAATTTTTGTATGTACGCTCTGACTACGGGTAGTACATGAACAAAGAAGAAAAGAAAAATATCCCAAGTCCGTGAGTGTGCAGAATCATTAAGTTGGACACTGAAAATCACTGATCAAACGCCTAAAAGATGCAACCGATCTTGTACGCTGAATCTTAGGTGGAAATGTATTCCAAACGCGAGTTATGTGGACAAAGTCAGAACCATCACGTACTAAGTGTTTAAAGCGAGCTAAAACTAGATTCAAATGTCTTTCAATATGCATAAAATTAATAAAACCGAACAAGTATGAAAGTACTGTACAGAATTTTATGGAGTGATAGTAATGCTTTAGGTAGTTAGTAAATGTCCAGAGAGCAATCAATGATTTTATTCCTAAATGGCGTAATGTGGTGAAATCGCCGCAAACCAAATGCAAATCTAGCACAATCATTGAAGGCTACTTCCAGTTTCCGCTTGCAGGCGGCATCTTGTCTAGGGAATATCAAAGATCCAAATGAAAAATGTGGTAATAACAAAAACTTCACCAGATTTATGCGTGTAGTAGTTGAGAGAATATTGGCGTACAACCACTGCCGTCTAAAGGCTCCGTACACTTTACTAATTATCGTTTTTACATGATTACAACAAATTTTTTACCCTAGAAACACATCAAATTTGAGAGCCTTCCAGAAGAATATGGGGTAGTTGTGAGGGGTCTATAATGTGTCTGTACAAGGGTAAGGCCACCGACTTAGTGTGGTTCACCAATGGGCGACTAAGATATAGTTGGACATCATCAGCATACATATGAACTTTTTGTAAATCGTTGATGAACAAACTAATCATGAGAGGACCCAAAATACATCCCTGAGGAACGCCACATGTCACACTAATTCTCGAGGAGATGCGATTAACGACCTTCACCCGCTGACAACGGTTAGTTAAGAAGCTATCAATAAGTTTGGCAGCAGGGGAACTAAAATGATAAAGTACAAGAAGTTTAGCAAGAAGCTTGGAATGCTCCACGGTGTCGAATACTTTGGAGAAATCTAAAAGAACTAAGAACACGAGATGATCATTGTCAAGAGCTGTTCTAATATCAGTCGTTATTTTTAATAGAGTTGTCTCACAGCTATGACCAGCGCGAAAGCCAGACTGCCATTGACTGAGAGGTTATGTTGGAATAGATACTGTTGTATTTGTTTAGACATGATTTTTTCCAGCACCTTAGCAAGGAAGCATAATATGCTAATTGGTCTGAAGTCACCTGGCTCCCTTGCAGATGAGTTTTTAGCAATAGGAACCACTATAGCTTCCTTCTAAAGTGAGGGAAATTCACTGTAAGTTAAACAGGCATTAAAAATGTGTAGTGTAGGTGTAATTATAAAGGGTAACAGAAGCTTAACAAAGCGGGGTGGTAAGTTATCTGGATCTATTGCCTCTGAACGAATAGAGTTAATGGTGTCAATTGCTTCATTCGCATCAATCCAACGGAAGCTAAATCCAGAGTCAGCGTGGCATGTCAAAGGGCGCACCATATCCGCGCACGAAGATATGATATTAATGTTACTACTATGCGATACAAAGTATTTATTAAGGTCATCAGGATTTAGCTCGCAGTCCAAATTTTTATTGCTGGTTACTCCAATACTACGAAGTGTATGCCAGAGTTTCTTCGAAGGGATAGTAGTGTTCAATTTGTCAGCATAGAACTCTCGCTTAGCATCTCGAACTTTCCTATTAACTAGTAAGTAAGCTGCTCTGTGTTTAGTCATTTTGTACCAGTGATGCAGGAAATCGCGCTCTATAATTAAATTTCGACCTTAGCAGGTGTGCATAGCAAAGCAACAATAAATTATGATCATATGATGATATGTGCTGCTGTTTTTGAATTTGGATTGCGGCTTCGGTTTCCATTTATTTATGTGGAATGTGGATCAAATTTGTCTGTTGTTGTGTCTATGTATGCCGGTGTGCATAGTTTGTTTACAATCCCTAGGATTTAGGTAAGTTAAAATAATTTTAATTAAAAGTTTTTTTTGTTCTGATGTTGCTTTTAAAGAGACTTTTATTGTTGGTTTTCAACATAAATGCGCAAACAATCAAAATGGCGAAAATAATTTTGGCAAATATTTAAGGTAGACTAATGGTGTTTGACTGTCCGAAAACTTAATAAAGTATGTTTTCTAAGAGAACAGGATCGTCGATTTTACAGATTTTCGATATTGAAAATACATGAATTTTTCACTAAACTAAAACAATGTTTCACAATAAAGCCTGACTCACACCGCCGCGATAGCGATTGCGGTAATGATAACGATAATCATAGCTATAAACCAGCGACACAATTTCTTTCATACCAACGCGATAGTTCACAGCGTTAGTGATATGCATGCATACCTAGGAGAGTCAGCACTGCTTAACAGGTTGGTATATGGTAAAACAATTGGCTTGATAAACAAAAATAATAATGCATTCAGATTTTGAAGATGAAGTTCTTCGATTAGTAGCTTTAGACGAAGATGAACGATAATGGAAAGTAAAAAGACGTTAACCCATTAATGACGAGATCCTAAAAATTCAGTTAGAGGGCTGAAATTTTATACAGAAGGTGCTATGGGCTGTAGAAATCCAAATCTAAAAATAGGCAAAAATTACCGTACTCTGTTCCCGCAGGAGTGCTCGTTACATTTATGTAACGTTAGTCCGAACACGGAAAAATTGAATTTTTTCCTTCTTTATTGAAAAAGAAGGCTAAAATTTTTCAAATATATAGTAAAGATGTATGAAAATATAAAAATGAAATAAAGAATAGGTGTTGGATGTTTACCTGAGTGTTACCAATAGGTAAAATATGAATTTAAAAAAAAAAAAAAAAAAATAATAAAATAAATATCTGAATGCTAAAAGGAATATGAAAATGAAAAAATAAAATGTTATTATTTTGGCAAAACTTTATTTATTTATTATTAGTTATGTATTTATTTTAGCAACTATTCATTTATAGTTATGAAACGATAAATTTCAAACCAATCCACACAGAGCCCTACGTTGCAATTTCTGTACATAGTTTTTACAGATGAAATGCAATTTGTCGCAGCACAACGCCGTCTTTTGTCGTTTGGAATTTTGATGACACAAAGATAGATGCTATCAAATCGGGGATTACTATGCTCTACTTTAGTTTTGGGATGACGATAGGAGCTATAGAAATGACGGCATTATCGACCCATTTCGTTATATAGATATTAACCCTGCTGACTTTTGTGCTCACAATGTAGGCGCGCTCTATCCGTTTCAATTTATCCTTCAGTGTGAACAGGAATAGATGTAAATAAATTGTCGAAGTACATACAGAAGGGAAAAGACTGTATATGATCGGCAAAACCATCTATCATGCAAAACAGTGGCGTAGCATCTTTTCCATATTTTGCAGGATAATCTGGACTGAGACGAGGATTTGATCCCTGGTAGGGACGTCTCAAAATTTACGAGATATCCCTGTGGTGTGTTGATGCACCACATCTTTTACCCAAATCTAAAAGAAACGTTTTTTCATAGCATCAGTCAAAGGACGCTGTTTCCAGATCTTATCGCTTCGATACTATAAGGTGTTGTAAATAAAATGGAGATAGTGAAACACACACTCAAGTCGATCGCATCTTATCGCATCTGATATCATAGCATTCATCATATATTTGCTTTCCGCTCAATAATTTCTCTTTCCTGGACGGGTAGAGTATCCTGTGGTAATCAGAATGCCTAGGAATACACGGATTTCATTCCTGCTGATGTTCGGATTTTGTTGACTATTAATTGCAACATATGTATTTGTTTCGTCACAAAGCAACTGAATCACCTCTTCATCAAAAAACTTTTGAAATTGTTCATATTGTGCCAAACCTATACAATCCCGATAGTAATTTTCTGGAAAAATTGGCTTCAACGGCACCTCATCATCTGTCACCCAAACTAACTCAGAAGCTAACTGTTTTGATGCAAGAGTCGCTTTGCGTTTTGATGCTTGTTTTTATGTCTTACTACTTGCGCTTATCTCGTCCTTCCGTTGAAATAGCAGTGTTTTGACTGTGACTATGCAGTTTCAATTTTTGAGGTGTCTTGTATTGTTCTGCTGGTAGTGTCTTTTGAGGTGTTTTCTCTTGCTCTAGTGTTGGTGATTCCACTTGCTCTGATCCAGAGTCAGATTCGGAATTTGCTTGAGTTTGAGAATAGCACTTATTTTTTGGTGCTACCTTTGGTTTGTATCCTGGTAGAGTATCTTGTAGTAATATGTCTTCTGGTGTTATTGTACACACAGGGACCTTTGCAGATGACGTAGAAGCATCCAGCAAGTCAATTTTCAAATCCGTCATCGTAGTGCTCAAGACTTCTGTGATTTTTAGATATTTCATTAAGACATCTTCAGCAATCTCAAACCCGCCTTTGCTTCCATCAGCACCAGTACAAACCAATTCGCATGCTGCTTTCAATTGTTTACTGGCAAGTTCTTTAGCGTCCATCCTTCCTCCATCTTCATTGCCTGAATCCTCAACAGACAATTCCCCTTCATCGGGGGTGGCTCAACATAAACTCGATCCACATCTTCATCATTATAATGATATAGATATGATTAAAGCGAGTCTAAATAGTCCGCAACCATTTCTATGTTTCAAAAGCTACAAAAAAAACTAAAAGAAAGCAAAAATTCATCTAATGCTGTAAGACGACTAACGTTACATATATGCAACGCACACTTTCAAGTGACCAACACTTGGCCCAAACGCAAAAAAACAAACAAACAAAAAACAATGCTTTTAGATGAATTAACTTTTAGTTTATTTCTCAATAAAACTACATAATCAGAAATTCATAATAATTCAAAGAATATGAGAAAATAAAATTATTACTATTTCCTTGTTCCCATATTTTAGGTTTCTTCTATTTACATTTTTCATTGTTTTAATACACGTCCGCTAGATTTTAATATTTCCACTAAAGTGATCACAATGAATTTTTATTCTGTTTGCTTACACATATAAGTTTCTCACCCATTTTGAAGATCTTCGCACAAACAAAGTGCGATTTTATAAATAATTCAAAATGATAACAGAGTGCTTCGATGATTTACTATCGTTGATGGAAGATGATATTTTTGACAGATATATTTAAATTCAATGTCCATGAGAAATGTGCCAAGTGTGAATTTAAGCAAGCATTGCGGGTGCGCCAGTTTGAAGAGACTGGAAACACAATGTCAGATATATAACTGGGCACAAAAGGACATCAAAACCAGCACGAATGTCGATAGTCTGCTAAGAACTATTCTAGACAGACAACTTTTCTAAATATAACAAATTCACAGTTCATCACTCCTACAAAATTTTTGTTGTACACGAGATGAGGTCCAATGATCATGATAAGCGAATCGAAATCTGCAGAACAATGAAAAATCGTCTTAGGAGTTTCAATAACATATGGTTCTCGTGGATATTGGAACGGCATCAGAAACCACTACACTCGCCTATGGTTGTAGTTTAGGCTTCCAATATCAAGTCAAGGAATTATTGGCCCATACTTTTTCGAGGATAACCATATTCGCGCTCTGACCGTTAATTCCGATCGGTATTCCAATATGATCTGGATTATTTTGATTTCAGAAATTCAAAATCAGATTGGCTACAACCGAAACAAATTTTTCCAACACGATTAATCCACTTCCCGTTTCAGAAATGACTCGTTAGGTGTTCTTCATGATTTATTCCCTGAAAGAGTAATTAGTCGCCGAAGAGACATCAACTGGCCATCGAGGAGTCGAGATTTGATGTCTGCTAATTTTTTCCAATGGGTCTACTTACAGAGTAAAGTTTTCAACCTAGTACTACTCAGCCTGAATGTTTTAAAGCAAAAAATCAGAGACGAAATCAACGCTATTCCAAGAGTGATGCTGCAGCGAGTGAATGAAAATTTCAGTTCCAGGCTAAATGAGTGTGACGAAGCGGATGGTGCGCATTTACAAATGGTTCTTTTTCATAAAAAATGCTCTTTGATTTCACAGTAATTAAAACGAGTTTTAATTATTTCTGATATTTTATTTTAAAGTTTCAAAAACCCAAAATATTTTGAGACACGCTTTACATTTATAAATAGGAGTTTATTTTTCATTAACGTAAATCATTGTACCATTCAGAAGCAGAGCTAGTAGTAGCCAGCCTCATATCCTGCATTCGCCGGTGCTTTGTGGAAGTGCAGGTTTCACATAATTAACTGTCATCTTCATCATTTTGCTTCAATTTGCTCTCTAAGATAATTTGTGACATTTTCATTTTGATAAGGATTTGTTGATTTTTTGTTTGATTTTTTTGTAAAAAGTTTTAAACGGGTTTTGTAAACGCTAAAACCACTGATCGATGGAATCTAACGGAAGTTAATCGCTAGTAAAATTGTTCGTACTGGGTCTACTTTGCAAATATGTTATAACTATCAATTGAGGAAAACTAAAACACTTCCCTGCATTACTAACCTAAGGGTGTAATCCACCCAATTTGAAATAATGTTAAAAAAGCAAACTGAAAAACAAAAGCAAGGAAGTTCATATTAATGTGTAATCTTAGTAGACTTATTTCACAACATTTTGAAATAATTTTCAGTATTCCTTCTGTAGGCGGAGTGTCGAAACATTTATTTATAAAAAGTGCCTGGGTGATTAACACCCACGTTAGTAATAACAGTATAATATTTTTGAGTGTTTGACATTCACTTTGGTAATTAAAGAACAATATTTCTGGCTTGTGTATACCGGATTTTATACAGGTAATTATTTTAGCACTTTTCACATAATTTATTCTTAAGGCAAACAAACACCTTATAGAATGTGTTATTATGAAGGAGAAGAAGTCACAGTGGCTGCGCTTATAGAAGACATAAATGATAGTAAAGAAGAGTATTTCGGTGGTACTGTAAGTGAAAATGAAGTTGACTTAGAAATAGTAAGTGATCATGAATCGGAAACAGAACAGGAAGGCGAATCAGATGCTGAAAATAATGGAATTTGTTCTAATGATGAAAACTTTATTGGTAAAGATGGGTCGGTTTGAAAAAAAACCTCCATTTCGTCAAGGAAGACCACGCACTGAAAATATTTTTGCCATTGTACCAAAATTGACAGCTTCTTCAAAAGATGTGAAAACACTAGATGAAAGCTGAAAACTTTTTATCACTTTTGTGGACCAGATTGTCCTATGTACAAACATATATATTATAAAGCAGCAAATAAATTACAAAAATATAAAGCATGCGCGGTCTACAGACAACATTGAAATAATTAGTTTATTTGGATTATTATAACTTAATGGGTTGCACAAATCGTCTCACGTGCATGTAAGAGATTTATGGACTACAGGTGGCACCGGATTGGAAATTTTTTCTCGTCATAATGAGCTACAACCGTTTTCAATTTTTAATGCAGTGCATACGTTTTGATGATTTGGAAACACGTCAAGAACGTCGGGAATTTGACAAGCTTGCGCTATACGAGAAATTTTTGATAAATTCAATAAAAGTTGTGTAAATAATTACAATTTTGTTTGTTTCGTAACGGTCGATGAAAAACTAGAAAGTTTCCGTGGACGATGCAGCTTTCGGCTATATATATCGAACAAGCCAACTAAATATGGCATTAAAATATTTTCTGCCGTACATTCAACAACATACTACGTTTCACGGCTTGAAATTTATTGTGGCCAACAACCAGCTGGTCCATATAAATTTGTCCAACAAACCAGAAGAAGTAGTTAAACGCATAACAAGCCACTTACAGGGCGCTGGTCGGAATATCACAACGGAAAATTGGTTTACGAGCTATTTTTTGGCCAAAGATCTTATAGATAAAAAGACAACATTAGTGGGAACCAAGGAAAAACAAACGTGTATTGCCGCCATTGTTTTCTATTGCAAAAGAAAAACGATCAATATAATCAACTACGATACTATCTTATATATCAAAGAAAAATAAGTGCGTATTACTCCTGTCAACACTCCATTATACTGGTGATATTATAGATGTTCCAAAATCGCTACCAGATATTATAGAATTCTATAATAAGGCTAAAGGAGGTGTTGATACTACAGACCAACTATATGAAGCAATCTGTTGTTGTCGCTTCATTATCGCTATCGCTATATTATCGTAAGCGCTGTCGCGGCGGTCTAAATCAAGCTTTAAGTCGCCAATTTTTTCCGTAATATGTGAACTTTTCCAAAACAAAGTTACCACCGAAGGAGTGCCCTTCTATCAATCATGGCTGTGTTCAACTTTTGACTAGAGCCGGTTTTAGCTGAATATAGCTAGAATGAGGTCATTCAGTTGTTGGCTATAGCCAACTTGAGCCAAAAATAAGAGCTATAAATGACGAAAAATCATATCTGCGTATATGTTAGCTCAATTGTCAGAATTCATTGTTCAACTCTTGGCTGTAGCCGGCTATAGCCAAATTGGTTAGTGCTCTGGAGGTGAAGCTAAAGTAGCTTGACGTTTCTTTGTTTAGTTGTTGATGTCAAATAAACAAAAAAAAATATTCTCAATTTTATTACTGTGTGGATAGCAAAGGTGATTTTATTTACGAAAATAATGTGAAATTATTAACAGGCAAGGACGGTAATGTTGAACATTTGCGCTGTGATTAAATTATTTATGAATATAGGTTTCACTTATTTTATAGGGAATCTTTTTAAAGAGGAAAGCGAGGAAATGATGTAGGTACTGATAGCCGCTCCAGTTCCAACTTCAACAGATACTAATTGTCGAGAAGTGGATACAAGGGGTAAGAGTATAATTATTTAAGCTGATATTTAACATTAATTTGCCTGATTGCAGCAAAAAATACATCTACAACAGAAGTTGCTTCTCGTAGTTAAGCAAGCTGTTCCAAATTGTCGTGGACCCGCAGCAACACATTGCTACTATTAGAGGCATACACGAAATTCCGGAAGGATTTGACGAGCGACATAATAAAGCGAGATGAAGCGTGGAGCAGTGTTGCTTCGGAGTTTTCGGCAAATGGATGTACTGTGCCCGGTGAGCGGTGCATATGGAAATTTAATAAGCTCAAGGCGAAATATATTTAAAAAAAAAAGACAATAAAGGTCCAGGCTGAAGTGGTGTATCGCGGTTCGAATTTGAATATTTCGAAGAGATGGATGAAATTTTTCATAATTGCCCTACTGTGCAACCACTGGAAATATCTGGTAACAGAAGAGCGCTAGCCTTACCTGAAGTAAATATAGCCGCAACTAATGAGGAACTGCCACTGTCACCTCCAAGGAAAAACAAAAACAACAATAAGAGACAGTTTAATCGATCATCATGAACGAATGGAAACTTTAAAAAAGCAATAAATGTCACAGACTGAGCAATTCCGTTCGCGAATGTTCTCAATTGTAGAGAATCTTACGGAATGTATGAACCGAAATAGAGACAAATCCTCAAATTTATTAGAAAAAATTATTGACAAAATGTGAATGTGTTGCCCTTGCTCCAATGTTTGTTGACCTATTTTAATTAGAATAACCTTAGGAGCTCATATAGTCTTAGTTTTTCTATAGTTTTAATTTCACTTTGTAACGGAGTTTCGGTGGGATGGCTGTGAATAAAAACTGCCAAATATTTGAGAAGGTATTTTTATTTATGTTTGGAATAAATGAAGTTCTTTTGACTTATTATTGAAATATATTACAATTACTTTATTAAGAATGTATTTTATTAATTTTCGCTTCCATTGGATATCCGTATTGAAATTTCCTCAGCAATTTGGTCTCATAAATTTAGAGATCGTGTGGAATTTTCTTCAGCGCTCCCAATGAAATAATCACCTCTGTCATCCCCCGAATGCACGTAATCAACGTCAATGTAGGACAAATCATCTGGAAAATCCAAACACAAATGTTGTGAAGAACGCAACCTGCAATTACTGTGCGCGGTATATATTTCTGAGATTTCATCGACAATTGTTTTAGCCGACGAAATCTTCCGATCAGTAAAGCAAACGCTCTTTCGATGGTTTGTCTCGCCTTGGAATGGTACGAATTAAACTTATTTTTAACAGATGTCAGCCTTCCATTGTTCTTATAAGGAATCAAACAGCACATCATCTGGGAATAAGCCTTATCTCCTAATAAATATCTGCCTTCTGGAAAATATTCATCCATGTTTTGGATAACATCGGTGTATAAATCAGAATTGCGGAAGATCCTGCGCTGGGATATCTGACGAAACAATCTGTGAATTTTAATTTGTGGTTGCAAACAGAGTGTAGTGTTATCGAATGGTAACCTTTTCTATTTATGTATTGTTTAGGCCATTCCTTTGGAGCATCTATTTTTACATATGTCGCGTCGATAGCTCCGATAATTTTTTTTTATGTGATATTTGTTCTAAAAAAACATTTTCTATTTCTTCCATTTCTGTAAGTGTTGGCCACTTTATGACATCTCTCGATATCACATTCAAAATATCCACAGTTCTAAAAAAAAGCATATGATAACGACGACTTTGCGAAGTCGAATCTCTCTCCGATTGATCTAAAATATAGATAACATAACAGAATATATTACAACTTAATAATGCAACAATTTACCTAAATGAATCAGGTGTGGCTAGTATCCATATTGTCGACAGAAGGTCTTTTTCAACATTCCGAGTTTTTTGGCTGCTCTCTTATAGCTTTAAAGTAACTATCTTTAACAATTTTCATATGCCTCGCGTGGCATACAGAAATGCTGTTTAAATTCCGAACCACTATACCCAGGAATATTTCTTTGCACGTAATTTTTTATGCGCACTGGTCGTACATCCCTGCTCAGTAAAGCGGGATCACAATCACAAATATCATCTTGAGATTCCAAAGAAATGCTTGCCTGGAAAAAATTAGCCAACTTATATTCCGCAGTTCTTGTAATAGAGATGCGGTTTTACTTACTATGTAAAGTATTATTTCTTGTGCCGTTCGATTTCTTAATTCAATCCATTCTTTTATTACAGTTGCTATTATTGCAACTAATTTATTTTTATTACTCCACATAATTCTTACAATGAAATTGAAAAAATTTATGGAATAACGCAAGGTTGACATTTACTCCCTAGCTACAGCCATTTGGGTTATAGCCAGCTAAAGCCGGCTCTAGCCAAAAGTTGAACACAGCCCAAGTATTGAATAATACGCAAAATGCTTAGCAACATGTTTAAACAATTGGGAAATAAAAATGTGTACCAAAACGGATGGAGAAGAGAAGACGGAAGGAAGACTCTTTAGTGGAGTTTAGGTACCACAAAGTTATAGCCTGACTCCAGTCTTCACTATTAGCCTTGACTTGACTCAGAAAGAATTGTGTCGTAGTTAGTTGCAGTCAGAAGTCCTCGCTACATCTTAGCTATATGGATGTAGTGGGAAGATGTTGATGTAGGGTTGTAGTGTGGTTTGACTACACTGGATACTTTGCGACAGTTGTCCAAATAAGAGTGAGAGCAACAACACAGTTGCTAGAACAACAGTTGAATACAGAAATCTTGATTAGGATAGTACGATGAGTATCGTTATCGTTTGTATAACACCTGGATACGAAGATCTTGATTATGCAAGTACGACAAGTGTCGTGTCGCTACCCTGTTCGAGTTGTTGGTCTGAAAACGAAGCTGTAACATTCGTAAAGGGCGTAAATGACCAGTTGACCCTATGTCAAACTGATAAAGACAAGTGAACCACGCCTATCGTTGCGGTAGGTTGAAACAGTCTCGGTAGGCAGATACAATGTATCGTGGTCTTCTGCTAATACTCTTCGTTGTTGAACAGTTAGTTGAGACGTTATTAGTGTTGTCGATTTGAAGAAACTGCAGCAATTATAAACGGTGAAAATGACCCGTAGACCTGGTGACGACGGGTCAAGCTGTCTTATCAACTTCTACCGTTGCAGTAAGTAGATTCAATCTTGTTACGCAGATGTCATGTATTACTGACTTCGACGGATATTCTTCATGGACAACGGTAATTGCAACATTGTAGACCTTGTCCGTTCGAAACGCCTGTAACACCGTTAGCTGCAGTGTTAGAGAAGCACAGCGGAGTTCGGGCCGTCCTAAAAGAAATAGCCTGAAAAGAAAACAAAATGTTGGGCCGCTATTGGAGCAGGCAAAAACATAACTCTCCTGGGAAATCGAGACAGATTAAAAGCCTCTTGCTGGTGTGCTTTATTATCAAATGTGGGGCCGGTATTGGAGCGGGCAAAGACAGAACTCTTCTGGGAAATCGAGACAGATCAAAACTCTCTTGCTGCTGAGGTTTTTGATCCTTATCCTTTTATTTTAGCAAAAAGTGTTAGAACGTTATAATATTTAAAATTTGTAACAATATAACTTTATCTTATCAAGTCTGACATCAGAATGAATTTTCTTATATTTGATTAATTTTCATTGTCAATAAACGCCTACCTAACTACAATTTTCCACGCTTAGCAAAATATTAATAGCCGACAATATCAAAAAAAGATTGCCCGATTTACTAGTGGCTGGTCACGCGTTCAGAAATAAAATGATGAAGACGCACAGACGCATCGCCACAACTCCATGTAAGTAGCGTTGCAATGCTATTTAATCTTTAAAATGTGAGTACAAATAGATCCGCGGCTATCATATAATATTTTCATTATCGCCAATCATCCTATCACCTACAAAAATGTGTTCAATCCTTCCGAAACTGTGCAACTAGTGGCTTGCAAGAGCAGGTAAAAATATACAGATTTTTTTTTTTTAATATTTAAATATGAAGCATTGGGAGCTACAAAAACTTTAACTTTTTTAAAACTAACATAATCAATATCGAAATAAGCATTTTTTATGTCTATCTAATACTCATTCTGTCATAAAAGATTTAAACTGTGGTAAAATTGAAATTACCCTAAATACTGAAATTTTCTCCACATACTTTGTTCATTTTCTTAATTTAAAATTGAAAAATTCCCCCAGAAATATCTAGGATAGAGAGCGCAATAAATCTCACAAAGCTTAATGTATTCTGACTAGGAGGCCTATTAACCTACCTTAGAACACCTTTTGAGGACCACTGAAGCCCGAAGAGGTGTAGTAGAAAAAAAAAATCTAAAAAGTATGCAGCAGCCTAAGGGTAGGCATTATTTACAAGAACTCAGAACCCGCCGTCTTAAGCGCTAGAATACGGGGTGTCATTTGTTTCTCCCCTTAAAACTTGATGTAATAAGCGGTTCAGGGAAGCATAAAATAAGAAAATGTCCCGAAGGCTAGGCGAATTGAAATATCTCTGTAATTAGAGACGCACAAGAATATTTGTACATCACACTTCACCCCTGTTTTCTTAAGGTAGGTTTTCTTGAAGTGATGGTCGAAGAATGTCGTACTTTCTTGATTTTTATAAATTAAAAATTTTTAATTACACACTTTTTATTTTGAGCGTATTTTTCGCCGCAGATGGTACTCACAGTAATTACGAAATTCAGTTACCTGCGTTAGGTTTTATAATTAAGAAGAATTGAGGCAATTGTTCATCAATTTTTCGTGATGTATTCTACTGAAATTTAGCTGTGTAATTATTCTTCGTCCTTGCTAAAAAAAAAAAAAAAAACATTTTTGGGTTGTTATTGAAATTCACCTTTACGAAAACAAATATTTTTTACAGTTTGGAACTTTCTCTTTTATATCTAACTTGAATGCGTAAGTTTTCATTTGCTTGCAGTTTTGTTTGTATAAATTTCTCAAGTTAAAGGTGATTTTATTGAAAACTTCCCGGAGAAAGTTTTTAAATCTATTCATTTTCGTGAGGCATAAGAAAAAGAAAGGTAAAGTTTTGCCTGCCGATTTGCATAATTACAAAAGTCCCCAGAAAACTTCTACTTCGTCATTTCATTTTATTTTGGACCTTTTCGGTCGGCCACAATTTTAATTTTCTTGTTCAATGACGCTGATTGAACTTGAAGATATACTGCCGCAGCCGCGTCGAGTGGCTTTGAAAGGATAATGAAAAATATTTTTTTCTTCCTGTTTTGTTTCTCATTGTTTTCAATTAGGTACTTGTGCTCTATCTTAAGAGTATGGGCGGTTTTTGTCAAACTTTGTGTGGTTATGTATCTGAAAAAATTCGTATCATAATAAATGGCAAAAATTGATCTGCATCGAAATAATATTAATTCGGAGAAAAAAAAAATAGTAAGCAAATCTTTACATATTACTAGTTACATTTGAAATATAAATATATACATACATACAGAGTTTAGAAAATGGGCTTATAATAATCGCAACTTTTGAAAAACATTTCCACAGACTAATTTCATAAAACGACAGAACGGTAATTGTTATCTGACATGACCGTGACTGTTTCTAATTATATGAAATATTCATCTCTAATTTGTTTAGTTAGTTTATTCATCAATAACAATTATTGACAGGCAGTAGATAATTATTATTGATGAACTAAACTTTGTCTAGAGCAATTCAGAACATTTAGCAAAATCAACAAAGTCTATAGTAGAAGAGCTGAAGTTCCTAAGAAAATGGTAGATGGGAACGAGTGTCTTAACTCGCCTGAAGAGAAAAGCAGCACTTTTACCAACTACCTCCGGTCTATCTTTGCGGACAATTTATATTCCTAAATCACTCATTATCGAATACAAATGGTGAACCGAGGAGAAAAAGTCGAAGTAAAATTATCTTGGATAAAACATAATCTAAAGAGATTTTGAACATAGGTAAATATCTATATATTTTTTCTTTTTTTTTTTAACTAAGACAACCTTCTTGAGAAAATAGTGGACGCATCGACAAGAAGGTGATAAATTATCAGAAATTTGGTTTCAAGGCAATGCACTCCGCTTAAAACCATTCCTCATATTTCATTTAATTATTAAATAGCTTCCCTCATATACGACGAAAATAATTGTGGGCGCTCCCAAGGCTAAGTACTCGGACCTTTTCGCTTTATTGTTTTTACTTACAACTGATTGGCTCAGTGGGGATGGAACCCCTTGAGGATGGTGCATTTTAGCATTGTGTTTTCTTAAAACTGAAACAACATTTGCGACAACTTATTATTTTTTCTCTTGTAATTTGGCGTATAACTGAGGCCGTTGACAGGATATTAGGGCCTCGGTAACAACGTTTCAGTGGGTTCCCATTATATTAGAATTTTTGCTTTACCGTTTGGACGTGTTTAGGTATACATATTAAAAATTAACAAGGATGACTTCCATTTAACCATTAAAAATGTTAAAAAATTAGCTTTTTTAGACTTTTACACATGTTATTAAAACCATTCAACAATTTTTTATGGAATTGTTTATGTATATTTACACAAACACGTGGGTCTCAAGTACTTTGTTATGGTCGCACGAACACAGCCCTAACATCGCGAGTGGAAGGAAAGAAGTCGGTGGAAAAAAAGATATAAAAATCAAGAAAACAAGGGATTTTGAAGTGGCGATTACTAAGCCATTGTTTTCTGAACAAAAAGAAAAACAGAAAAGAAAAGGGAACCAGAACACAGGTAGCCCCAAACCAGTAACGTTTGAGACCTTTCACTACAGCACTCGATGACCTTTCGTAGGTCCCCGACACTCATTTTTGTTTAACCCATATGTGTTCATTTTTTTTCTCGTAAATCCAATACTTTTTTTTGTTTTATTTTAAGTCTAAGTTGCATAAAATATGCGGTTTTCTGGCATTTTGGAAATGTCAGCTGCCCCGATATTGGGCGCTGAGAACCGCGCAGAATACCTTTCAAAATTTTTCAATTTCGACTATATGAGAGGGTCATTTCAATAAAATAACTAATGTAGAGTATGTATTCAAAAGAACATATCTATCTCTATCAATATCTACCTAGAAGTATAAACTTACACTGAACATATACAGGGTGATTAAGATCAACATACCTTTCGGTATATATCACGCGATTCCTTGAGGTAAGCCGATCAAAAAAAATGTCCACCACATACTCCACCCCTCCCCCTCCCCCCACCCTCCCATAGAAACCTTCCTTCAGAGTTGCGGCCAGTTAAGGATTTCGCCAATATTCGTGAACCCTGATGTGAATAAATGAATATAACTTTTGAACCACCCTATAGATTTTCGTTATTGTTGGCTTATGTGTGTGTGGAACAATCTTTGATCAGCTTACCTCAAGGAATCGCGTGGTATACCGAAAGGTATCTTGATCTGAGTCACCCTGTATGTATATTGTTTAGGATTTACGAGTGGAAAGTTTCAAAACAAGTACTGTGGCAACTGACATCACATTTGCGGCATTTCTTCGTTGTATTTTTATGGCATTCGCCACAATGTATCTGCAATAGAGATAATTATATGACCAGCCCCATCAAGACGAATATCACCTGGCACCCTCCTTTTCCTTAAGATTGGCTTCAGTGGACGGCCTATACAGCGAGCCGAAGCATACTTCCCCAGATAACTTGTTACCACAGACCTAATAAAAGCTAGGTAGGCCCGCCTATACAAGTGGTAAGCGTTATTCAAGGGCCAAGTCAAAAGTTGCCAGTAGCATTTTTTTTTTTTTATTTATGCTAATGCGGTAGCAACCTATATTTTGATCGATGCGATCAACTCCGCCCATATATTTGTTAGACATTTGTATACAGAAAGGCTGTTGAATCGAGATTTTCTTCTTTCCGCTACTTGACCAACGCTGTGCAGAAGCAATTGGTGTGACACCTTCTCAAAATGATGCTACGGTAACAAAACTGTTGTCATTGTACCGAGTTACGCCTGATGTTTAATCAATTATTTGACGATAGCTACCACGTTCTTTTTCTTTATTTCTATTAGAGAATTCAACGGCGCATTTTCTAAACGATTTGGTCGTATTGTACCTCTGCCTTTATGGCCAAATTCCTTCAAAGCTGTGAGCAATTTAAAAGATGTTAAAAAACTGTCTATGTACATTCACTGGGAAGCCTGTAGGCAATTTTGCAACCAAGTTCGTAACAACGGATCCTCTAACACCTAGATCTGGATTAGTATTGCCTATGCTAGCCTCTTGGTAAGGTATAGCTTGTATGAGATATCCCAGGCGTTTAGCCATACACCAGCATTTGAAGTCAACACGTATTGGTTTGCCATGAATGTGCTGTTTTATACTGTGATGTTCATAATACGGAGTTATTTGATTTATGGATGCTAACTTCGTTGTAATGAGGCCAATACTTCATCCTTTATTTTCATTTAGTTTCTCCCATAAAGGTCGTACTTTCGTGAATTTATCCCGAATGTCTAAAGCTGCGCTATTAGAAACATGCATAAACCGAAGCATTTGTTTAAATCGTGATCGAGATATTGCGTTAGCTGCGCCCGGGTGATAGGTATCTGTACCAGTATCCCAGTACATGCGATTCCTAGCTTGTACATTACATATATATATCCACTTAGCAAAAATAATGCGGATACAAGGCTAATTTTTTTTATTGTTATGTCAAATTGCTCTACTTCAAAAATTGCATACCTCTTAGTATCCAAAATCTCAGGACAATTCCATTCCCGTCTTTGATGTTCCAGTAAATGAATTCCTTTCCACTTCCTTTTTTCTATGACTTTATTTTTTCTTATTTGCTTTTTAGCCGTAGAACTGGATGCGATCTCCGACATAGTCACGCTATCATCATCACTTGAATCATCTTGCCCTATTATTTCTGATTGTAACGCTAGTCCTAATTTTAGTACGCATTTGGCCATCCGAGACGAGTATTCGTGATACAGTATGCAAATCGGGTTTTGAGGGAAGAGGTGAATAGCCGAGGCAAGCTAGCGTGCCGCCCTGCAGTCAACGTTTTCCACCGAGTGATCTGTCAGCTCATGCTGACAGTCTGGACTGCAAGTCCGATGTCAATCACTCGACATACAACCATAACAATGCAGTCATTCCACACGTAAAAGATCACAAAGTGCTTGTTTTGGACCAGACCACCTCCGATTTGGATGAAAATTTCATAATTTGTAAGTAATACCAAAATGTCTCACCACTACCACATCATCCATTCCCCGGCTAGTGGGTGAGATATTTCGTGATTTTTTGATGAAGCGTCATATTCAAAATATCATATCTCGAGAACGAAGCAACCGACTGTTTTTATTCAAATGCCAAATGAAGCTCAATGCTAGAACAAAAATGTAACAGTACCGAAAGAATTTGTGTTTTTTTTTTTGTTAATAATCGTATTTTTTTATTGTTTTCAAAACTTGTAGCACTTTTTGTTATTTTTTTATTTTGAAGCTAGAAGCCGTATTATATGTGCAAAACCTTGCGAAGGTGTTCAGCTTCGTTTTTGAGATATAATTTTTTAAAATCACTGTATACCCAAAGTAACCTGTATGGGAGCAAACCATCCCACCCAAAAATCTCGACTAAATATTTTGCGATGAAAAATTCCTTTTGCTACTTTTTCTTATTTTCTTTCTGAATTTCTGAACATATTTTTTATCCTCTCCCAAATTCGCTCTGAAAATTAATTTTCGACGCCCAAAATTTTTTTTAAAAAATTCATTTCGAAACTTACTGAATTGTCAATGAATTCATGTTTTTATGGATGCACACTTGTTAGGAAATTATTGTACGAAAATTCAAGAAGATCAGGGCCCCATTCCACAAAACTACAAGCGTACAAGTCTAACAACACTTGTACTAATATTTTTGTTCTATTAATACTTGTAGATTCTGTACCACAAAAATTATTCATTTTCTTGTAGGAAATTTTAAATTTCCCTAGACTTGTAGATTTAATGTACAAATCTAAAATATTTTCCAGGTTAAACTTGTTGCATTGTTGCATGTAGCAAAGAATATACGATTTTATAATGAAAATATAGTTTATTAGATTAACGATTAATGATTAGTTAGTCATAAAAACTAATCGCATAACACGATTAATCGCTTAATCGTTTTCAAAAGTGTAATTTATTTTAATTTCTACTAACTATTTTGATTATCTTTCAAGCATTTTTAATATTTTTGAGTAACCTTGTTAGGCACTAAGCAAAGTAACGAACGTGCCTTACCTTATGATGAGGAAATTTGCCACAATTGCATTTATTTTATTTTATTTATTTATTTTATTTTTTATTTATTTTATTTATACTTAAGGGGGTACACTAATGAAAGTGACGAATCTTTCCTACTATGTTAATCGAAGATTTGATAAAATAAAGAAGCTGTTTTTTTTAAATAAAAATAAAATACAGACAGGCAGTTCACCGTAATTCACATAACAAAAATTATTGTTAATTTTTGATAGCTGACAAATTTACGTTGGTTTACCCAGGTGTTACTCATAAGGTTGTATGGTAACTTTTTTTTTCTAGTATTATCCCCTCCACCGAAAGAAAGTTTTTACTTGAATCTTACTCAGACATTTTTACACAAAAGTGAACATCTTGATGTCTTGACCTATAAGTGTTACCAAAAACTTTCTTTTAAATGCATATTACAGACAAAAGTTCCAGGACGAAAACAAATTAACTTTGCGGCAAAGTTAAAAAACATTACTACTATAAGCCTATTGACTTAACTTCCTCTGAATAACAAGTAATTTATTTTAAAGAGGAAAGCATTCACTGTTAAACAACCTTTAAAGTATCTCACCTCACCTATTATATAATCCGTTGTATGTCGAGAGAGAATTTTAACCTGCTTATATCGTGACTTGAAGCAATGTTGCTAGTACAACTTGAAAGCTATAAAGAATTGAACACCCCTCCATCAGTTTTTCAGCAAATGTAATCTAGAAACAATCTGCATACATACATACATATTCCAACAAATTTAATCACAAGGTGAATTAAAATGTCAATAAAAGCAGTTCTTACACCTGTTCATAATAATATTATACAACAGGAGTAACTAAAACCTTTGACAAGTAATGAAATTTCAGAACTTTTAAAAATATATGAAGTACCCTTGTGGAAATAAATAAAGAGCGACAACATACATCCATATATATCACCTCTGTAGTGTTTAATGTTCACTCAAAAATTGCAATGAAAATTTAAAAGTCACGTGTCACAGACTGTTTTGAAAGTCACATTGAATCCCAATGGTCATATATATATAGTTGAAAGAGCAAAATGAAAGTAAATATTTGACAGTAAAACAGTGAACGGTGAAAAAGTGCCCATGGTAATACAAAGTAAACCATAGTCACTTTATGCGATAAAAAATCAAATCTCGACGGTCCAATTTCATTCTAATTTGAATATTTGATGAAATGACTAAGCCATTTCTCTCACTTTTCGTGTTAAAGTGTTCTCCATTGTTGGGTTTTTTCATTTTGACATGGGGCGGGCGAGTGAACTAATTGCATTCAACAATGGCCCAACAATTCCACCTCTCTGCTGTCCCGCTAGATAAAAAAGTTTTTATTTAAACCATCGACATGGCTATGCTTTTGGGGATATCTACCTTATATTGCATCTACTTAATAACAACGAACGAGCATAATCAACGACACAGTTCCCTATATGTGGGGACATGTTTTAGTAATTTTTGGCCACAGTTGGCCGCAGTTGACATAAAATATTATTCTCTGTACATATACATATATACACTCGTATGCTCGCATATTTGATTTATATGCTCAGCGCTTAATTAATAAAAACATCCTTGCGAGAGGGGGTGTCTAAAAATTGCTTAAATTCCGATTAACACAAATGAAATGAAACATATATTTATGTACATACATACAACATGTCAATTGCTATGAATTTTGGTATGTATGAATGCAGTGAATATTTAAAATGCATACCATAAAATTCAATTAATATCAACGGGGGTCTTTAAATATTTAAAAGAAACTGATTGAAATTTAGTTTTCAATTGTCCCCGTCTGAGTTTTAGATAAAAATATAAGTGGAATAGACCATTAAGGCTGAATAAATTTGTAAGCATTTTATTCGGCCTTACTATTTTTCACAATTTTTACGATATTGAATTAAAACCTTCAGCAAAATATTAGAAACTCTTCAGTTCAAATGTTACCGGGCTTGGATTTCTGAAGAAGTTGTTGAGTTTTTTTTTTTAATCAAAAATCATAAAACCATGGTATTTTCCTCGCGGTTCCAAAAACTTTTTCATGTACACGCCAATTTTAATTATTTTTCATACATAGGTTTTCCAAACATATTTTCAAATGCTACCGGAGCTGTTTTTCAAAATTTGTTAATATTTTTCAAGTCCCAATATGGGCGTTACATAAAAAAGTGGAGGTGCCGGTGTGGTGGATAAGACTGTTGAACACAAAATTTCTTAGATATCAATATATTTATTTTTCACAAAATTTGCCTTAGCCTAGTAATTCAGTGCTTACTCGCTAACAAAAAATGAAAATTTATTTAAAAAATAAAATGAAATAATAAAACCAAACAAGATGATACAAATAATAATTAAAATGATAATTTCAAAATAAAAATTCAAATAATAAAATAAATCGAACTAAGAATCCAAATAATAAGTCCAAATAATAATTCGCTACTACTCCTCGTTTAACCTGTAAAATATAAAAAAGAAAACGAGATTAAAAAGAATCTCTAATTGAGGTACAAACAGCTGAGCTTCATTCACTGCTCATTAGTTTTGCAAGGTTCAAAACTACCTTAGCTTGGGGGTGCTGAAAAATATAATTCAATTAATATATTTAATTAGTAAAAACAGGGTTCAATTCTTCCCTTATTGGTTAGTCAAGACTTAATTTCGGTTTATCGCTTCCGATCTGTCTTGTTGACCGCTCCATTTGCAAGTGATTTGCTATTCCAAACAGCTCGCTATTTATAGCCGGAAATACAATGGGAGCAGTGCGTCGGTCGGTCGCTGTTGCGTTGACGCTATGCAGTAGCAGCGCGTCGCCATGGAGATTTTTTGATGTCGTTGGCGTAGTGGAGATCTCCATTAGTAAATGGAAGAAGAAGATAACGTACCAGCTGCCTGTGATACAAATGTCACTGGTGACGGCAGTGGCCGTAAACAATGGTTAGATTTTTCATTTTTGTTTATTTATTTTCGTTAATATATTTTTATGTTTATATTTCCAGCTCTATAAGTACTGATGGTACTGCGGCTTTTGAGGAGGAATGCCGTGTATCGTGGGAGTCGGATTCCACGATTTTAAGTGAGTATAATTTTCATGTAAAAGTCTAAGATCGTAATGATCTGAGACTTTTACTTTTTGTTTGTAGTATAATTAGTTTGTTTCGTTTTCCATTTTAGGTATAGAAGGCCTAAAGGCCTGAAGAAAAGACAAAAAAGAAAAAACCCTTTTATATAAGGCCAAAGGCCCGAATGAATACAGGCAATGCCTATAAAGTGCCAGGAGTTGCTGTGGCACTTGATATTTTCAGTGAGTATTTTTTTTATTTTTTTGTTTGTTTTTTATTTATGTATTTAAAATATTGTTCCGCGACGGAACACATAACATTAAATTGACACTCCTGTAACTTGAATAAAATTTATTACTATATACGTATATTTTAACATGGGAATGAAGATTGAGAAGCTAACAAACCATTCAAGGCAAAAACCAATCGAGCTAGAATATGGTCTAGCCTTTACTTTGATGTAAGTGAAATATAAAAAAACTTCAATGCAATCAAGACTAATAGACTTAGATTTTTTTAGGTACCTTTCTTATGGTGGAGAGACTTGTGACATTATATAGGACGAGTTACACACCATATATTTAGCTTCAGCCAACAACAACGAATGAAAAACTATTGCCCCGAATTTTTGGCGCAAACGGCAGATGCTAAATTACATAGAGGCTGTAGCGTCTCGCTACACTTTAATTATTACAATTGAATTATTGGCATTTAATTAACACGCTACTTAATTATTACTTTTGGACCACAACGTACTTTACTTAGTTTGCAATATCTACTTAGTCCTAAGTGTGTAATAATTTAAGTAACAACAGGCCATGCTAATTTAAGTTAGACAGGGTAGGCGTTGTTTTAGTATATACATATGTAGAGCAAATCACGCTATAAAGTTAGTATTACTCTGAACTTCAGTGCTACAGGACATCTCAAGACAATAGTTCATAATGAACACAAATAATTATAAAATGTCTTATTATTTACAGGGCCATAGATGGCAAACACATTCATATAACATGTCCAGCAAAAAGTGGCTCTCTATACTGTAACTATAAAAAGCACCACAGCATTGTTCTATTGGCGTCTTGTGATGCCTATAATTGTTTCCTTGCTGTGGATGTTGGCGTATACGGTAGTAGAAGTGATGGTGGTATTTTCAATAATAGTGCCTTTGGAGGGAAGCTTTCTAATAGCAAATTAAACCTAACTAAAACATTCAAACGCATTTTATTTTGTTGGGGATGCGGCGTTCCCGTTGAAACAGAACTTAATGCAGTCCATATCCTGCACGAGATCTTCCACTTGAAATAGATAAATTTAATAAGCGGCTGTACACTGTACAGAGCTAGGTGTTTAATAGAAAACAGTTTCGGCATTTTGGCTAACAGGTAAATAATCTGAAAACCATTTTATCATTATAATTGTTATACGGATTACAAATATTTTGCAATGTGGAGGATTCCTGGTACCAAAATGAACTGATCTCCGAAAATAGCAACGAAAATTGTTTTATCTGCTACTGTACTGCATAATTTTTTGATGCTGATGAAAATTTCAGAATATGGTCCTATTACTGCGATACAGAGGAAGTAAGCTGAATAGCAATAGCCCATTTGTTTTTGTTTGTGGATAATAAATGCTTTTAAAAGAGTTTCAATAGAATCATTAAATAACGATCGTAACAATATCTTCGCTTTGGGCAAACACCCAAATCTGTCTCATCTCATTAAAACAAGATCATAACTTAACCACACCCATTTCTTTTCATGTAGCATTAATTTCTGATTTACCGTCACGCAGCATTCTTGGCATTAATATTTCCAGTAAGTTAAACTGGACAGATAACATCTTCTCTGTTGCCAAAGAAGCATCGAAATGTCTTTCTAAAAAGGTGTAAGAAATATTTCAGTCCATCAAATCGAGCGCTCTTCTATAAGTCTTACATTAGACCTAGAATAGTATACAACTCTCATATATGGGCTGGGGCTGGTCGCACAGCCTTAGCTGCATTGGATATTGTTCAAAAGAGAGCCTACAAGTTCATTGGCGATTTGGCAATAACTGGACATATCGACTCACTCGAGCACCGCCGCAATGTTGGTTGCATTTCGCTCCTTTATCGCTACATGCTTGGTCAATGTTCTGATGAAATATCTAGTCTAATCTCTTGTAGAATGATCCCTGCACGCTATACTCGCGCTGCCAACCGCGCATATCCTTTAGCCCTTCAAATTACTTTCGGCCGTACAGTAAAATTCCATGATGCTTTTTTATTCCGAACAGTGCGAATGTGAAACAGCTAACCATCTTCTATTTTTCCTCCGGCATACAGTCTGCGGAATTTTAAGGGCAGGGTAAGGTTAATTCGTACAAAAAAAGGCATGTTTTTGTGAATTTTTTGTGACCACACAGTTAAAATCTTATTATTAAAATTAATGGTACATTAAAGTATGACATTCCAAGAATATTGTATAAAATTTTCACGAAGAAATATTTAAAAATACGGCAATGGCAGCAATTGTTTGGACGTGTCTCGAAAAAAAGTAGAATTGCGGTGCCCCTCATAACTTGGTGCTGGATCATATGAACTCAAAAAATCAAAGTTCTTTCGTTAGATAATAGTTTTCTCCAGGTAACGCTGGGACGGTTTTTCGAAATTTCAATTTTTCACTTTTTTGGAACACTTTGAAGGGAAAAACGCGATTTTTTGCGAAAAAATCGTCTAATTTGTTGTTGTAAAATAAAAATTATTAACAAATTTGAAAAAAAACTCTCCAGCGTTACCTCGTAAATTATGTACAGAAATAGTGTTCAAAATTTCAAAAGGATCGGTGCAGTAGTTTTGCAGTTATGAGGGGCACCGACTTTGAAAACGTGAGTTGTGGGGAAATCGCTTTAAAGTTTCCAACACTAAAAAATCTGGTATAAAAACGCGCGTGTACGTCTGCTCGATAGAACATTCACTGCTAGACTCAATTTTACAGTACAGGTATAAGCACGTTTGTACTTGTGTTGAAATTTCTAGAAATAAAACTGGAGGGTAAGATAGGGTATTGTATAGAGAGCGAACCATCTGCCAGGTTACAATAGCGCGCTCGGGTCGGGTAGGTATAAAAATCCGTCAGGTATAAAAATACTCACAATTTCGTCAATTTTGCTCCAATCGACTTGAAATTTTGACACAATATTCTTGAGATATTATGCATTCAGTTAAAAATATAAAAAAAAAAGCAATAAAAAAATTTTTAATACCTTACCCTGCCCTTAAGGCGACATACATCGGCACCTCCACTACTCTCCTCATATCCCCTAATCCTTTCCCTATCTCCTTCCTGCTGTCATGCTGTGCTTTGCATCATAGGATATCCCCTGAGCTTGGCTTAATAATATAACAAAAAAAAAATTATTAAATTTGTATCAATTGAATTTGAAGTCATTGATTAGATATACCGAAATTCTACTACAAAGTCGCTAAAGCGGTGAGAAAAACCCGACCTAGATATTCCCACAATCAATTCAGTCAATAACCAAACTAATAACAAAATATTTTATTTATTGCACTTAGCGAAGACTTGTCGGTATGTTTTATTCATTGCACTTAGTAAAAGGAACACAAAATAAAATGTTTTTCAACGTTGACTGAAATTAAATCTCTCTTAAAATACTAAATTCATCCCCTGATTCTACGTAAGAGATAAAAGCTCTTAACTAGGCTGTCAAAGCCCGTTAGCAAGAAATTGGTATTCTGCGTAAAAACTTAAGATGTCAGCTAATCTCTTAACTTTTGTGAAGATTTTTTCTCAAGAGATTTGGTATTCTAGCAAAGAAAATTTGGTGTCAAATATTTGTTAACATAAGAGCTCCTCACCGAGATACGCTTAAATCTCTTCTCATGCTAGTCGCAGAAATTGTTTTGTTTTGAATACCGAAATTTTGGATAACATTTTTGTAAAGTAAGTATGTATTTATATAATTCTTATATATTATATAAATAATGTACAAGTTTGTGAAATATAAAATAATTATACAACCTGAGTCATGCACAGAGGATAGTTCTGAGGAATATGAGGGCGACTTGAATCCATTTGCTATTTATGAGACTGGAATCATAAAGAAGTTCAGAATGTCATAATTTTTTTCCTTTAATGAAATGACATCGCCTTACGGTAATCTACATTACTCGACAATTGTATCGTCACTTTAAAGTTTTGAAAACAATTTATTTTTTTTTTGCTACGAAAATCGTGTTGGACGTACGACGGCTGTGGAATTCTTTTCCTGCGATTTTGGTGATAAAATAATAATTCAATTATCATTACATACTGAGAATTTATCACATGATAATCAATAACTGCAACTTGATTAAAAACGCACACAATTAACCTCGATAATCATATAAGGAACTACAGCGTAGAAATATTATTGTGATGACATGTTTTGGCACAAGTGTAGCAAAATGCATATGCTTCGTGCTAGATACGTGTGGGTTAGCCCTATTGCCATCATCGCCTCGCTCAAAATTTCTTTTTCTTCTTCTTCTTTCTTGCAAAATAAATTGTCTTTAACAGCTGGGCTGCTGAAAAGGGAGTGTTCAGTGTTTCCAATGTCTGTTAAATTCTTAAAATTAAAGTTTGTCCAAAAAAATTTATATAGAATACTAATTCTGCTGGAATTTGATAAATTTTAAGAGGTTAAGAGATCTCTTAAAAGTCTTATCTGTATAATTAGGGCATTAACTTAAAAATTCTCTAAACAAGGTTAGTCACTGCGAGATGTACCTACATCGTTTAGTTTATCTGGTATTAGGTGTGCCTCATCAATTCGTTCTGTTAATGCTTCAAAAAGCTTGAAATTGCTACTTTTTACTCCCTATACGCGGTATCTAGAAACGATTTGAAACCCTTAAAAACATATTCCTTGCTATTAAGAACTTCCCATGTATGCAGTATTTATTTAATTGCATCCCTTAGGCTTAGAGCCATTTCTTATTGAGTGTAGCTACAACGAAAGAGCGACAGAGATGTGTGACGTCATAGGTGGATTCCTGACGAGTTCGAATGCCATAAATTTTATTGGATGTTGTTCGATTGTTGATGGAAGCAAAAATAAATCCACCTCCTCCAGGCAGTAGTGTCGATCGTGATGTTAGAGACAGATTTCAGACGTGATGGAGTGCTATTTTGTTATTTTTTTTTGTTGCATGTTGTTCATTTTGTTCGGGCTGGAGGTAATTTTATAATTGTTTTTCTTTAATAGATTTCAGTGAAGGACAAATAAAAAGAAAGGAAAATATTTTGAAGAAATTTTTTGTCGTAATTTTTTAATTTTTTTAATTAAAAGAAATAAAAATGTTTGTTTTAATTAAATTAAATCCGAAAACCTAAGGAAAGCATTTCCATTTCCAAATACGCCACGCCACTGCTCGCTACATAAATGTGTTTCGTACTTCTTATTCGACGTCGTTGTGTGCCTTCTTCGAAGTTGGGACGCTTTGAAACTTTATTTTACAGATTGTTTTTTCATGATCAAATAAAAGAAGCAGAAGGCATTACAGACTGGGTGTGGTATGTTTCTGTGTATCGAAGATCTGGGCGCGACCCCATCCAAACCCTACCTTGTAACAGTAGAGATGGCCGGACCTAACCTAAATAGAGAATTATTTGAAAATTTTGACATATATTAATCTACACAGATCATTGTGAATGTTAATTACGTGTGTGTGAATTATTAGTACTGCAGCCAACTTCTCTTTCAGGGCATTCAGCGTCCGGCATTCCAAGCGAGGTCGAAAATGGAAGGAGTTCGGAAGAAGAACGGGGATACCAAACAACGTCAGAAATAAGAAACGAGTTCTACGACCGAATGGGCAACCCAACCCCGAATGGGAAGTAACTGGAAAACAACCGAATTTGAGAAGAATTAGGAATAACGTAGTTAAGTTGGTAGTTAAATTAAGGAAAGCTAAGAAGTAGTGTAAAGTAAGGTGAAAAGTATAATTGGAAATGGACTTCATTGTAACGTAGCAAGAGTACTTAGGAGAAGAATCTTATTTTCCCGGTATATGAACCGAGCAATTCGTTTCGTAGATTGGCCTATTCAAGTTTTTTTGGCCCTTGAGTAATGCGATTTTCTGAGTGGAAGCTACGTAAAGTACAAAAAAAACGACAATGGTGCTACAACTACCTGGTCTAAACAACGTGTGCCAACAAGCATTAAAATGGGAAGAACTTGTCTGCGACCCAGAGAATATCAAACAAACAAAAAATTTTTTAATTAATTAAAATCGTCCGAAATAACAGGTAGAAAAGAAATGGGCGATTAAAATCGTCCAAAATAACAAGTAGTAAAGAAACGGTCAGGAACTAGACTAGTACGAAGTAGGCCGCAGTCTGGTATGACAGCAACGATCTTACGCCGACAAGGCGAAAGGAGGACGATACTTTTGTCTCTGTTTGGTTAGTGGCAGTTCTCCTGATGTTGTGGGGCACTTTTGATTCTGATTCAGTGTGAGCAACAAGTAAAAAGGGCAGATATTTTATTTAAAAAGGTAGAACAGGCGGTAGTAGCAAAGTTTCGATTATTTAACCTAATACAGAAGATTGAACATCGGTAAAAAGATAAAGGAACCTAGATAAAAACAAAAAGATTAAAAAAATAACAAAAGGGAAATAAACTGTTGTCTGCTGGAGTTAGCATTTTTTTTGTTATATAAAGTAATTATCAGTGCAACCCGTGGAATCTCAAACCGCGCCGTTACACTATAGATATAGACGAAGATAATTCGGTTGAGAAGGTTGTAATTAGAGTGCGAGTGATAGGTTATTTTCCATATATTTGCCAGCCGTATAATTTGAGTTCCTTGGTTAGCTCGAAACTAAGGTGGCGCCCATATAAAAACAGAAAAAAAGGCACGTGAAGGCATACATCCTAGCTAAGCTCACCCGCTTCTCGACTGAACTACAAGGCAACTGCGGCTACTTTGCGATTGGGTGGTAACAACCTCCACCACTCATCTTCATCTTCTAGTATTCGGTTATATCAGTTGGTATTATAGTATCATCATAAAGGCTCGTAGCGCTTCATGAAGAGACTAAAAATTTCAGAAGCTTAGTGTAAAAATTCGTTAAGCGCAAACTGTTACACTATCTGGCTACACTTCAAGAAGTGCTTAGACTTTTCATGAAGTGCTAAGTAACATCAAATGTCTACGACATATACAAGGTGCTTCAGATAAGGATATCATCCTTGCAGGAGATGATAGGGGAGCTCGAGAAACGAAAAAAAAAATGATAAGCAAAAATTAAAAAAAAAACATTTAAATTTTGCATGATATACAATTTATTATTAATTTAATCATATTGCTTATGTATGTCCTAACTACATTTCTACATACAAACTAAGAAAAACAACTACCCTAACTTAGTCTAATTTAGCAAGTTTTTAAAATGGTCCAAGTCTGACTGTAGACATAACAAAGACCTTTTACTTGTGGACTTCATTATGTCAGTCGTTTCTTATTGCATTTCCTGCTTCCTTAATGCGATATACTAACTCCTCTTTGGTACTTATTCCTTTTGGTAGACAATTTCTTTCATTTGTCACCATAAGTAAAAATCCAGAGGTGTAAGATCTGGTGATCTGGGAGGCCAATTAATAGGACCCAGTCTACCGATCCATCTATTGGAAAAATTGTGGTTTAACCACAGTCTAATGCCACAGTGACTTGGAGCACCATCATATTGGTACCACATATTCCTCGATATTAACAACGGAATATTTTCAAGTTCATCGGAAATTGTAGTTACCAGAAAACTTAAATAATTTTCGTTATTCATCCTATCAGGGAGAGTACAAGGACCGATGAGTATTTTCCCGATTATTCCTGCCCATACGTTGACCGAAAATCTGTGCTGAGTTGAAAAGGTTCTTACTTTTCGAGGGTTCTGTTCAGCCCATATATGGAGATTGTGGAAATTTAGATATCCAGTTTAAACTGCCTCTCCTCTGTCCAGATTATCCTTTCAAGAAATGTATAATCATCAAAGTTCCGTTCAAGAAGCCAGTTGCAAATTCCCGCCGCTTTTCAAGATCAAGAGGAAGCAGATCATGAACAGGAGTAAAATGATATGGTCGTTAATTTTCATTCGTTAGTAACCGTCATACAGACATTGTTGAAATACCGATGCTAAGAGCAATCCGGGTGATATTTGTTTCAGGACTTTCTGTTACAAATTCCATTACCTGGTCTCTCACATCTTGAACAAAGCTGGCTCTGAACCGATATCTTCGAAGTTCAGAGAGAGTTCCTTCTCTTGCTCTTCGATATGCTGTAGCGAAAACTCTCCGATCACGTAATTTTCTCAAAAGGAATCTTTACTGATAAACACGCTGCGCTGCTACGGCTTTTTCATATGACAAACCATAACAGTATAAAATATCTGCATATTCCTCATTAGAAAATGAAGCCATCTTTAAATAAAAATACCTGCAGATTTTAAAAATCTTAATTTTTCGCTTAAATAGAACTAGGAGTTCGAGATCCAAGTCCTAAAGCAATAATTTAAAAAAACATACCAGTTTTTTCTAGTAAATAACAAATTTTAGTTGTTAGGTAAGCTTGCTATTTTAAAACACCAAAACCTTTGCAGTAGCTTATTTTACCCGCAATGTATACTGAAGATTGACAGATGAAATACTAATGGAGGTATTTAAAGAAGATTTCATCAACAGATCTGTACAAAATGTGGTACCTGTATCGGCAATTGTTTGTTATTTACACAAAAAAGGATATTTAATAATATAAGCAATTGCCGATACAGGTATCAGGTTCAATGAACAATCTGATTGTAAAGGGATGGGTAAATTCAGAATATTAATGCACTTTGAGGTTCCAGCAATGTTTCTACCTAGCTTTAAAAAATTAGACTTTATTTAATGTAATAAAATAAAAACATTAGAGAAATTTCCGAGTTATTGGACTTTTAGTACAAAAAATGTGATGTTTCGTATAAAAAGTCTGAATTTAATTTTATATATGTCGGCAACTATCTTATGTAAAGTCTTCAAAACTACTTCAATTCAAGAATTATTCGTATGCTTAAAAATGCGTATTAGATTTCTATCCAACGTTGTGTAGTTTCAAAGATATAAGCAAAAATGCAAAACTCTGCACTCTGAAGGTGGAATATCCTTTTAAGTCGAATTCCTCGAAAATCGTTAGGAGAATTGAAAATTGTCCATACAATTTTTTCATTTCTCGAACTTCCATATCACCTCCTGCAAGGATGACATCCTTATCTGAAACACCCTGTATATACCTTTATTTCTACAAATTGTTAAAAGAACATTTATAATAATCATTTATATTAGATTAATCGGAAAGTACACACGCTTCCATAAAATTACAGGACATAATGAGTAGCCTTCAATGTGTGTTAGTTAGTTAGTATACCTAGCGATGAAAATTGATTTACTATCATGCTATCTTCTGATCTAAGGATAGAGAATTATATCGGCTCTTGACGTACGCATGACTAAATTAAATTGAGAAATTAATTTTTTTCGACAATTAAGATGTTTTTCATACATGAAAAGCACTATATGATTAATGTGGCAGCATATTGTGAAAGGTATTAGAGCACCTTACCAGTAACCTACACCTATCGCCTAAAAATTTCCGTATGTTAAATTTCATGAAAGAGAACCTTATGAAGCGAAAAGCCAAAAATTCAACGCGAAAATATTTATCGCCCGTTGGAAGAGTTTTTTAAGTAAAGTTAAATAAAATGGACGCTGTTCATAGATAATTTAAAATCAACTTTAAGTCGACTTTATTTTAAAGTCGATTTTATGATATTCATGAAGCACTTACAGTTGACTCTAGAGCTTTGCCATCTTTAGTATACTTTAGTTTCAGAGCGTTGTGTACGTTTCTACTTTTCATTTTTAAAAAGTTTTTATTAAAAATAATAATAAGAAAAGTATTGAAGAAAAGATGGATATGGGGGGTATTCATCAAAGAGTCGAAGAAGAATCAGTTTTTCTTTTTTTTTTATTAATGATGTAAAAAACTTCCGATGTCAAAAATATGTAATTTTCGATAAGACCCTTTTGAAAAGGATGAGAAAAAACTTTTATCACGGTACAGATTTGGTAAGGAATCTGTTCGTTATATAATAAACTTTCTTATGAATTACAGAGGATTTCTAATTTTTTGATGGTGCTTTTCACCTTACATTTTCTTTTGGAAAAAACAGTCATTAAGAGGACTCAGGTAGGAAATTAAAATTTAGATATACAAATTAACTTTATTACAATACGTCTTTCTTTTAGTAGCATCTCTTCATGGAATATCTCAGGGTACAATTAGTGTTATAATGAAATGTGTAAGTTAAGCAGTGGCAATACCTTTACCACAATTCGAAAAAAATTATTATAAAAGCGTTGAGGAAATAGTAGAAGCCAGAAATAATCTTTATTCCGTGACTTCCTTCTCAATATATTATTAGTGCAATTAATTGTATGCATGTCCGGATAAAATGCCATTTCAAAAAGTTGGGAATGTCCAGCAAAGTCCATTACATTAATAGGAAACAATTTTATTCTATAAATATACTTTTACCTGTATAGTACATTCATTTAAAAGAAATGAAATTGACACGGAAGCTAGGGCGGCCATTGTGATAACTTGATAAAAAAAAACTTTCATAAAAACCTTTAGCTCATTCACAGATAGAAAAGCAAACGTAACCAGCCTGCTCCAGGCAAAGGCGGGATAAGCACACGGAAACTACGCGGTTGTCTCAAGATCTCCATCCAGGAAGGATAGACACTATCGGCTGTCAAACACTCCCATCCTAGTTAGAAGACAGTGAAGCGAACCATAGTTTTGTACTGTTTTCTTCTGAGCCCCAAGAGAAAATCAGAGAAATTCTTATTAGGCCCTTCAAGAAAAAGTTTTGTGCAAGTACTCAGGTTCCAATTTACAATTTAAATACTGAATAAACGACGTTTGTTTTATTTTATTCGTCTTTTTTCCGTTGACCAATGGTTGCGGAATATCTTATGAAAACAAGAACAAACTTTTATTAAAACAGAGATACAAGCGATAGAGCTATATATTGCTTCTAGATACTTGTATCTCGACCATGTAAGAACTGGAAATCTCAAAGTTTGGTCTTAATCTAAGTGATGTAGAAATCACCAGACCTGCGGACAGCTCTATTTGGGGTGCCTTGATTAGCTTAAAGCTAAAGAGCTCTATTATTATCAGGCAATGGTATGAGATCCGATTTGTATTTAAAAGTATCACATCCTGACGATTTGTATGCTGGCAAATACCGTATGAGGGTTGCCTTAGATATATTAAGCTGCTTCGCAGATTTACCAAGTGACAGCCCCGATTTTAAGACGTTATCAATAGCAGCTTTTAAAACATTTACTTCCACAACTGGTCGAGTATTTCCTATTTTACTTCGCGGAATTTTTCTAAGAAATGAGAAAATATCGGCGTTGTCGAACTTTTCTTGGAACAAAAAAAAATTATGAGAATTTACCTTGAATCAGTCTGAGGTACACTCCGCCGAGTGGTCTGAGTTACACGACTAGCAAGCAGTTTAAATTAAAAATAAGAAAATAAAATTCGAAACATGTATAATTCTTCGAATAATCCATATATGTATATATAACAGATAATAAGTAAAGCTATATAATAAACTAATGCGCGAGCAAATAAACGCTACTTACTACGTGCGAAGGACCTACGAAAACTTGTGGTAATACAAACACAACTGTAGTCTTGATTGTTGACTGCCATACTGAACCGTTGTTGCCATGACACGTTCAAAGCATTTGGATTTATGTACTTCAAACGCATCCGCAGATGAAATAGAGCGCCCGGTTCAAGGTACATTCGGTCCGAGATACATGACTTTCCCCTATATCGAAATTAATTTATGCATCACTCATAATTTATACTAAAGTATGTAACTATTATACAGGTGCCCCATTAGAAAAATAAAAATTGAGTAAAAAGTGCCATATTCACTCTATGCTACCTCTCAATACCTTTAACTTTTTCTTTAAAAATTAATTATAAAATAAAACTACACTTAAATATCAATTAAGCAAAAACCTTTTTTAAAAATTAATGTTATATTCGAGCTCAAAAATAAATGATAAAGGCACATCATATTTATTTTCAAAATAGATAGTCGACTATTATTAATGGTTGCCGTCATCTCCAGAGCGTCGCCGAAATTGATCTCAGACCAATTCTTAAGCTTGTATAGTGTGATTATAAAAATATGTCTAGTAAGGACACTGGAGCAGATCTTATCTTCAAGAATGTTAGTTTAGTGCTAAATGACTCAACCCATTTCTAAATGAATTTGCTTGTAATACAGAAAAAAAAGAAACAGAGATATTTGAATTTCCAAAACACCGTGACTAGGTAAAATACTCTGAAATGATTAAAATGATTAGAATGTACGAATTGTTGTACATTTAATAACATACGAGGCCCCATGCAGTACAAAATTACCTAGGACATCCCATTCTTGTCCCACAGATCCCATAGCTTTCCCAGGAAAAATAGGAAGTATTCAGTATTTACTTAGGACCTTATTTCTAGGAGTTATTAAAAATTTCCCATAAGTTATTCTCTGGAATATCCCACAACTACTCTATATGGGAACATTCTCAGTATTTTACAAACAAACACATACGGGATGCGCAGGACAATTTTGGCACAAACATGGGAAAGTCGTTTTTCTCCCTTCCAGAATTTATTTCTGGTATATTCTCTGATTCTCGTGGTACGCGTGGTTCTCGGGTTAAAGCTGGTGTGCTTCCGTGTTTGGTTTTTGGAGAACAACAATTAACAACAAATTATGTATAGAAAAGAACCCAAGTACATTTCAGAACGTAATTTTTTAGTAAATTTGTCGTAGAAATTCAATTTGCCTGTGTTAAAAATATTGCATTTATGTATTGTGCCTTTTTTTTTTTTTGTAAAAATACCTAGCCATCAAAAAGAAAATTCAAATAATCTTAAACAATATCCTCGGTATTCCCTCGTACATCCTGTCAAAAACTAGGACGTCCTAGGTACGCTTGCAGCGGGAATTTCATATTATTGAATGCGTTAACTGTGCCTAAGTACAACTACAGGATATCCTGTGGGAAGCGCATGGGATATACCAGGGACACCCTTACCCTGGACATTCGTCACTCTCAGGGATATTCTAAGTTGTTAACTGGGATCGGACGGGATTTTCTATTGGCAATTTATATATCCTAACAGGATTTCCCAGTAACATACCACGGACATATTGTACTGTGTGGGATGTGTTCAAAAAGTAAAGTGACTGTATATTTTTATCAAAAACTTTTTATTTATTCATGAATATTAATGTTGTCCCCTTCAAAGTAATCCCCATCAGTTACAAACTTTTGCCAACGCTTTTTCCAATCCTCGAAGCATTTTCTGATAAGCTCTTTTTGGTATAGCCTTGAGCTCTTCCAGCGATGCAGTTATTATCTCCTCAATCATTGCAAATCACCGTCCTTTCATGAGTCTCTTCAGCTTTGGGAAGAGGAAAAGTCGCAGAGGGCTTTGTCACCAGTTATGACAGTTTTGAGAAAATCAGGATCATCATTGATGTCATTCAAGAATTCCTGAGCGATGCTCATGCGACGGTTATTCTGGTCAAAATTAAGAAATTTCAGTACAAACTCCGCTGACACACGTCTCATGCCCAAAACATTCGACAAAATTTTATGGTATGAGATGCCGACGTCATCAACAACTTCCCTAATGGTGATTCGACGGTTTCCTATCACCATTTTCTTCACTCCTTCAACACTTTCATTAGTTTTTGACGTGCTGGCCGTCCAGAGCGAGGTTCGATATTGGAATCTTCTCGGCCTTCTTGGAAGAGCTTGTAACACTTATAAACATTTTTATTATTCAGAGTAGACTCACCACTGTCAACAATTCGAGTGTTTTGAAGCACTTAAATTAATTTTTTATACAAAATTTGATGCAAATTAATTGGTCCGTTTTTTTCGACAGCAGAAAATCGCGGAGCTCAGCTCAGCTCTGACCTTTATGCCTTTCACCACAAACAAACAATGCTATTATAGTTAAAACTGTGAACATGTATTCGGGACGAGTGTATCCAGAGCCGAATTGGTAGGACGGACGATTGGGCGCTAGCCCGATGGGCCCATGATGGTAGGGCTGGTTGTCTCAGCCTTAATCGCGACCACACGTATTTACCACCTACTCTTTGGTGAGCGTTGCGGGCGAGCTGTGGGAAGAGAGATATGAGTTAAAAATACTCCGAAATGTCCTATAACAGATAAACACTGACGCGGAGCCAAAATAGCTTGTGGGTGTTGCTAAAATTCCATTATATTTTGCAAATTTGACATTCTCGTGGTTTTTTTTATAAATCATTTGACTTTAGTTTAGTTTAGTCATATTAACTTAAATTTGATAAAACCTCACATGAAGCTGTGGTCTTTGGCAAAGTCAGATAAACTCGGAGCGCGATTTCAACATTTAGATAGGATTCTTGGAGGCTATAGTCGTGAATTGATTAATAAAGATAATGCGAAAGCGATTTTTCTTAGACTATCGGCATCCATATTGATAAGAAGATAGCCAGAAAGGAATTCAAAATGTTCGCAAACTTGTTTCAACATTTCGTACCTCCACGTCAGTGAGAATAAAAGAACGTTAATCGATTCAAAAATTCGTGTACGACGCTATTGTTTTGTGTCAATACTGGGATCATCATCTTGTGATTAATAACGTTCGAGTCATTTTTTTTTCTTGTTCTTGTTTCTTTAACGTTTGCTGGTATATCCATATCATATGTTAAATGTTGTTACTATTATTTTTTTATCCTGCAGTAAAATTTTTCTTTTTCAACGAGCGCCGCCCTTCCGCGTCAACGTCTGTCTCATTTATCCCACAGCTCTGCTTCCCGGGCCGATTTGAAGAACCAATCGAATGTACGTAGCCCGAGAAATTTGAAAAGTTTCCTTACTTTCTGAACACACCTTGCATATCAAAACCGATAGTCTTACCTTATGGCGGGCAGTTCAATATAATTATGATGATGTCTTAAAATTCCCTACCATACCTTGGAAAGGAGCAATGATCCTGAATATAATATGTTATTTTACAACGTTGCAAGGAAGGTTCTGTATTGTATATCTCAGTCCCAAATATATATATATGTATATACAAATACATAAGCAAAATTATCAATTTATATGAATCATAAAATTCTGCCGCACCTACTGAATTGTAAGATCCTTTAATTCGTGTCAGGTGTACCCCGTTATTTTAAGGTAATCAACCGTATAAGTTTCCCAAAAGCAAAAATACAGAAGAACACAAAATTTATCCTTACACTTACTCAATAATGCGAAGGATCGGTCGAGATGATGAGGGTTATAATATACATAACTCACTCCACTAATAAACATCACAGCGTCATTTGAAGAGGGTAAAGATTCAAAATTCATGGGAAATATATACGCTTATAAGACCGCAAATAAAGTGGAAACTCCTGTAGAGCAGTAAATCATACCTCTGTGAATAATTTTAGCTCGACCTAAAATTTCGTTATATATCGAATCGATATCTATAAAACTAAGGAAGCTAATAAATGCCCTAAGAATCCCCAAAATATCAAAATGATGAATACCCAGTATCTCTCTCTTTCTCTTCTTGTAAACATTATTAAGTCCATTAAAGTATCAAATTTTTCGACTAATTTACCGTTTAACACGGTTCGTTGAATCTCGATGGCTGTGGCAGTGATTTCCATTTCAAAATTGCTGAGACAACCAGATACCAAGAACTGCGTGTAAAAGTAAAATGATGCTACTGGACCGAACAGACTTTCTCATCTGGGAAAATTCCTTGACAAACACGAAAAAGATGAATGGTGACCCAGATGAACCTGCCAATTTATCATTAAGACTTTCATAAGTAAAGTGGGGCAATCATGAAATTATGTCTTGTCCTTGTGAGTTGTGTGTGGGTGCGTTCGATCGAATCCATTCAGTTGAAGCTTCTTGGAATAATTTAGTTTGCCGGATGAGACTTTTGTGTAGTCGACATATTTCCTCTTACCACAGATACAATTTTCGAAATGATGTCCTGCATACGTAGTGAAATTTTCGTGATTTCCACTTGGAGATTTGATGATGCCAGTTTCGTCCTTTCTTTCTGTTATTGGAATTGGAAATTGGATCTTTCGGTCTGGTATACATGGTGGTAGGTATATGTACGTACGTACGTAGGTACACTGTGCAGCAAAATTAGGAATGCTATACCAGTAGAACCTTTATTTGAAGTAATGGTATGGAATAAGGCCTAATACATAGAATCTATTTTCGCAGTTAAGAATTGATGTACAACGTTTTACAATATACTATGATAGTTTCGGATAAAACCTTAACGTAAAGATTCAAGTTACATCGATTACGAATTGTGTTATCCTTTAGCTACTTGAATAACCTGGAACGTAGGTGTATACATATATACTTTGTACCTATATGAAATTTTCCAGTCCTTTTCAACAACATCATATCGTTAGTTATCTCAAATGACCTTCGCTCCTTTGCTATTCATGTGGTTACGGTGTTCTCGTATGCAATGCTTCTGTGTTTAATTAGGATTTGCAGCTTCCATTTGTTTTTCCATTGAAACGGTCTCCATACATGCCACTTCTCTTCTGCCGCATCTTTGTATCACATGCATGTGCCTTAGTTTTCTGGTCTACGGGATGGTGATGATATGAAACAAGGTATCCATTTCTAATTCCGTGCTTATACAGTTTTTTTTTTTTTTTTTTGTCTTTGCATGCTGAACAACTGGTTGCTATATGGGTTTAATTAAGAAAAATGCCACTTCAACGAATAGTTCCCCTTCAATTTACTGCAGTGCTAGGTATATATTTTCCATATATAAATCTTTTGTATAGTTTTTCTATAGTTACTTACCTATCCATGTTCATGTTGAATGTATACCCCAAAAAGAATTTTAGTTTCTTGCAACAAAAATACTTTAAGGACAATTAAGATCATTGAAAGGAAATCTAATTTAATTCAATTAGGTATAATAAGGAGACTAAAATATATAATTAGATCCCTTCAAAATAACAATATCACCAGGAAAAATTAATTAAATATTAAAATTACAACTTAAAAAAAAAATATTAAAGAAAAGGAAAGGAATTGAACATGTCCTAAGGAAGAAAAATAGAAAGACAAAGATAGATAAGCAAAGACATATACCCAGCAAACATTTTAGCGAATTTCATTTTCAGCGAAATATTCTCGAATTCTGAATTTCGAAATTTCTCCGAGAATTCTTCGTTTAGCTATGTGTATCTCTCGTCGGTACGCTCATTTCAGTTTAATAGATTGGGCCAATGAATCGATCTAAAAAAAAAATCCGACGAGAAACTGAAGCCATTGTCAATCCGATTTTAACAGGAAGTAGTGAGTTGCTTGATATTACTTCTCCTGCGAATATTCACATATGACATTGCTCAGGAACACTGTTAGCTTGGCAAAAAGGACAAACAATCAGCGAGGAAACTCTGAATAGTTACGGCTATTAAAAGTAAGTGTACACAATGCACTAATAGATTGCATTTATAATTATTCCTTTTCTATAGATGCATTTCACGAAAAGTTTTCTGACCTTCCCGAAGAATTCTTCGAGAAAACGGCAATGCGTCATTTTCATTACGCGAAGGACAGGCTGATAAAAAAGCAAATTATAAGCCTAAAGTGTAAACTCTTTTCAATTTTTTCTTCTGTTAATTTTTTTTCTGAAGAGGCTTTGTTTTATTTTTGTTTAAAGAATTTTTTATTTTTATTAATTTTTAGTAAATCACATTATCAGTCAGTAATAATATTTTCAATATATTGCAGAAAATTTCTACCAAATTTGATAAATTTGTTAGAAAATATTTATTTTCAACCCCACAGAAAAGTATTAAATTTATCGGGTTTGAAAAGAATTTTCTGCAACATATTAGCAGAGTTTCCATTTATTCCTATTTCTTATTGTTACCAACATGATTTCATTTATTTGTGAATTTATTGAAATGTCTTAAATCCCATAGGAATATTCGTTTAATTTAATTTGAGAAAGCGAATCAGTTTCGAATCGTTATTACGAATCGTTATCGAATCGTTATTACGATTCGATATAGAATGTTCCTTTTAGTCGTGGCCGGATCGAAATCGAATCGATAACGTCATCGAGATCGAAGCCAAACCTCGCTAAGACGATTCGCTTTCGATTCGATCTCGAATCGCAATGTTTGCTGGGTATGAAAATGTCAAATATATTGGAAGTAAAGATATACATAGATCAAGGATGGCCAAAGCGTCGACCGCGTAGCTATTCCTAGTCGCCCGACTGTCGCATAAATACACATCTCTGATGCCCGTTCCACATAACGTACGAGACAAGCCATACGATACAGATAATGCGCTACAATCTCGAATTTTGCATACAAAGACTGCACAAGTAGAACAAAAACTAGTAACGCTTCGCTCGAATATAAAATCGATGGTGGTCCGACGCACGGTTAATAATCTCGGAGTAAATTTCAATACTGAGATAATATTTAAGACAATTTTAAATAAAATCGTAATTAAAAGTCAATCTTTTGCAAATATTACCGTACTTTCTAATATATTTTTGATTAAATCCTAACCCTACCATCACAGACAAGAAATACTTAGATATCGACGGTAGTACTGAGAAAGTGATGTATGAGAACAGCTCATAGCAATTACCTCAATAACTCACTAATCTCGGCTAAACATACATATCAGGGGTACGAACCGAACAATTTTTTCAATATAGGCAAAAATTGAATTTTTTCTTAGAATTTAAATCGATCATATTTCTTCTCTTCTGGATTAGAAAAATGTGTATTAGTCCCTGTGTATTGTCCTCTGACCAAATTTAGCTGTGAATGTGAATGTGAACTAGAAGAATGCCTATTAAGTGTCACAAAGCGTTGCATTAATGTACTGGTGGGAGGTGACTTTAACGTAAATATTCTACGCAAGGACTCCATCGCTAATCAGTTTCTACATTTCTTCCAAACAATTAACTCCCAGCCCACATTCTTTAACGCAACCAATCTATCACTGCTTGACATTATCCTTTCATCGGATATGGGAAAAGTATTCATCAATCAGATTTCCCCACTCAGTTCTTTGGATCATGATATTCTTTTCTTGACCTACCGAGACTATAAGCATATTGATGTAGTGGCTTTGACTGAGGAATGCAGGGTACTTCCTTGGGATGGAATATATTACCGTGTGACAGTGGACCAGCAAGTTGATATCTTCTCCTCTCTGCTCAGGTACTTGGCGGATAAGTACATTCCTACCAAAATCAGACGTATACCTAGAGCAGGTTACCCATGGTTCTCGCCCCAGTTACGTTTACTCATAGCGGAGAGAGAATTCCTTTATCAACGCTTCAGACGTTTAAAAACTAATCAAGCTCGAATACTGTATAAGGCTGCTCGCAATAAAGCAACGGTCGCCATTAGAAATGCCAAGAGACGCTATTTCAGCGCTAAGTTTAATTTAGACGAAAAATCCAAAGTACTTTGGTGCAATCTAAGGACGGCTGGTGTATATGGCACTGATGGTGCATATTGTAATTTAAACCCTGATGACCTGAATTCACATTTTTGGCTTCAAGCAACGTTCCTAGCTCCAATGCTACTTTGGTCCCACAAGTTAACCAGAACTGTTTTACTTTCGAGGAATTGATTCAGAGGAGCTGATCTCTGCTAATTCCTCAGTTAAATCGGAGGCTATAGGACCCGATTCTCTACTACCGCGTCTTATAAAGCTATTTCTTCCCTTGATTGACAAATACATTCTTCATATCATGAATACTAGTTTTACCTCTTATACCTTTCCCAACTACTGGAGAACTGCTATTGTTCTGCCAATCCCTAAGAAGGTTAAAGCTGAAACACCTAGTGACTTTCGCCCTATCAGTATCTTATCATTCTTATCGAAAGTTCTAGAGAAGCTCATATATAGGCAAATACTAGGTTGGATTGATTGTAATCAGATGTTGTCTACTTGGCAGTCTGGTTTCCGTCCGTTTTGCAGTTGTGAAACTTCTATATTAAATATATCAACAGATATAAGAATGGCCATGAACGAAAATAATTTCAGTACGCTTGTCCTTCTTGACGTCTCTAAGGCATTTTATAGTGTTGGCCATGAATTCCCGCTTTGTAAACTTGCATCCAAATACAGATTCAGTGCAACCGCTATTTCCTTGATTAAAGAATTCCTCTGTGATCGCCATCAGCTAGTTAAGGTGGATAATAATTTTTCGGCCTTAAATGCCGTCTCATGCGGTGTACCACAGGGATCTGTACTTGGTCCTCTTCTATTTAGCCCGTTTATTAATGACCTTCCTTAAGGTATTGAAGATGCAAAAATTCACCTGTATGCTGCTGATGTACGGCTATACTTAAGTAGGCCTACTGGCCTCATTGAGGACTGCATCGAGCGTATTAATCGGGATTTTAGGAGGATTTATGAATGGTCTAGGCTGAATGGGTTACTGCTTAACCCTGCAAAGTCGCAGTGTATCTGTTTCTATAACCGACCACTGGACGAAATTGACATACCCGATATAAGTCTGAATGGTTTTATATTGCCTGTGCACAATAAAGTTATAAGCTTGGGAATAGTATTGAGCTCAGACATGAAATATTGCGATAATACTAAAGCCTTACTTAGCACAGTCTATGTAGGTTTAAGAAGGCTATGGCTCTCGGCGAGTATTTTAGACACGCAGAGACTGGTGAAGACTTCTTCTCTTTTGGAAATACTGTCTCCCCCAAATTAGATAGTGAATGCGCCCGGAGAGTTCAAGTAGCTTTCAATGATTGCACTCGTTTCAATTTCGGCTTAAGAAGATTTGACCAAGTTTCACCTAACAGTAGTGCCCTATTTGGCTGCTCCCTAGATAACTACTTAAATACTTACTTACTTAATGTCGCTCTTTGCATTCCACGAACTAAATTTATTAGAGTAAGTTGACATTGGACTGTGATCGTCGATTTGCATTAACTTCCTACTGGATCTTCGATTCAAATTTTGTAATATGTTACCGAAAAACAGAAATTGAATACCAAAGGTAAAAATAACCCCAGGTGGAAAGAAAAGAGACCCAACACCCTGGGATAGTAGATAGTTGTAGAATAATAAAAGGTTGGAAGGGATAAATAGAGCAGTGCATGTCCAGTAAAAAGTACATGAATTCATTCTAAGTAGTGATCTCGTGGACTCTAGAGTATAAAACAATTAAATAAAAACAGTGTAGTGAAGTAAATATTTGGTGAGTGCTAGGCTTAGAATTAGTGTTGTAGATTGTGTTTTTATGTGAAATGTGCTTAGAGAAATCTCGCGCCGCCGGTGCGCTTATCACGGCGAGGTATTTGAGGATTTATTCAGGGATAATGCGCGGCGGAGAATCCCTTACCAATTCACTGCTATCAACAACGCAAGCGAAATTTGGTATTCAGGTTTTCTATACACAGCGTAAGTGTGAATGCAAGTGCTAATGTACCTGTACGGTGCTCACTGAGTTTTAATTACTAAACCTTGCCTTTATTTCCCTTTTCAGAGGAGACAGGTCAGCAGGTCAGGAAGGTAGATGCAAGACGGAACGAGTACCCTGGGCTCTGATTCTAGAACAATTTTAGTTGTATGTTTACAAAATGAAAATGCATTTTTATAAAGTAAAAATCTTTTCGTCTATTTAATAAATAAATATTTTGGACATTGGCATGCCTTTTTTCGAGATATTGTTAGCGAGATAGCTTACTGAAATGTAAATGGAGGAGAGTTGGCGACCGACATACATGTCCGTCTAATGCTTTCCCACTAATAAACAGCAGCTCATAGAAGTAGATTGGTTTACAACAGAAATAAAAGGGAAATAATATTGGTGCAAACTCATAGAACGTTCGCCACTTCCGACAGATTAATAATGGAATAAATTTCAATAACAAAATTTACGTTAATGAAATATTACTAGAGTTGCGTGAATCTAATTAATGAAAGTGGTGAAAACCATCTTGAAACTAAATCAATAGGTAACAAAATAATAAAAAATCTTTTAAGTTATGCATATAAATGAAGTAGAAAAATTTACAAAATTGTGAATTTGGAAATTCGTATTAGAAAGGTACTTTGATAGGTACTTATAAAAGGTTCAAGCCCACCTAAAGAGATGGAGGGCAAAATAATACGCGCTGGGCACTGATAAGCTGCACAACACTCCTATGGGGTTTATTGCCAATTGCAAACTTGGCTGGATTATTTTATTCGTTGTCCCGATAACAAAAAAGCTATTCAATGGACCTGGAACTTATATCTAGGTAGACTCGTGCCAAATTTATTCCAGACAGCTCAGACTTGATTCCCGAAAAATTAAAAAGTATTAAGGGTATTTGCAAAATAAAAAAATAAAAGAATCATATCTGAGGACTGACTGAAATCTAATAATTATAAACGCCATCTCAACCATCAAAGACCTGACTTGGTTTTTGAAAAATTACGCGTTTTGGAGCAGTAGAAATCTCGGGTGGACTTATCGTTTTCTTTTAAAGCCTTGGACTTTAGCTATTGATGTGGAAACAATTACGAATATATTAGGGTTAGATTTTGAGATAATTTCATTTTAATTCATGCGAGATTGAGAATTGACTATAAAAACGACGGGAAGCTGAAAATATTCCCTTTTCAAAATGAAAAAAAAAAAAAAAAACTAATACACACACTAAGTCGAACTACTGGAGGTCCATTTTTAAATGAAGAAAGCTTTTTAGTGGAGTTTTACGAAGACGATTAAATAAGTAGAGATTGTCCAGGAAAGAGGATTATGAAATAGTGTCAAATAATGGTAAGAAGATAAGGAAGCAACGCAGATTTACATATACATAAAGTTTGATTTCTAATCATTTGCATCTTTTAAAATGAGGATAGTTTGTCCAGAATGGCAACAATCATCTATCCTACTGCAGGTATGGTGGCCTCATTGAACTATATTTTTGTGTATCTGCAGATGAAAAAGGCACATTAGGCTACAAAAGCAGAAATAGTTTAAGTCAGGAGCCAGGATGGATGTAATTACGCTTAAAATAGATTTTTTAAGGATAATCAATCCGGTATTAAGAGATGAATGGTCTGGTTAATATGTAGTTGTGAAACTATCGACACACCCCACAGTGAGGAGCTCAATACACAAGGTAACGCGAGATAAAGGGTTTTCCAATAAGAGGTGTTATTTTAATTAACCCGCTATTTCGGTAGATGTCATTTTGGAGCTGTCATTTTTTGACTTTTGACAAGTAGAAACTACGCCATTAATAAAAATGGAACGATATACGATTCAACAACGCATTGAAATTATTAAAATACACTATAAAAATGGTGAAAATGTGGAAGAGACGGTTCGTAAAACTCGAACATTTTTGGGTCTTCGTGAAGCACCTTGTCGGACCGCAATACAGAAATTGGTAGAAAAATTCGAGCTGTCGGGACAAGTTAGTGATGTGAAGAATAAAACCCGTGCACGTCGCTCACCAACAGCCGAGAATATTGCTGCTGTAGCCGAAAGTGTTGAAGAAAACCCATGTTTGTCCATTCCTCGTCGTTCTTTGGAATTAGGCATTCCACAAACGTCATTCACCGTATTTTGCATAAAGATTTGGGTCTTAAGGCTTATAAAGTTCAGTTAACACAAGAACTCAAGCCGGCCGATCATCAACAACGTCGAGTCTTTGCTGATTGGGTCCTTGAAATGCATGAAAATGATCCGGAATTCCATCGAAAACTCATCTTGAGTGATGAGGCCCATTTCCACCTCGATGGCTTCGTCAACAAGCAAAATTGTCGCATCTAGGGCCCGGAAAACCCAAGAGTTATTGTTGAAAAGCCTCTCTATCCTCAACGTGTGACTGTTTGGTGCGGTTTATGGTCCTGCGGGGTCATTGGACCTTACTTTTTCGAAAATGAGGATGGAGCAACAGTTACGGTGAATGGATTGCGCTATCGACAGATGGTTAATGATTTTTTATGGTCGGAATTGGATGGTATTGATCTGGACAACGTTTACTTTCAACAAGACGGCGCTACGTGCCATACAAGCAACGAAACCATTGATCTTTTACGGGAAAAGTTTCCGGACCGTGTTATCTCTCGAAGAGGTGATCACAATTGGCCACCGAGATCTTGTGACTTAACACCTTGCGACTTCTTCCTTTGGGGACACGTGAAAGAGAAGGTCTACGCCAACAGCCTAGTCGATTCAAGACCTCAAAGATGGAATTCGTGAGGCTATCGAGGACATAGGGCAGCCACTTTGGGATTTGGTTATGGAAAATTTCATGAAAAGGATATGGTCCTGTAGGCGTGATTGTGGTGGTCATTTGGCTGATGTTATTTTCCATTATTAACGGCATGCCTTCCTCTTTATAATGAAATAAAGATCCGATCATTTATCTCAACAAATGGCATTTTTCTTTGAATATGAAAATAACACCTCTTATTGGAAAACCCTTTACATTGCAGCTTTTAGTGACTGTTGTCGATGACCGCCTACATGTATGTGATATCTGAGTGAAGACCCCCAAATAAACGACAGATGGAGGATCGCTAGTGACCGAACGGCCATCCTAGGAAAAAAACCTGAGATGATGAGTCAGAAGTCTACGAAGTGTGTTATCAGAAAGTTAAAAGAAAAGAATTCTATAATTATCCAGACTAGCTGCTCCTAAAGAAATTATTAAACCACTGGCATAAATAAAAAAGAACAAAGGAACAAGAACTCGTTCGAGTTAACGGACAGGCTGACCTACGGGATTCAGTCCGTGGTAGCCAAAGGTAACGGAATAAATTAAAATTTGACCTGATGAACTCTGATGACCGTAGCATGGTGTTTCTCGCTTTACTTTCACATTAGCCGCTTTTTCCTCATAATTACATCTCATAAAGCTAAAGGAAATTACAAGTACCATCTGCTCATCTATTTCCGGGATAGAGCGACAGCAAAACACCAAATCTCTTTGTTCTTTTATTTCACATAGTTTTTTTTAGGTTATTACTTTTCAGGTCACTTTCAGTGATTTATTACCGTGAATAAGAGTGAAGTGCTCTGTGGCGAGAAATAATTACGTCTTGCTTTTCCTGCTAACCCGCCTTTTTAAGTCTTGCTTTTCATGTTAACCCGCGTTTTCTTTGTAAAAGCATTTTATCGAGTGGCATCAAGACGCTAGTGTAACTTGCTTTTCGGTTTCAAGAATAGAGGGTTACCAAACATAAAGAGTTCTACTTCTGCTTCTCTGAATCCACGATTTTTCTAGTGTATTCAACAAGAAAGCCTAAGGCATAAGTCTGCAAATGCCAACGGTAAGCCAGCAGATTCAGTACAGACCGTAAATCGGTAGAAATCGACAAAGTTCCCGTTTATTTCAAGTCAGTAAACGCTGACGGCAAATCACCAAATTCTTGTTTGATTTAAATCAGTAAACGCTAATGGCAAATTAGTAGATAACACATCGTGAATCGATAAAAATCAATAAGTTACTCGCCTGTTTCAAGTCAGTGAATGCCGACGGTAAATCAGCAGACCCTCTGCACCCGGTAAATTAGTAAATTGACCGCAGACTAGTAATCGTCTCCCTGCATTACCTGTTGCCTCATTTTATCTTGACTTCTACAACTTTTCAGTGAAGAAAAGCCTAAGAAGATAGCTCAGTGAATGTCGACGCCCAATCGATGAAATTTCTAATTGCCTGAATCAGTAAAAGCCGACGACGTATCAACGAATTTTCTGCGCGCTAAATCAAATACAGGCAGTTCTTTAGTATCCAAATCCGCGAATTTAATTTCGCGGCGGGGGTAAGCAGGCAACACAGAAGTTTTCACCGTCCGGCTCCGCCCACATTTTCACCACTGAAACTAGTGCTTTGATTCCCCTCGGTGGAGGCTGCAATCAATAAATCTGTTATACCTAGTCAGCGAATTTCGCATTGAGTCAAGACACTTCCAAATAGAGCTTTTCCTTTCCCAGCGAAGCTATCGTTGGAGCATGAGGCATTGATTGTCAAGTTGAGTTCGGACACTTTTCAGGGGAACTTTTCCGTCACCGGTCGAAGGGTATAGCTCAGTCTACACCGAAGTTGCGACCCCATCTCGCATAAGGAACTTTCCACAAGGGTGGAGCGATATTCCTTAGAGTTCCCACAGCCTGTGCTGTGAGTGGTTTCAGTAGTATAATTAACTCTATATATACAAATTGTGAGCCCCGGGTTCATGCGGAATGCTTGTGGATTAGCGGAGGAATAAATAACTATTAAAGGAAGATTCAGTACGGCAACGCGCCGTGTAGTAAATTGCTTCCTCGTTACCACTCGGCCGGAACAATTTTCTACTTACTGGAAATTATGTTAAAATACACATATATCTATCTGAGACAAACAGTGAAGTCAGTCTGGCATATATAGCACAATATGGTACATCCTAAAGGCTTAAATGCTCCATTCCATTCCAAACCGAAGTATTGACTATAGAAGAATGTTTCAATAACTGCATTAAAAGCTAAGCTGATCTTAAGGCTCTGAAGTCATTTACTATTAAATCGAAGATAATTTGACATGACTTATAACTAACTTTCAAAACACAGACGAGAAGAAATAAAGACACCGTTATGTGAGTTTTGCCGCATGCTTCATTGCTTTTATGGTAAGCAATGACAGTGGCGGATCCAAGGGCGGGGCGGTCATGACCCCCCCCCTAAATTTTAAGAACCAAATATTTAATTAATTGAGTTATTTGAAAAATTATATTTATTATTTTGTATTTTTTTATTTATATTTTTCAACTTCAAAAAAAAATTTTATTCCAAAACTTAAAAAAACCAAAATTTATTTAAATGAATATTATTGTGTGCATGTGATGTATGTGTATAAGTTCTTCTCAGAATTTCAGTTTGGGACCCCAACTTTATGTGATCCCTCGAGAAACACTTTTTAAGCTACAAAACGGGCTCCCTCACTACCACATCAGAGCCCTAACTTAAATCTAACTCCTAACAATCTAAAATATTTGCAGCGTTCTTATATAAAACTACTGACATGTATAATGACTAATGTCCATACAAAGACACCGCAGAAAGTGAATTCACTTCTATATGGCGTTCTCTTTAGGTTTATATCATAAACTGTAACTTAATTGAATTAATTTCGGTAATCATATACGGAGCTCCGCGTAGCAAAAGTATTGTGCTGGTACGTCTCAGGATAAGAGGAGGAAAATTCTTCCATCCCTAAAAACTTCTCGTGTGGGTTTGCCCTAAATAAGCCGTCCGATCAGAAATTTCACAATTTCAAAATTTCCGGAACTATTTCCTTTCTATTGACGACATTGACACGTCTAGGTACAAAAGTGTAGCAAAATGCGCCTGCAGTATACTCACAAACTTTAGGTCTGTTCGCGTACTAGCTTCAAATCGTTTTGTAAATTCTTACTCGAAGGCGTTCGCGTACTCGAAAACTGAGAGAGAAATTGTTGACATCACTTGATTTGTCTAGAGAAAAATCCGCAAGTAAAAACTTCAAAAGTGTCAGATTTGACAGCTCCCACTAGTTTTTAGTTATTTTTGAGTTTTTAGCTATTTTTCAAGTTTTGAGTTTACTTTAAAAGAAATGGATAAACCTGCTATTCCTCCTCCAGTGGAAGTAGAATGTTCTACAAAAACATTTTACGTATTCAAAGTGGTAAATTAAATTTGTTTATTGTACTTGTACTATAGAAAGTAATTCTCCTGCATGCATATTTATTTCAAATAGGAGCACAATAACTCAATAATTTAAATAATAAATCAGGTAATCCACTTTAATTATTTGACGTTACACAAGTTTTTATTCAGAGAATTTCGCGTACTTTGCGAGTGTCACTTGCAGTTTCTCTCCCTATCATATAATTTGACGTTTTTCATGTTTTTATTTGAAAAAAATATGCGAACAGACCTATAGTAGTGCAGCCGTCGATATCAGGTAATTTGTATTTCTTATCTGTCGATATCAGTGACAGTAATCGAGCACAAATATACTTGTAGTCTTAATCTTATTATTTTACGGTCAATGGGAGAAGTTTTTAAGGAAGGAAGGATTTTCCTCCACTTGTGCTTAGACATACCAGCACACTAATTTTGTTACGCGTAGTTCCATATATGATTGCCAAAATTAATTGTGTGCGTGTTCAATTAAGTTAGAGTTTTTGAAAGAAATTAAAGAGTATTCTACTTGTTTTTACATTTATTTCACAAACATTTTTTCTTCTCGTTATTAATTTACTGACAGCTGTTTTGATCCTTATCGGAACATCCTCAGAGGAGTAAACAAGTGCTGTTTCGATCCCTATCGGATCATCCTCAGAAGAGTAAACAAGTGCTACTCTCTGAGGATGATCCGATAGAGATCGAAATAGTTGTCAGTAAATTTATAACGAGAAGAAAATTTTTTTGTGAAATGAATGTAAAAACAACTAGAATACTCTTTAATTTCTTTTAATAATGTTTTACAAATCGGTCACGAAAGATTCCATCAAATATATAGAGTTTTTTAGATAAACAATAACTATATCACAAATTCACAGTACGTAATGATAATTTAATTATTATATTATCACCTCAAATCGCAGGTAAACAACTATAAAACCGATCGACTAGAAATTTCGCAATTTTAAAATGACCGAATCAATTTCGTTTTCAGTAGTATTAGTGGTATACTGCCCGTCGTCCCGATCGAAATTTAGCATTTCTCACCCGTAATAACTGCCTATAATCACCCGCGTGTTGGCCCTGGCTTACATCCGATTTGAGGTGATAATATAATAAAACTATCTTTATATGCTGTGAATTGAATTTGTGATACACTTATTATTTATATCAAAAATTTTTACTTGTTTGAACGTTTACACAGTTAACCTGGTAATCATATAAGGAATATAGTGTAGCAAAACTATTGTGATAACACGTCTCTGCACGAGGCCAGCAAATTCCTTCCTTCCCTAGAAGTGAATTGTGTTGGTTGGCCCATGAGCATTTCGCAAAATTTGGGAAGTGTTCAGATGAAAGCCAAAATTTTTCCCCATAATTTTGCCTTTCTTTTTCCGAAAGTTGTTTATGTCCGTTCTTAATTAGTCTTTCAATCAAAGTATCCATTTCCAATAGATGTCTTCTTTTCTATTGCACTATGGCACGTAACCATATTATTTAAATGTTATATAAATACATATCTGTTATATAAATGTTGAAATACATACTCGTTTTTGGTAAATTACACACCTTACAATTGTATTTTTATTTTGCAGTAAGATGACCATGACCCCCCCCCCCCCCCCCCGATTTTTAACGCTAGATCCGCGCCTGAGCAATGAAATTGTTGACGACCTAGTTAAATAGGAAACGGAAACTCCATTGGTTGAACCAAACAAATTCTGTAATTATTTTTAATTTTTAAAAAATCTGAAGGAAATCTTAATAGTAAGACCGGCTAACAAGAACTGCATCAGGAAAAAAATTTCTAAAAAAACAAAACTCGTGCTTCTTCGGAAACCAGAGATTAAAATTAATTAATAATTGCAGAGATCTTCGGTATCACATAAACATAATTTGCATATCTCAGACACTATCCTTTTGCATGTGCTAGGATCTTCATGAAACATCCAAAGTGCTTTCTTTGCACCTGCATACCAGTAGCGAGACGAAGATCATTCCACATCAAGAATGCATCACTTCTTCCCAAATAAATACAGTGCTGGCTCTCAATTTCAGAGAAGTTCTATAGACTTCATCCAGTGATTTTGAGGTTAATAATTCAATAATTCTTTGCGAATCTAACGTCAGATGAATAAAAAAAGTAATAGTTAACCTAAAATTTGCCTACTTATAATGTTACATCTATGTGTTTTTTAACAAAATTTCTAAATTTATTTGAAATTCTCTTTGTAAATGTCCAACACTCTTGGAATGTTTCCAAATTATCCCCACATCAAATATACGAATAAATCTTCGCTAACGTAAACATTTTTTTTTCACAATATGTGCTTAAATCACTAAAGTGAGTTTTTCAATAACTCAAAGGCAAAGGGACGATTCACATTGGCAAACATCAAAAGAAAAAAAAAAGCAACAAAAAAATACTCAAGAAATAAAGTCCCAAGTTAGGGATAAATGGATGTTCACACTCCATCTAAATGGAGATTAAGCCAAAATAGCATTAGCCACGCGAGAGGTACAGTACGGTGCTTTCAGAGTGAAAATTAAATTTGAGTCAAAGAATGTTAGAGGTTTATGGAGATTCTAATCTATTTTCGACGACATCCTTTGATGATGATGAAAAAGGAGAGGAAGTACACCTACTCTGTTGAGAGTCGGGGATGCCTTCAAAAGTTCTGTTGGATGGGAAAATTTTGTTTTGGAATTGAGAGCAAGTCAAAATCTTCTTAGCTGAGAAAATTATATTTTTTCATCAACCCCCCCCCCCCTGTCGTCACTCCACCATTCAATGTTAGATTACCGTTGAGTGAAAGTCTTAAAAGAAAAGTTTTGAGATTGCGTCCTTGTGTTCACTTACGCTTCTTTAACAAATTTAAAGAGCTGTGCGAAGCAGCATTCCCGACAACACACTTGTGAAGTTCTTTAGAACTGTTGATATGCCCCCTAGTGTATTTGGTACGTAGACGTATACGTACGTACATATATAAAGGCATAAGAAAATGGGGAAGTTTTAGTGTTATTTTGGGGATGGGAAGTTCTAAAGTTCAGAGCATGTAGATTCATGCGTTTGATATGTGAAGTAAAAGAGTTTTTTCATTACATTTAAATTTACAGTGCTGGCATTGGGGTTAAAATTTATCCTGAAAATTGTTTTGATTTATGTGTACAGGAAATACACCTGAGAGCATTCAGTTCTAGTGTGCTTATAGTCAATAAGGAGGTCATCATTTTTTGTAGGATTGATTTTCTTACGAATCGGATTTCTTTGTAGTTGTTCATATTGAAAATATATTCTACAGTCTAAGGGCCGTTTAGTTTATGTCAAATGGATATAAACATATATAGAGTAGAAGCGAATACGCGAGGCTAAGGTAGCTTCCAAAAACATTGTTACCATTCAATTATTTTCAACCGTATAAATCTTCAGGAACTAATGACATTATTTTTATTATGTTATAGAAACTCCAGGAGACTAAATATCATGGTCATTTATAAAAGCTTCCTCTTTGCCTCGGGTCGTTTATCCTGAAGATTTTCGGAATGCTTATGGACGGGGCATCTCTTGAATACTACCTCAAGAGAGGCAATATTTTAACACGTTAAGCGCCTTAAACATCCGTATGGATGCACAATGAGATTTCCAATAGGGCCGCGTGAATCTTGTGGGATACATACACAAGAACACAAGGTAATACTTACGAGCTCGCAGCATCTGTATTGATCCACAGAGCAGCTATAAAAGCATGGGTAACTCAAGTGCGTGCCCGGTGGGACAAATAATAAAATGGGCCGCGATTTTTTTTTTTTTTTGTATCATGACATAGTAATAGAGCATATTAAGAGGAGTCAGTATCAAGATTTGCATGTTTAATATTTAATATTTTTCAATGCGAATTTCTGGTAAACTATTTGTAGAAAAATAATGATTCATTCATTCAATTCTAGTAAATAATGTCGGCAAAAATTAAAAAAAAATTATTAGAATGGAGATATTAGCTCGCAAACTAGTAAAAAATGGTAAAGATTGAAGTCAAATTCCTCTTAGTAGGTATTCTCATTTCTTTAGATTGCGACTATTTTAGAAATATAAAGCCTACATCTAGCAAATATCGTCAAGTTTATTCATTTTTAGTGGCGCTTTACTTGTTTTCTCCCGATATTTCACCGACTAGAAATTGCAATATTTATTTGAAAGTTGCTTAAATACAAAGCAAAATAGTATGTTTAACAATTTTGTGCAAAAAAAAAATTTCGCAGAGTTAATTCTCGTTAAAAACTTTCAATTTATTTAAACTGCAAATATTCATTTTTCGTCTTAAATTGTTAATTTTAGTGTATGTTGGGTTTCTGTCTTTTACGCTAGATGTCTCTAATATGATCTGTGGTCTAAGTCTAGGCTAATTTTATATAATTTTTATCACTTTCAGGACACAAACCAACGTATAGTAAATTTTATTGCCTACAGGCTCGCTGGTATCTAAATTGAAATTTTTGCTGAATACTGATTCCTCTTAACATAAAAGACAAAATAATTTTTATCGAAAATATTTGGAGGTGGCCCAAAGAGAAACATATAGTTTTATTATTGTGGCTCTTAACGTGTTAAGTTGGCAGCCGGCATATATAAAAGAAAAATCTATTAAAAAACCAAGTTATATTATGTAGAATATTCCTACCACTAAAAAATTAATCGAAAACAAATAATACATAATCATTGATGCATCCTTTAATATCATCAGCACAAGTAAAGCCTATCAACTGAGAAAGAATTTATGGCCTGAAGTCCAACCCTTTAAAAACAGATCTACAGTCGATACACGAACAGTTCTGAATTTTTACCCCGATAAATTGGATAAAGAAATCTTTAAATTTTTCAATTCTTAAAGTCAATTAACGAAGAGGGATACTAAATAGATTTTCAAATCTAAAATAAAGGATAAATCTCCGTGACTTTTAACGACTATTTTGTAACAATATTTCTTAAACCCCAGGTTGTCGAGTACCCGGGTTTCATGGATAAGAGTCGACTAACCCAGGTACCCGATTCTTTGGAATCGATTAGTGAGGAATCCATTCCTTGGAATCGGGTACTTAAAAAACTAATTTCGTATCCGAATTTTTGGATCCCAGAAATCAATCAATCATAGATGATTCATTTTTTGAGTTTTTTATTATGTAGATCAAAACAAAAAGGTAAGTATGTACAAATTTCAATGAAAGATAATAAAAGCTTAGAAATTTTATTAAACTCTTGCTCTTTATTATACCTATATAGACATGGTATACATATGTAGATCGTTCTTTACTGTATTAAATAAATGCAAGTTTACCTAATATTGTGGGGAGGAAAATCACCTAAACCATCACTTCGCTATGGCATCATCTAGCCCCTCTTGCGGGGTTGCAGCATCATGTGCCACTTACTATATCTCAAGACTTTATGCGTAAGAGAGAATTAAAAAGTGGAATCTAGTTCGTTATTTATTCATAACATTAAAAATAATCATAAATATTCAACACAAACGAGCATTCTAATTTAATATGATAGTCTGATCTTATTTTAGTTGCATCACTTTAAAATGTTATTTTTATATTTATTTTTTGGAAAATTTTTGTAGCCGCAATGCAATTTAGGTTGTTAATAATATTCAAATAGATAGCTCTAAACTTTATTCTGATTTATCTGCTTTATACCTAAAATTTGCCTTCGCGGCATTTTTTACACCGAACGGTACGAAAACGTGTTTTTAGATAGAACACAATGACAACAACAAATTATTAATTGTAAGTAATATAAGAGTATTCACTAAGAAAATAACAATATAAAAGTACTTGACTACTTGACTATGTGGCGTATATCAGCTCACGCCTAGCAAATTCTTTGTATGAACGCTCTTGTTTTACTGCCTTTTTATTATACGAGATATTAACCCGGGAGTTACACCTACAAGTACAGCTTGCATGCAAGCTGCACTGCCATACGTCTTGCACGTGTAACCTCTACTGCCATGCTGGCAGTACAGATTTCAGCGAAAATGCATGATGAAAAACCATGGCAACTGAGATGATAGTAATTTGACTTTATGCAGTTTTCAAGATGGCGGAAAAGAAATGCTTGAGAGAATTTGATAAATTTATTCTGGAAAAATGAGATTTTCTGAGATTATTTGCATTACATCATTTACCAACACCTTCCTCTTTTTCTTGAGTTTCTATCATTCTGCTACTTCCTACATTGCTAAAATTTTCCAATATACGCATGACTTTACGCCTAAAAGCTATTTTTTAAATGAACTTGCATGCAAGATAATAAGACATCAACTGAACTGCCTTCTGCTGTCAAGTTAAAAATCGCGTTGGAAGGGAGGCTTGCATGCAATCTGTACTATCTCGTGTAATCCCTAGGTAAAGGTGGCACTTCTTACCCACGTTACTTTAAACTCCGCTCTATCCAAATAATATTTCATTTAATCAATTTTGAAGTGGAGTATATATACATGTCATGGTATATTACAGTCAGGCTTCACTTATGACAAATTCCAGTGTTGTTAATAGAATACAGTAATACTGTCAGTATCGCCCACAAAAGTAAAATTCTGACTGGCAGAAATCAAAATACTTTTTATTTGTTCATTAAAATTTCCATCGTCGCCCCTTAGTACGATGAAAGTTTCTGTCAGGATGAAGGCTTAGCATAACTAAAAAAAGTACGCAAATATTAGAAAAATTCTGAATTTTTCCATATTTGGTGAAGCAGTGGTTTTGTTTTTGTTACTATATTGGTGTTTCTCCTTAGGAGGTCAATAAAAGAGGAGGTGATAGTACTCACCTAAACAAATAAAAAATTGTATGGCAGGGAGGGGCTGGGAAATATCAACCGTTTAGGAGTTACAGGGTGACTAAGAAAAATACTAGTTTTTCAAAAAACATCCTGTATTTAAAAAAGTGTTGTTCGCACGGTCACAGTTAAGAGCTCATTGTATGCAGAACTTCATGGCCTTTCCAACGACTGCTCAGCCAGCCCCATACCCCCATAATCCCTGGAATTATAGGGGTCTAAACAAAACATGTCGGATTTTTTTACTTTGACCTCTATGTTGTTTTTTTAACGGTCGTTAACATAACTTTTTTTTTTATAAAAACTATAAACTGTAGACTCTCCTCTTTAATTTAACCTATTATATCCTATGTGCTATCTGCAGCTGTTAAAAGGCTTTTAGCTTAAAACCTATTCTGAAAGCTATTCTAAAACTTAAATTTACACCCATACAGACTGAAAACACGTCATTTCAAAAAAATAGCGGCTAATTTCGGTATGACATGAATAGGTTTTCCGCTAATAACATTTTAACAACTGCAGATAGGACATAGCTTATAATAGGTCAAATTAGAGAGGAAAGCCTACAGTTTATAGTTTTATAAAAAAACAGTTATGTTAATAACCGTTTTGCAAAAAAAAAGTAGAGGTCAAAGTAAAAAAAAATCGAAATATTTTGTTTAGATCCGCATAACTCCTGAGAGGAGGGGGAATTGGGATGGTTGGCAAGTCGTTGGAATGGTCATGAAATTCTGCATACAATGAACTCTTAACTGTAACCGTGTGCCCAGTACTTTTAAAAATACAGGGTGTTTTGTGAAAAACTAGCTTTTTTTCTTAATCACCCTGTAACTCCTAAAAAGGTTTATATTGCCCCCACCACCTGCCATACAATTTTTTGTTTGCTAAGAAGATTGTCAGAAAGGAATGCAAAATGTTCGGAAACTTGCTCCAAGAGAACATCAGTTGATTCAAAAATTGGTATACGAACGTATTGTGGCAATACTGGTGTCATTGTTTTTGTTTCTTTAACGTATGCTGGTATATCCATATCTTCAGCAAATTTTGTAATACTGCCAAAAAGTTTAAAATAAAAAATTTATTTAAATAAACAGTTATAATTCAAAAATAATAATTTATATTTGTCACATGCAAATGTTATTAATATTATTTTTTTCGTCGACAGTAAATTTTTTTTTGAATTGCCTTCCCCGATGCTTCAACGTCTGCTCAACTTTACTAACTCCTGTTACAGCTCTGCTTCACGAGTAAAATTGCGCTTGTTTTTCGGAGACTATTTCCACAAAGAAACTGTTTTAGTTTTAATTTTAAGGATGAAACGGCCAACAGCTCTTACACATATTTTGTGCATTTCCTCTATAAATTTCTGTATTATTATATTTTGCGAATTCTAAAAAAAAGCCAATTTTATCTATCATTTATTATTAGTGGATTGGTATTTAGTATGGAATCTAGCATTCATAGATTGTCTTCTTGTGATCGGTTCAGTACGAAATCAGCCTAATAATGTGGATTGTTTGTCTTTTATAAAAAAGTAATTTTTGGAGGCCATAAAGGGCTGGTTGCCGTCAATTGCATGGACCGATTTGAAGATCTAGTTCGGCCCTGAACACACGTACAAATCTTCTTTTTCTCACTATACACTCATAAAAAAAAAAGCCAATTTGCTCAAAAACTTCTAAATTTTCCTCAGTTCCACAGAAAACATTTAATTGGCGATTTATTGTCCAAGTAATTACTTACTTGTTTACTGCTACATTTTAAGCAACAGAACCATCAATTGTTATTTTATCAAAGGTGCATTCGTTGAAAATATCAAAGAAAAACTTTCCTTCCTTTAGAGATGTATATAAAAAGCAAAAAAAAAAAAGGTACAAATAAGTTACAACCACATAAAAATCTTTCTCCCAACCCACCTTTTTTACATTTAAACGCAGCACTGACAGATCTAATACGGATTCCAACCTGCACTATCAACATTTCTTATAAATCTTTCCAACAAAAGCGCCCAAGATAGTGCCTCAACGTTCGTTCCTGTTGCGTTTGAAGCTGTCTTGGTCCACTAGTCCAATGCCGTTTACGTCTTTCTCTCCAGCTCCACTTTCTCTACCCCTGTGTCTAAATACAAAGTACGAATCCGAAAAACGTTGAGATTTGCGAAATATCTTTCGTGAAAATCCTTTTTCCAAGGCAACTTCATACAATCGAATGCAATAAATTTAATTCTTCAAACAGTTGCAAGAATGCAATTTATCCCAAAGGACCATACGCTCTTCTATCCCTTTTGGTGACGTTACACTTATTCAGGCTGTTCCGAGACTCCCTTTCACCGACATATTTCTGCCATTCGATTGCCATTTCAATTTTTATCTGCCATCAAGTTGGATTTTTTTTTTTTTTTGTGCAACTTTATGTTGAACTTCTTTGGTCGTATCCTGATGTCCTTCCCCGCCCTCTATTGTAACACACTATAAGAGATTGTTCTTCGTTGATACTGAAAGTGGTATAAGGCACTTCACGTGAAAAGCCATAGAGTTGGAGTTATTTATGCCAAGTCAGGGTCTAACACGGGAAATTGTTGCCCCTTTTTGATTGAAGAGAAAGCATGAGTTTTTCGATATTTTCGTTATGGGTGACATTTATATCTTCTCGACGTTTCAATATCTGTAAAAGTTGGTCGATGTCATTGAATGAATTATGATGTGGACTTGATGAGTTGATGCATCAGTTAAGAAATTCTTTCATGGTTTAGCTAGGAATGCTCTCGCAGAAGATTGTCGTGCTAGGAGGAAAACTAGCTATCATTTTGACAAGTTTTTAAGTGAGTTATTCACATACATACTTTCGTGTCATAAAAAGTTTTTCTTAATAATATTGACGCTTTAGAAAGTTTTAAAATTCCTGTTATAAATTAAGGAAGAGTTTCTGCTACGGGTAATCCTTTCAACCTGCACACTTTTTTTTTAATTTAATTTATATAACAGCATTATCAGAAACTAAATTCACTTTTTTATATATGAATACAATGTTACGGGTCTACCTCACTGATTAGGGCTTATTAGAATGCAATTAAGCGATTTAGAGTGTTTCTAAAATTTCTTAGCGATAATAGTTAAAATGTTGAGAACTTGCTAAATCATCACTAGATAAGGTGTCACTTGAAGTGAGTTGGTAAGATTTTTCAGACAAATTTTCGCATTATAATACATAGACGTTTGCTGACTCATTGCGAAAGTCACCTCTCGACTAGATAAAATTGAAATGAAACTCTTTTCCTGATTCAGAAAACTTTCTCGGGACGTTTTTGTCACCTGGAAAACAGATTTTGATGTACTTGGGCCGGAAAACCAATTTTCATGTATTTGGGTTTCATAAGGCCCAGTGACTACATTTCGCATATTTCATCAGTTATTTCATTCAGGAACATTAGTGTTCTGTTCTGAACATTTTTCTCATAGGAAACATTTTCCACGACGCATCGATTTCGCACAAATACGAGCGGAAAAAAGTCCACTTTCTGATCCAAGAAAGTCACACAAAATACATCCGATCGCCAAAAGCTTTTCCCTGCTTAATAGAAAAAAATTTTGTTAATAACATATAACTTTCTCGGTACGTTTATGTCGCCGGAAAACCCATTTTCATGTACTTGGGCCACATACACCCCAGTTACTACATTTCTCACATATTTTTCCGTTCTTTCTTTCAGGGACATTAGTGCTATGTTGTGAGAATTTTTCTCATAGGAAGTCATTTTCCACGAAGCAGCGATTTCCCACAATCATGAGCAGAAAAAAGTGCACTTTTTCATCCAATAAAGTTGCTCAAAAATTCATCAGATCGCCAAAGCTTTCCCCCGCTTAATAGGAAAAAAAATCTGTTAATAAAATATGCTGAGAGTATCATAATGCGACGTTTAAGACATATAGAGCAGTTTTTAAACAAATTTCAGTCTCAGTTTGGGATTTTTTTCAATGTGTAGGTACATACAGAAATTTCATATTTTCAGTTACACGATGAAATCTGATATATCGATATTTCTCGTTCGATATTATTACTGTATCGATAATAATTAAAAATACAGAACATCGCGATATTCGATGACAAGTTACATTCCTAATAGCAAGTAACTGCGTCCCCATTAGCAACATAATTCGTGACCGCGTCACATTGTAACGCAGGATTCAAACACAGCTGAGTATAATTTATATTCACACTATTTAATTAGTCTTTTCATCATACTCCGCGTAATACTCTCATAGCAAATTATGTGTGCTGCCTGTGTGGTCTCTGCAGTTGGTTATGTCAACTTCGATGGGACTTCAGTGTAGGGCTGCCATCTGTAAAATCATTAAACTAGGACAAAGAGCTCGAAGACCCGAACTTTTTAGCTTGAAACCCGGACATTCTTGCCAAATTTCCTATTTCACTTACGAATGAAATAGGTTCAAATTGTTATACAATGTCTTTCTTTATTTATTTATTATTAAATTAATCAGTTTACAAAAAAAGTAAATCTGTGTTATATATAGGAAAATAAATAAATCTTCTTAAAATTAAAAATACAATTTTACTTCTGTAGAAGAAAATCATAAATTATATAATATTAATTAAAGGAACTGACAATACCAACATATTACAGTTTATACTTTTTAGTCTGCCATATAGCTTTCAAAATAGTTTCCTTGCTAAAGAAAGGTGAAGCTAATAGCGAGAGACTTTAACCTCCAGTCCAGAGACAACTTTCTCGGTCTCTGGAGGTCCAGAGGTCAATGTATATACTTTGGAGATGCAAAAACTCTCTAAAGAGACCAAATCACTAGAGATCTTTTTGGTCTAATTTCAAATCAATCGGGTTTCCATGTTTGGTCTCTGATCGTCGAAGTTTGTTCATTTTTCGTTTCCAGATTTCCGGAGACAATTTGTGTGTTCTTCTCTATCATTTATTTTTTCCCGGACGGGAATCGAACCTACACTTGTTAGAATCAGTCAATGACAGATACAGAAGAATTTTAAGAACTTTTATTTTTAACGATTCTAAATCAAATAAATAAATAATTTGATTTAGAATCGTTAAAAATAAAAGTTCTTTAAATTAAAACAATTTATTTGTGCGCTTTCATCGTTACTGGTTAATACCAGCTGAAAGCAAATCGTGGCTTAGTAGGCTAGTGACAAATTGATAAATGCAGGAGGGAAAATCATCTGTCTCGTTAGCTCAGTGGTAAGAGCAGTCGCCCTGCAAGCGGAAGGTCCCGGTTTCAAACCCCGGACGAAGCGGTTGTTTTTTCTTCTTGTATTTATTAATTTGATTTAGAATCGTTAAAAATAAAAGTTCTTAAAATTCTTCTTTATCCATCTTCTCTATCAGTTTACTGTGGAGTGAGTTTGGTAAAGTTACTTGTTAATTTTTATTTAATTTATCATATGGTTATTACATAGAAAATAGAACAAAATTTGCACTTTCCCAACGTTCTTCTTTCCTGAAAGTTAAGTTTTTTTCCTGCGATGCATACTGCCCGAAATAAACTAAATTTAAACTGACTTTGAAATCCTTAAAACTTTCCAATTTTGATATGTGTATAGTTAATATACATACCTGTAGTTATATTTAGGAAATTATAGCTTTGGAGCCAAATACTTATTATAGAGGCATGGTAAATAGATTATTTCAGAGAAAGTTATATAAAGAATACCTTTTATAAGAAAGATAAGTAAAAAAGCTAGAATTGGTCTAAAACCAATTCTTATGATACCCTATATGAATGCCCGTATAAAATTTCTTATGGTCAACGATTAATGCAAGTTTGATTTTTGAAATTGTTTTTCGCATATATTTCTAGAACGGTTCGTCGGACAGAAAAAATGATTCTAACCAATTGTATAGGATTTCGTATTCTGAAGAACTTTACAGTACAATGAAAAAGTTTAGGTCTGATCATTTTCACAGTATACATAAAAAAATTAATTTTTATATGGCAATATCAAGAAGGCATTACCTGATTTAGCCCATTTTTGAAACTGTGTTTGCTTTTTTTATGGATACGCCATGTACAAAATGGCAGCTCTCTGCGTTGACCAGTTCTCAGGCAGTGTTAAAATACATAGTGAAAAACAAAAGTTTTGTATGGCAACCCCTCGAAGGATTTACCCAATTTCTCTCATTCTCGAACTTAAGTTTACGTTTTTTTTTTAAAGCCCGTGTGCAAAATTTCAACTCTCTAAGTACCACACGCGTTATTGAGTTATCATTAAAACAGGCAGATAGACAGACAGATGGACGGACATGCAAAAATTCAAATAACTTTTAATATTATGCGTGGGTGTTCAATCCATTTAGCTCTACCATGATTATTTCTATTTGTTACAAACGGAATGACAAACTTAGTATACCCCTATGATTTTTTCCTCTTGGGTATGAAAATAGTAATGCTGTTGTTAGTAAATTATTAAAGGTTCAAGTTGGGGTAGTAATGGCTTTAAGGAAAAGAAATATTTCGTCAATAGAGGTCTGATTATTTTTGAAAAAAAAAAAAAAAAAAACACCCACGCACAAATTTGTTGTTTGATCATTTATGCCGTAAAATTTTTACATAATTTTTTTTAAAGCTTATTCACTTTCTACCTAATAATTTCTTTTTCGACAATTAATACAGATCACTGGAGATCTCTAGAGACCAAATACAAAATTTCGTGTATACAAGTCGAGAAGTGTCTCCAGAGACTTTTTCTTATGGTCTTCAGAAACTTAATTTTTTTATCTGAGAGAAAAGTCTCTTGCCGTGTAATCATTTTAAAGATTTTAGATTCTGTAAACTGGAGACTAGAGAGCAAAGGTCTTTTACCATTTATCTTCACCTTAAAATATTTTGAAAATCAACACAATTAAAATTTTTTAAATTTAATTTTGTTTTGATTAGTGGCCAACCCGTTATCATGTTCAGTGATTTTCTTTCTTTGATCCACCGTTGAAAAATTTTTATAACCCCTCTCTTTGTTGGTATAATGAGCTGGCATGCAAAAAAAATGTTGTGCAAACTTAAATACCTCGGTGTACAAATGTCCATTCGATGTTTTAAAAAATTAAGCCAAAGTTGATTTGTCGTTAAAAGATTGTCTGATCGGTTAGATTTTGACTGAAATTTTGTAAATTCATCCACTAATCTATCAATTTTGTGTCATCAATTTTCATGTTTTTGTTTAGTAAAAGAAAACATATTTTTAATTGCATATTTTTAATCCATGGAGTATTTTCAGTTATATTAGGCAAAAACATTCACTAAAACTTATCAAATTGTTGTAAAAGTTATACACTGGCATTATGTAGAGGCATACCTTGTTGTTTCTTTTAATTTTTATAAATAAAAAGATTACTCTTTTGGACTTTTTACCGGGTTAAGCTTGATTTTGTTCAAGAAAGAATTTTTTTGGGATTCTCCGGTATATAGCAAAAGCTAAAAAATATTCTAATTTGTTATTTCATCACACAATCCATTAATTTTTGGTGACAAGTTTCAAGTCTTGGTTTGACTCATCAACAGGTCCCAAATAGCGAAATTTTTTTAATAAATAAAAAAATTGTTTTTTCTATTTTTCTCAAACTTTTCATTTCTTTCTTCTTTTTTCATTTTTTCATATGTTTTTCAAATCACCCAATTTCGCTATTTGGGACCTGTTGATGAGTTAAACCAAGACTTGAACTTGCACCAAAAATTAATGGATTGTGTGATCAATAACAAATTAGAACATATTTTAGCTTTTGCTATATACCGGAGAATCCCAAAAAAAGTCTTTCTTGAACAAAATTTAATTTTTATGAATACAGAGGTTTCTTTTTTATGGGTAATCTTTCTCTCTCGTGAAATGTCGTCAACTTGAGTTACTTCCCGTATTTGTATGCTGGCATTCACAATTATTTTACTTGCGTGAATTGACGCCCTGTAGTTTAGAGATTTTACATTGGGTGTGGGACGCGTGGTATATAAAATAATATTCAGGTACACAACGCAAGTTACACAAGCAATGGTCGTACTGCTAGCTTCACTACTGGGCTTAGATTGGCCGGGACCGGAAATAGAACTTGTGTAAGAGTCGACCGCCAGCATTGTCAACTACATCGTACACGTTTAGTACACACAAAAATTAAATTTTTATTTAATTGGTTTCCAAGATTCTAAAACCCCAGACAGTGTAGAAAACCTTGTCCGAACGCTCCCCGGATGCTCACCAAACTAATATAAATCCGGGGAAACCCGGACAGATGGTAGCCCTACTTTAGTGCAACACCAGTGTTGAACTTTTTCTAGCACTGAAGCACTGAAAATGGTTGATGGAACAACTTTTATAGCAACACTGCAACACTGACTTCCCCTACTTTGCATTGCACTGATTTAAATTAATTAAAAGATTTTATTTGGTTTATTTGCATAAAGTTTAAGAAGAAATTAATTTCTATATATCAATAAAGAACATTTATTACATTTGACAGGTCTGTATATATAATATGTGTGTCCACAAATACAAGGAATATGACAGAAATATATTCGATGGACTTCAGTGCTCCCAGTTCTCTGTTGCCAGAAAAAGTGCAACGCTGAAATGGAGCCATTGAAATCGACTTTTGTCAGAAGTCAGAACAAATGAAAAGAACCTCAGGGCTGCCAAATACTGTACTGAACCTGGAGGGAGTTTCTGAAATTAAAATTGTTTTTCTACCCAATACAGCTAGTAAAATATTGATACACCAATATTTAAAGTATAAAAATATCGATACGAATTACCTGTATCGCAAGGGGATAAATATCGATATATCTAATATCGTATTGGTATCGGCCATCCCTAGAGTCTTATTGTGTCAGACAGTGGAGTGAACGTAGTAAGCTATTTGGATTGCGATAATTGGAAGTACATTACTAGCGGTAACTAAAATGATTGTTTGTGAGTTTGTTATTGAAATATTGTGTTTTAAAATAACGAACTAAGGCCATGCTCTTAAAAATATGTATTGTACGTTATGGGCGCTAAAATTAAAAATTGCGAGTTTGTATTTTCAATCATGCTCGACGATGAAAGTCTTCACACTAAATTCATTTAATAATTAGATTTTTAAGCAAAATTGATTGTAAAAATAAAAATAAATTACAAATATATTTATAACATGAAACATAAATTCCCAAGTTTTCTTTTTTTTCTTTTTCTTTTTTTAAATTTGTTTAAATTTATTTTACGTACATCATGTGTAATGTGTTTTCACCAAGTACCCATCAAAAATACAATCAACATAATTAAATAATTGTAAATACTTGAATGGCTTACAATTTGGTTACAGTACTCTTCAAAGAAAAGAAATCCATCACTGATAATTCTATCCTTTTAGTTTTGATTCTGAGTCCAATAAAATCGAAACTGTATGAGTTATGAATTCACTACCCTAATTTCCAACCTTAGAAGTCGGATCTCCAGCTCCCATGCCCCCACTCATATAATAAAAATCCCCACTAACAATCCCTACATAACCCATAAAAATATCGTGTCAAAAAATATGAGTAGGTAATATACTTAAGTAATAAAATGGAAAACAACTCACCTGGTGATAACTCCTCTGTTATACAGCGAATACCAGACAATAAAGTCAAAAAGAGAACAATCCGACACAAGAACATTGTATCCTTCATGTATTTCATAGACTAAATTCACTTGCTGGCTAGATAAAAATATTGCTCTGGCTGGTAGCTCTCAAGCTTCTAGGATGAATGCAGGAAGATGCGAACAAGCTCCAAGGAATAACCTGGAAATGAAAAAAAAAAATAACAATTCAAGGAGAGTAATACGAAAATCTTAGCGGGCGGCGAAAGGAATAGAAAACAAAAAATCTTGTTCATAGGATGGATACTCTGAAAAGACAGTCAATCTACATGTTTATGTGCATACAGTGCCGCTGGTGCAAGCTAAAATGCACCGCACTAATCCTTTGTAAACGACTCAATACTACCACAAGTTTTCGAAGCACGTATATGAGCTGAGCATGCATTGAATGCGAATAAGAGGCAATATCCATGGAATATTTCAGGATAAAGCTCCTCTATAGAAGTTGTTGAACAATGGATAAAGGTCTCTAGACAAATGTCTGGCGCACACTGCTTAGCAACTATAATCTGTATGGTTTAAATTATCAAAAGATTTCTGGGTAGTTATTAGTTTTTTTTTGTTTTTTTTTTTTGTTTTTTAAGAAGTTTTAAGTTGTTTTCAATAATTATGTAAAACATAACTGGTCGATTTTCAGTTTTTTAATACGGTGACCTAATAAGGATAACCGCAGCTTGAGGTTAGAAATATTCTGTTAAATACATTAGGAACTTTATAACTTAAAACTTAACTTATTTTTACAATAATTAAAAAAACTACAGGTATTATTACAATTACTGAATTACACAATTCCAATTATTAAACTCATCCTCATCTTGCTGCATTGCATTTTAATTCGAGGTCTTTTCATTGCATTTTTCATTACATTTTCACACATTTCCGGTGATATTCCACTTAAAGCCTCTCGGGTATTTTGTTTCAGCTCCTAATATTCATTTGCTTATTGGTATAGACACGCTTCTTTTGATAGTTCCAGAGAAAAAATTGAGGAGTTGTCTGATCTGGAGAATGTTACTGTTTTTTAAATAACTTTTATCAACTCACAAAACCCTGACTAAAAAACTTTGTGTCTGAGCGCCTGACCACCTGACCGCCTGTGCAATTCGTTGCGAAAGAATTTTAGGGTAGTAAACGTGAATGGATAAACATGGGGTTTTTTGATTGGGAAGTTTTGTGCAATTTGGGACGTGTGTGATATGAGTCAATAATCGAGATTCGAGAGTTGAGTTTCGAGATTCGAGAGTTGAGTTTCGAGATTCGAGAGTTGAGTTTCGAGATTCGAGAGTTGAGATGCGAGTGTCGAGATATAAGAGTTGAGATTCGACCGTCGGAATTCGAGATTTAAGAGTCGAGAGTTAAAGAAGATAAAAAAGTTAAAAGTTTAACTCTTTAAAGTTCAAAAAGTTAAAACAGATAAAAAGTTAAAAAAAAGTTGAAAAAGTTAAAAAGGTTAAAAAAGTTAAAATAAAGTTAAAGTTAAGTAAAATCGTAATGTGCGAGGCGAGCTTCGATAGTCGAGACTGGAGAATCAAGAAGAGAGCGAATGTATATTACGACTAAAAAGTAGAAAACAATATACATTAAAAAAAATTAAAAAAAAATTACTTTTGTAAATAAATTGCACTAAAATAAAAATAATGTTTTTTCTTTCTCAGTGATATCACAGATAATCAAACAGATTTCCAAGCTAAAGGGACAAAAAGCTTTCTTCTCAAGTAGCAAAATGCTCCCACGTCACAATGGTTGAGCAAAAAGCTGTTTTACTTACTCCCTCATATGGTTCGGCTCGGGTATCGTTGGATGTTAGTATGCTAACTGGCCTGTCGGCTGTGATTGTATGCGTAGGTATTTATTTAGTTTGATATTTTTCAGATCTTTTTGTGAACTTTGGTTTATTCTGTGACAATAGGAGTACTATACTGAAGAAACTTTTTCCCCATATAAAAAAACATCAACAGAAGATGATCGAAAGGCTCTAATAGACAATCATGGGAAACTAAAATGCGGTTTACTTAGCAAACAGATAGAAGGAAATTATTCAATAACAGAAATGAGAAAAACCAGAAAATATTTCATAACTCGTATATATTAATAAAAGTCTACCAAACGCTTTGAGAGTAAGCTCACAATAATACAAAAATTCAACAGGCACCAGTACATTGCAACTCAGCACAGTACCAGAATCGAACAATTTCCGCATGCGTGGTGGGCGTGGGATGGCCATGTGATACATATAAAATATGAGAAAATATTGTATATACACAAAATCTTAATCACAACCGACAGGCCAGTTAGCATACTAGCACCCGACACCCGAGCCGAAACATTTCGGTATGGAGCAGATGGTATAAGAAATATGAGAGCGAATGTAAAAAAGTTTGGTTGAGTGTGACGTGGAGCATTTTGTTAAGTGCCAAACATAATTCCGACGTTTCGATCCGATTCGATCCAACCCATTTCGATCTAACGGATGCATGAGCACAATGTTCCGTTCGGTTTCAAACACTTTACTTTAAAATTTTGCCAGATTTTGTCTTTCCGCTAGACATCCATCCATGAAAACATTCTTTTTTAGTCATGTAATTCATGTCTCTTTTTATTTCCTTAACAAAACCCTTTTCATGCATCTTTGAGTAAAAACAAATCTTTACAGATGACTTTTCTAGGTTATGTCATCCGTAAAAGTTGAACTTTGCTCAACTTCTCCGTTTCGATTCGATCCATTTCGGTGTATGTGTCCAATTGCACGTATGTTTTATATAAGCAAATTTGACATTTGTACGAATCGGATCGAAATGGTGGAATTGTGTTCCACCTTTACTTGAGAAGAAAGCTCTTTGTCAGCTATGAGGCAAATGGTGCTACACAATTTTCCTTTTAGCTTGGAAATCTGTATTCTTATCTGTGGTGATATACACAAGAAAAGTTTCGTTGTAAAATAAAAATTGCTACAACCCTGATTAAAGCTTAAAAGTTTGGGCATGTGCAATTAGATAATTATGATTATATCACAAATAAGTAAATATACAGATAAAGAATCGAATAGGAAAATTTAACACCAGAAGTATCTGACATGTTGCCAGTCAATTAAAAGAATTTGCAACGTCTCGCTTGTATATAAAATCGACGATGTCTCGACCTGATTTAGGAAGGCCTCAATTAATTCTTATAGAATTTTACTGGAAATTTGTTCCTTTGAAGTTTTATGCATTATTGCGTTTACAATGGCAGCGTAGAGAGGGCTCACCAGATTGCATTGTCTCTCCTTGTCTCAAACTTGCACTTTAATCTGCAATCTGGTGATTCCACTCTACTCTGCCATTGTAAAGGCTCCTTAAAAATTGTTGTCTGTTTGGGAAAAATCGTACTAGGAAGATTGATTTGATTATTAGACACTACTCTATCATTATCCGTGACAACGATTTGAAGTATTGAAATATGTAGAATAACAATTTATTACATTAAGATGGAGGGACTGAACAAAATGCGAAAACTTGTTTGCTGAGCTATCTTGACGTAATAAATTGAACATGAAATCACGGATACTTCTTGCGTTTATAGTACATACCTTTAGGCCCCGGGAACGATTAACTCTTACTGAGTGAAGTTCCCCTTGTTTGCGATGCTTTATTGGCTCCCGAAGAAGGTAAAAAAATTGATGGGTGTTAAGGTCTCATTAATGTAAAAAGGGCTATCGGAAGAGAAGCCCTCCAGATGCGATAACTTGATGCCTTTACGTTTACGAAAGGCAGATAAGAAGACTTTTTGCTCGGAATGACTGGAGAAGCAAGCTATTATTGGTTTTGTTTTCCCCTGAGACTGCGCTTATATGTGAAGTGCATCGGCGAACGTTGATATGGGATGGTCGATTAATGCAGCAATGCTTTTTACAATAAACAGTGGACTCTGTCCAGGCAGCTGGGGTATTCCCCTTATTAAAACGTCATTTAGCCGCTGTGCATGAAGTAGATCATTGATTTGCGATATTAGTGAATTATTTTGTTCTTGGAGCTTAATTATAGACTCCTCATGCTTCGAGACCTTATCATTCACGGCACGGATGGACTCATCAATTTTTCCCATAATTCGAACCACGAACTCTTGCATTAGGCCGTTAATTTTTTTAAAGACACAGACTCCATAAGTTCACCAAGTATAACTGGTATCGTCTTCTTTTGTAAATCTGCAAGTGGTGATCGGGTTTCCATCTTCCACATTTGAGGTTGATGGGTTTTCCTCTTTTTTTTTTCCCCTAGCAGGCATGTTGCTTAAACAGGAACTATTCAATACAGCAAAAGAAATTGCTAACTACGGAACATTGAGCACAATATAACCGGTCACTATAACCAGTAATATCTGGGGGAGCCGATTTAAAAATGCGTCTATTCACTAGCGTATATACTTTACTACTGACATGTTGACTTTTCCTGAGATAATCGGATTATGGTGATGTTTCAGGACCAGTGCAGTCGTTTGTACTCCGATGGTAGTATTTGTGCTCCGAAATTTAACAGCGTACTCCGGTACTACTCCTTTTATAAAAGCTCTCCGATTTTATATTAAGGAGTCCATTTAATTTTTTTAACTCCTGTATTTGTTAGCAAACTATGTTTATTCAAAAGTTTTTATTCACCTAGGATTGAGGACTGAGTTGAGTACCTACGCATGATATGATGACTTAATTCATTAAAAACTACTTCAAGAACAAGCATTACAAGAAATACCAAAGCAATGCCGCGGTTTGAATATTACCTAATGTATACTCCGTCCCCGTACCGTGTTGGCTACTCTGATGACGAAGGGCATGCTAATAGTGCTGGTCAGAACAGTAGTGAGCGCACGCATACATTCCGCCCCCGTACCCCCGTGTTGGCTATGCTGATGATAAGCGCACGTAATCGTGTTGGTCTAAGGAATAGTTAGGTAACGCTCCTACTCCGCACCTACGCTGCGTAGTTAAAAGTTAATATAAGTAAGTAAGTGAGTGTAGGCTAAGTAGTGTTTATTACGTAGTTCTAGAGACCGCCCGAACCGCGGAGCTGGAACTGCGCTCTGTACCTGGCAACGTCGGGAAAACGGACCTGTACAATCTCCTGACTACCCGCATACCAACAATCAACGTTACAACTTAAATATCGAAATGATATTCATGCCTTAGACGGAGAATGGCGTCTGGTGCAAATACAAGCATTTTTACCAAAGTCACTGTTGTTTGAAGAATACTGGAACAAGATTTTTAATATAAAAGTGCCCTAGGTGAAAAACTATTTCCCAATTTAGAAAAATTTATGAGCTTCCTTATGTGCCTTCCACATGCTCCGCAAGTGTAGAAAGAAAAACCAGGACAAAATCTAGAATTGGTCTTAGACCAATTCTTACTATACCTTAGAAGATGAACGCCTGCGTATAATTTCGTACGGTATCCAAGTATGATTGTTAAAGTGTTTTTACACATCTATTTCTAGAACAGTTTGTCGGACAGTAGAAAGGATTATGTTTAACCAATTTTTTTAGGATTTTATATTCTGAAGAACTTTTCGATAAAAACTTCTTCACAGTATATGTTTGTAAAAAACCACAATATTCGTATGAAAAGACCAAGAAGGGATTTCCCGAGCTAGTATATTTTTGAAGTTGTATTTACTCTTTTTATGAAAACGTCGTGTACAAAATTTCAGCTCTCTCCCCTAACGCATTCTCAGGCATTGTCCAAATATATGTATAGTGAAAAACGAAATTTTTGTATAGCAACTCTACGAAGGACTTTACCGATTTGCCGAATTTCGAACTTAAAACTTTTTTTTTTTCAATTGACCACGTCGACAGAAGGGACAAAAGGAAATGCAAAAGCCAAAACAATTTTTAATATTATGAGTTCGTATCTGACCCATTTTGCTCTACCAGTTATTTTTTTTTTGTGCGTTACAAACGGAATGATTAAGTTAGTATGTTGTCCGGCATTTCATATTCTTGGGATGAAAAACATTCCACAACGACTACCTTTTTTTGCGAAATTAATATTGATAACGGAATGTCCGTAATAATAGAAAATAGGTAACGGGCACCACGCAAAAATAGTATGGCCAACCAAGACTTTTTATTGTAAAAAGTTTGTCATTTATGTACTTGAAGAAAAATAGAATGTCTCAAATGAGAGCATTGAGGCTAAATGTGTGCTGTTTGTGTGTGCTATTTGTAATATCTACAACGTTTCAACTAAATTAATCGAGGTTTATATGCTGCTCTCTTCGAGAAGATCTGTGTTCCATGTTCAAAGGTTTTCATCCAATCTTGACCATATTTTGAAATTGAATTAGTTTAGAAAAACCGGAAATATGAAGTAACATGCGCAAAAAGAAATCAGTCAAGCGGATAACTTCCTCTTTTTGAAGTCAATTAAAAAACGAGATAAATGATTGTAATAACTTTTATTGCATTCTTGAAGATCTCATAAAAGAAGAAGAATTCGTGAAATTATATTCTTCAGCTATAGACGAAAAAAGACAAAAAAAAAAGTCCGTATTTCACAACTAAAATTATTTTTAAGAGTCTTATCATTTTTAGCTTAATATGTATGTAATGTTTTGCTTCTGTTATTATCAAGTATAGTTTGTTTATGCGTGTGTTTTTGTTTATTTTCCGAAAAAAAAAAACACCAAGAAATTTTTTTACATGGCACTCTCAGTGCTACATAGCCTCGCCACTGATAATGAAACGAATAACTATTAATAAAATTTTAATTTTAAAATTATAGAATTATTTACATTAACAAAAGTTATAAAATTTTAATTTCGTTAGTCCTGTACTCCGTTTCTTCCGAAAGTACTCCGCCTCCTCAGTATACGATACTACTCTTGAACATTTCCAAACAACAGCACTGGTCAGTACTCATTACATACCGTTTGAGACCCAACCGATCTATTATTCGTTATAATGCATTTATCCACTTTTAGTAGTGTATGTCGCGGCTATCCGAGATTTTAGCGGTCCGTTAAACTGCCTGTTTCACCGAATCTTTTCAGGGTCCATTGCACGCTTCCAACGAAAAACTTCTTCTGACCAGTAATAATTTGCAATGTGTTCTCTGCCTTTCGCAAGATAATTATGGCAGCACGCTTGACATTTCTTTTCTCGGCGCCATTTCTTTGGACTATTATTACAAGACAGTCGATTCAATGTGCATAACGTTCTATTGTGGCAAAAAACTGATAAGACAAACGTGCTATGACGTATTCTTCTCTAGCTTCGTTCACAAGTCGATAACAACTAATTCCCATTTACTTTTAATGTGATAAAATGACTTTATAAAAACAAAGAAGGATACTCACTAAAAAGAGAGTGAGTGATTTTGCCTGAGAATTGACATAATTGCGAATCATATCTACATACCTGCAGCATACACCTTAAAAAATATCAAAAATTTCCTTAAAAAACATGCATTTATTGAAATTTATGTGCGATAAAGTATACAAAACATTTGTTTTAAAATTCTTGGTTTTGAAAATTTCACTCAAATATGCCATTCCCTGGAATTAATCTTTAATTAATTTCCATCCGAAGTACTTAATTGTGATTGCTCATATCACGATTTTGACCGGTATTTAATAAAATTAACACCTGTAGACGAAATGAAAAGCCAGTCAGCTAGATTGTCTGGGTAGTTTATGCTATCCAGTCTAGCAAAAAATTGCGAATAAAACAAAGGAATACAATTTTCTCTTCTGTAGCACATGTAGGCAACAGTCACCAGTGCCACTTTAGCTTATTTTAAAATTAATAAACCACCCAAAGCCACTCTTTCATAAAATTGGACAGTTTTAATCTAGTAGAGCTTTTCCTTGCCATTTCAACCCACCGCAGCAAAATATGTGAAAGAGCTGATAACGTTGGCATATGCAGCTACATATGGAAGGCACAGTCTGTTGCCTGAGCACAAGAAGAAAAGTAAATTGTTACAAAACTTAACACCACAAAGTGAGCAGCTATAGCCACCACCTTATTACTTTTTAATTAATAACAGAAAGTTTGAAAGTTTATTTTAGAAATCTGCAGGTTATAAGGATTCTATTATAATATGTAACACATGTACATATGTATGTACAGCAAATATCTACACAGATTTATTAATATACAAATTTTTCTATTTACTTAACCTATTAAATTTTCGCCAACAATTTATGTCACTCTTGGATAAAATTTTCTTCTGGCAACATTAAATTTTTTTTTTTTTTTTTTTATTTTATAAACTGTGACAAGTCGACAGCTTCAAAATACTAAAAGCTTTTACTGTTGGTTTTATATATATGAAAACTTTATTAAACTCCAGCGAAAAGTCTGTGGAAAATTTATGGAAGTGCCCAAAGACGGAGTAAAATGAGAGATGCTGTTTATAGCTTTGACACCTGTGACACTTTGGTATTTTGTACAGAAATCATGTTGCATGAATTGTGGAAAATTATTACAATTTTCAAATATATTTCTTTAGAAAGACAAAAAAAAAAAAAACAAATTCGAAAGCTTCATTTTTTTGTTTCCGAATTTTAAATTTTAATATAAATCAGCCTGTTACTCATCAATCAAGAGAATATCTAAAATTTGCATATTTTTGTATATGTATGTATTTAGGGCCTATCCTATATTTTCTTATTATAATAAGAGCAATCGATACAAGCTCAGAAAATTGTAAGAGTTAAATGAAATCGAACATATAACTAAATGGAGCTCAATAGTCCCGAAAAATTGCAGTATTTCCTACTATAAGATGGAATTCTGTTTATGTATTCGTTATGATCATAGAAGCAGTAAATCTGAAACATTTTTGAAAGGGGATTTGACGTTGTTATTTAAAATTTAAAAAAAAAAAATTGTGAGCTGCCACTGACAAATTGAACAAAAAAAAAGTTGGAAACAGAAAAACGTAAACAAAGAAATATTTTGCAATCTTATCTTAAGAAAAAAATTTTTTTCTAAGAAAAGAAACTTTTCTATTTTAATTTCAGGACATCAATTTGCTTGGGGAACGCCTTCCTAGGATTATTTCGGATATTATTGCAACAGCATCGTACAGCACAATTCATTGTTGAAATATTCTCACATTTATTAACTTAAGTCCAATGCATAATCACTAAATTATCACTTCGAATAATTTAATTTAAAACTAGGGGAGCCCGCCGGCGTCGCCCGGTGATAGTTGGGCGAGGGTGGGGTGGTTTACAAAATTGGTGTTGTACACAATTTCAGCTCTCTACGTCGTCGCGTGAGGTAGTGTCCAAATATATAGAAAAAACTAAAAATTTGTATGGCAACACCAAGAAAGGGTTGCCCGATTTGCTCCACTTTGGACCTGTATTTGCAATTTTTATGAAAACACTATTTACAAAATATGAGCTCTCCACCTCGCTGCATTCTCAGGCAGCTTCCAAGTATATATCGTGTAAAACCAAAGTTTTGTATGGCAACACCAAGAAGGGATAACCCGATTTAATCCATTTTTTAAATTTTATTAACCATTGCTATGAAAACACCATATCCAAATTTTAGCATTCTTCGTCGACGCGTTCTCAGACAATGTCCAAATATATAGTTAAAAACGATTTTTTTATGGCAACGCTACGAAGGAGTTGCCAGATTGGTCCCATTTTTGAACTTAAATTTACATTTTTTAAAAAAAGGCCCGTGTACAAAATTTCAGATCACTACGTCGGTACGTGAGGCAGTGCCCAAATGTATAGTGAACAACTAAAGTGTTATATGGCAACACCCAAAAGGGGTCACCTTATTTGGTTCATTTTTGAACTTGTATTGTTAAGTTCTTCACGTCTACGCATTCTCATGCAGTGTCCAAATATATAATGAAAACCAAATTTCGATGTGGCATCACCAAGAACGGGTTGCCAAATTTAGTCCATTTTTGAACTTGTATTTACTATTGCTATGAAAATACCATACATTAAATTTTAGTTCTCTACGTCGACGCGCTCTCAGGCAGCGTCCAAATATATAGTGAAAAACCAAAGTTTTGTATAGCAACACCAAGAAGGGGTTGACGTTTCCAATTTTTCTTTTTCCCTACAAACCTTGTCTTGACATTTACGAGCACAACAGCAAGGAAATCTGCCAAATCGGTCGAACCGTTCTCAAAAATGATGATGTAACATAAATGCGGCAATTGATTAACACACTTAACGGAACAATTTAACGTTTTTTTAATTAAATAACACACAAAATACAAAACCCTGCCCAAAAGCATGAATCTGACTTTTAATACGAATTGACACAATTGACTATTGTCAAGTTCAGTTGGTTAAACTTGGTTGAATTCTAGTTTTTACAAGATATTTCGCTTACTTTAGTTACATGTTCTAAGTTTAAATATGATGTTTGCAGTGCATTAGATTTAAAACGTGCTTTTTTGTCAGTAAAATACAAATGCTTTTGGGTTATATTTACAAAGCAGTGATAAGAAAATGAAATTTTTTTTTATCATATGAACAGTCATATTTTATGAATATGGGCCTTATACAATGTTGTTGCTCGGTAAAGGCACTGGAAAGGTTAAGTCCTATTACCGCTTGTGGGGGCGTAGGTGTAGTGGTTGGATTACGCTTACCACTGGTGCGATCCAGCGACGTATTTCGACTGAAACATTTGGGTTAGTGAACATATTGAAAAAAGTATGTCACTGTATAAATAAATAAATTCTATTTCAATACAAGGTGTTTCAACCGTTTCGGAGTTACAGGGTGATTAAGAAAATGCATATTTAAAATCATTAAGCAATCCTCGAAGGGTGACAGAAACAATGAATTGTTCCAGGGTAGGTATCTGAGAGCAAACCGTAAGACGCTCCGCTGAACAACCTCGATACGGTCGATGTGTGTACCGTAAAATGGAGAACAGACCTGGCTAGCGTATTCAAGAAGTGGTCTTACAAAGCAAGTGTACAAATGCAGTGTAATGGTTGGATTCGAGAACTCTCGAGACCAATGTTTTATAAAGCCCAGCATAGAACTACTCTTTGGTACTTTGGAATACCAGTACGCAGGTTAGATGAGTCGTGTAGATACCGAATCCCAGTATTGTAGCTGCTTAATGAGGGTAGTCAGTATGTATGCCTTTTACGCCTTATTTATGCTGCAAGGTGTTTATCGTAGACTCTCGATTAAATAAATAACAAGTCGGTATTAAGATGAAGGTTTTTTTTTAATTTGTATAACCAACATCTATGAAACTGTTTGGGTGAGTCATCATAAGCACTTAAAGAGACATTCGCGTCGTTACAATGACGAACTTAAAGCACATTAAATTCCGTAAAACTTAGAGGGCAATAAAATTACAGTTATTAAATTTTTAATATATTTGAAACTAATTTTTTTTCTACGTCTTTCTTTTACAAAAAGCTTTCGTGACAGTCAGATTAAAACTAAAACTGTTTTTTTTTTGTTTTTTCAAAAGTTTTCAATTCAAATCGAATTAAGGGCATACTAGAGAAATGCTTCGCAAAAACTTAAGATATTTTCGAAATATAAACTCGATCTACAAAACTTTACAAATGTCTTATTTGTACGATGTGAGGTCCCGAGCGCATCGGAACAACCGAGTCGCCAGTTCGGCTTTTCCAACGACAGCAGTCGCCATAGATACTAGAAGGTTTATAATATAAAATTTAATTTCGAGTCCCAGGTCACTTACAAAACTAACACGACCAATCGAGGAATTCGAGAATCCATAATCATAAGTGATAGGTTTCTGATCCCTGTGGAAAGTCAATACCTCACATTTGTCAATATTGAGTATCAAATTATTACTTTTGCAGAAATCGTAAAATTTTTGTAGGTCACCCTGTTCACAATCGTTAAAAGCTTTAATTTGAGCGTAAAGATTAATGTCGTCAGCATCAATCATGATTTTGCAGTGCTTTACAACAGAGACAGTGTCATCAATAGATAGAATAAAGAGCAACGGATCTAAACGATTCCGTACTTTGCGAGTGTACTAATGAATAAGAAGGCTACTAGGTAGCTACTTCTTGTGAGGTGTTTGTGAGCTGTAAAGTAAAATGATCAGGCATATCCTGAGATTCCTAACGGAACCAGGTTAAATCTAGAGCTGATTTCTTAGCAGGATAGAGTCTCATGTATATGGGGGCCCATAATGAAACCGAATCAGATCTTAGTAAAACCAGTTGGTTCTCTTAGAGGGTAGCCAATCCTTTTACCTACCTAAGATTGAGGTGGAGAATTGATAGAATATTGCAGTTGTATACAATATAAATTTAGAATGCAAATTTAGACTGAAAGTTTCTTTCCGTGTTCTATAGACATGGTTCTCTGAAAAGCAATCTACAATGATGATATACCTAGAGAGCCAGTGGGCCATTACATTAACGATTAAACAGAATTATAGCTACGATGTTCACCTACACTTTTTATATGTTGTTAATTTTTCTGATATGTTTGCATTAAATATTTTGTTTTTAATGGTAAAGTGCTGCAGTTTTTAAATTGTATTATCCCAATGGATTCAAATTTCGAAAGTTTGATTATAAAAAAAATTCCCTACAATATTTAAAATATTCGATGAGGGTACTCTTTGTTTTGTTTAAGCTCCAGTCTCGAGCAAATATCATTTGAAAACTTTTAGAAAAGCAAAAATGAAATAAAATAATATTGACCCGTAGCCCTCATAATTTCATGCAATGCCATATTCAACAGACAAAAACCGCAGAGATTTATGCAATAATGAAAATTCTAACATGAATGCTACAACAATACAAAAGGGTTTACTATTTCCATGATGGACGTATCAAGGTTGAAACCCAAAACATGTTTGCACGGGTATTTGCACATCCTTTGTATACATTTCGTCATAGGTAGTATATGACAAAAAAAAAACTCAGAGTTTATGAATGCGGGCAGATGGAATCAGCCATAGAGCCAACAAATTTGTTGTATACTGCTTTCTCTGGTTTTCAAATTGTAACTACATATACAGTTGAAATATGATGTTGCATTGATGATGGTTAAGTCTAAATCAGATAAATGTTACCTAGTTGTGGTGGTTGGATATCACACCGTAAACAATAATCATGTATAAAACTTTGGTGAAACGTATAGTGAAAATTATCGCAGGTTGTCAAAGGACATGGTAAATATTCGGTATATGTACATAATACGGTTATGACAGACTTGATTTTATATAAAACTAATTTATTCGTACCTAACAAAGTTTAAAATTTGGCATTGAGATGATATATATGAAAAGTTTTCTGCTTTACGGTAAAGCATGTCAAATTAAAGTACCACTCTCCTATAGAATTTGAAGGGTCGAAAATCTGGTATATCTGAATAAGTTTGCACCCTATATTCACAAGGAGGATGGATCAAGAGCCCAAGTAAGTTTCGAATTTCAAATCAAAATCTTTTCTCCCTAAATCCCAGAGGACGGTATCTAACAAAACCGACAAATGATTTTTACGTTATACACTTAATGCACTTTGGCACTTTTCTAGTAGATTAAAGTATACAAAGAAGTAGCTCTCAACGGTGCAAGCATTTAAAATGAGATCTATTTCAACCCCATTTGCACTCGATGGGGGTTCTTCTATCTGATTATGATGTTGTAGAAATACCCTCGACTCTTACTTTTGAAACAACCAAAAACCAATATTGAAGGGATGGAAGTAGTCATTGATAAGAAAATTAGAACTGTACAAGGGCTTTCAAGTTAGCTTAGTTTAGCTATACCATACCCGCCATGCCACACACATCCTCAAATCGACAGTGGACCTATCCTCTACTGCGCATTCCATTTTGTATTTTTTAATTTAATTTAGCGAACTGTGTGCTGTTTAACTTTCGTATTGAATTTGATTCAAATCAAGGGATAAGTGTTTAAGGAATTCGAGATTTGAGCTCTTCAAGAGCTCTGTGATTTCGTTTCTAGCAAAAATGTTTGTCTTTCTCCTATCCATCCACTTTGACTTCGTTATCAGAAAAATGGGCGGTTGGAAGGGTATATAGAAAGTAGAGCAATGATGGTGCGGTCTGATGGCTGGAAAGGTACTAGAGGAATGATGGTTGAAGAAGTTCCTCCAATATCATCGTCGACCCAGGCCTTGTAGTCATCATCATCGTCGTAGTCGTCGTCGTCATCGTTGTCGTACTAAAGCCGTCGTTTAATTTTATCAAATGTTTACTTTGAGGGAGATTTTCAACTGAAGTTTCTTCGAACCCTTCTTAGCTTGTGAAATGTCGGTATTGAAATTGATTTACATACAATGAATGACACATACAAAAGCAAACTCGGTTTCACAGTTTTCCTGTGTGTCTGTGTGTCCTTCCACAATCCCTAAATCATTCTGCATCCCGTTCAAATCACATATATGACGATATTTCTGTTTGAAGATATACTTCACTTCTTATCCACGCGCTTCTTATTCATGATAATCGCATGCCAAAGTGCTTTCTGATTACACTTAGCACGTGACAGACTTTGGAGAATCGTCTGTTTGCGGAGAACGTAATTAGAAATAAATAAAAGAAGTTATTTGAAAGGGAAAACTTTTCGTCATTTAGAAGAGTTTTCTGGATTTATTGGCATTTGATTCTTTCAGTTCGTGGGAATTTTCGCGAACAGCCATGAATTTATTTATAGTGGAATCTTAAAATGTTGAGGGGATCTCTATCGAAAAGGAATTTAATAATGAATTTTCTTAGATGCTCTAAAGAACAAATTATATTGCCACAGATACAAATATACATGTATGTACATATGTACATATATTAGATGCACGGGTAGGTGGTAAAAAAAAAATTATCTTTATTTTTTGATACCGCAAGGCTTATGGGCGCATATACGATAAAGTAGCTATTGTATTCATAAAAAATACAGCAACACTGAAGGACACGTTATGTTGGTCATACTAGTATTTTTTAGTGCTATTGATTCTTCTAGAGTAAGTACCTCTAGCACTTTTTTTATATTTTCAAATGTTAATCCTTACCGATGTGCCAAAATTTGGATCTTGGAGCAATTAATTTACAAAGTCGCGCGCGGAAAATTTAATTTAGTGGAACTGCCCTTAACTCAAGTCACCGGCATGAACCGAGGATATATAGTATTAAGAAGTGTTATGGTCAGCGTTGCCATATTGGAAGTTATTCCTGCAAATGACAGTTTTTTTGGTAGCTGTGCAATTTATCAATTTTCCCCAGTTATCCTCCAAATTTGACAGTTTTTACAGCTTTTGTAGACAAAAAGGCAATTTTCTATAATTTCTTAATAATTTTACAAAAACAAACCTATTGTATAACTGTTAAAGTTCAAATATTCTGCTTCAATTTCGCTCTTTTCAAAATTAATTCAAACAGTAACCCTGGAATGTCATTTTTTTCTGACTTTCAGAGAGTGTCATCTGTCATCTCATCTATAAACCTTAGAACATATAGCAAACAGGAATGGTTGAATCGTGTATAATTCGTGTACATGAGCGTAATTTGTCAAGAGCAGGAGACTGTAAGTGAGATGCTAGAATGAGAATTCGTCAAAGGTGCTTGCATGATTGTCAAATATGATTTTGTTTTGTGAACAGGTTTATGCAATCTAAAATTCTTTTGCGAAATTCAACAAAAGTACGGAATCAGTTTTTTTCAAAACTATTTAATTTGGAAGTTTATTTTGTGTAAAGTTTTATAGTGCCACTAGTGCCTGTTGAAACCTTCATAAGAATTAAAAAAAAAACAAAAATGAAGTGTTCGGTCAGTGCTTGCAAATATAAATTGGATTATAAACTAGGGAATCCTGTTTGTGGAAACTGCACTACCTAAATTATCTTTTTTGTTAATAGAAGCAAATTAATTATGTGAATTGTTTCAAAATAAAGTAGAATAAAATAAGTAAAAAACGAGTTTTCAAACAAAACTGAGGCCAAATCGCATGAAAAAGTAGATAATAAACTTTTCTTCACACACAGAGGTGGGCTCAGATTTTTTGATAGGGACATTTCTCTTGAATATTCTTTCTCTTTATGAATCAAATCACTTATTACCTCTGATTGATCTTACTGAAATATATCGGTGATTGTCAGCGAATAAAATCTGAGTCCACCTCTGTGTGTGAAGAAAAGTTTATTATCTACTTTTTCATGCGACTTAGCCTCAGTTTTGTTTGAAAACTCGTTTTTTACTTATTTTATTTTCTGCCTTTTTCACGTTAACTAAATGGGAAAATTCTGTATTTTTCCTGAAACAGATTTATCACTAATCATATCGATGAAAATTTTTCCGATGTTTTTCCCGCTTTTCCGGGTTTTCCATGCAATTCCCCACAAAAGCAACTTTATGCAACTCATTTCGCTCTACAACTTTGTCTTAGGTTGCAAAACGCTCAAACGCTTCCTTGGTCGGAAAAACTCCAGAAAAGCGTGTTACATGAATTTTCCTCGATTTTTTCTGCAAGTTTTGACCATTGTCGGAGAGAAAGTAATGATGCCAGTTGATAGGGAACTTGATCCTGCATAATTTAGAAAACTTTTTTACCGGAAAATTTTCCGGAAAAGTCGAAAAATTCCGGAAATTTTTTCGGAAAATCGGAAAAGTCTGCATTTTGCCTGAAACTGAACTAATCAAATTTTTACCAAATTTTCAAATGATTTTTCCCGATTTTCCGGGTTTTGCATGGAAGTTTGCGGTTCAAGTTTTGACAGATTCAATTGTCACACGACATGAACCTGTGTACCAAATTTCAGCTCGCTGTGATAACGAAAAGTGGGTCTACGAGGTGTCGAAAATAGTAAAGAAATAGACAAATTCGTGTACGAGTTAAAGGGAATGGCTAGCCTCAAAAAGAACATTTTTTACCACAGATGTTCCGCTCAAAACCTTTGTTTACTTTTTGCAAATTCACAAGTTTCTTAGAATAGGGATGGCGTGTAAATACATGTAAAAATGGACTACCAATACAACCAGAAATTCATTACGCAAAATTTGGCTTATCAACATTCCTGTTTGCTATATGTTCTAAGCTATAAACTGTTAATAATATCGTCTTCCATTCCATTTCCATCCATTTCAAATGGCAAAAGATCCACTGAACTCATGATACAAAGATAACAAGGTATGGCCGATTCGAGAGGAATTTTTTGTGTTGCTACGTCATGAAGTGCCTACTGTCATTTCCAGCGAATTTGTTTTGAGTTTTTCGTATTTTATTTGACTGAAATACGTTTTTAATATATTAAAATATTTAACAAAATAATAGTCTAAATCACTTCGGGAAAAGTAATTATGTGCTAGTGGGAAAGCAAAGAAATTTAAAAATAGAAAATTTTTTTCACTGTGAAAGGACGATTGAAATTGAGACGAACAAATTTCTGACATTTGTCGCCAAAGGAGGCAAGCAATTAATTGACAGATTTTCTGGCCGTACCTTTGTATCATGTACTGAACTAATGCTCTGGTGAAACGAAAATGATCAGGGAGTGTTCAGTCGGACCGTAAACTGTGAAAATTCACCTTAGTATTAATTTGCGAAATAAATATTAGAAATATACTGTAAAACTTACGAGAATTGTGAATTAACGTCTTTTAGTTTCTTTTTAATTGTTTTTATGCTTTTTAAAGCATCACTGATTCTTTGGTGCCTTAAATTTCTACTGTGGTGAAATTTAAAACTGCCCTCATATCTTAAATTCACCATTTTGAATGTTGTCGATGGTTGGTTCAGAAAGGGAAAGCAGGTCTGAGTGTGAAAGGGAAACATCGGTTTCTTTTATGACACTGACAAGTTGACAAGGATTGGATTGGTTCCTTGCATTTACATATTGTATTAGTCATTATATTTCGGTTCGGATTCAGAGCACTTTGAGGAATGGAAAAATATTTAAATAAACAGTCGAAAATAAATATTGCACACCCTTCAGTTTCACTTCCGGTAACGTGCTGTAATCTATAATATAAAGCTAACTAAATAATATCAAATATTTAAATTGTTAAGAAATCAAAAAAACGAAAAACTTCGACATACTGTAAATCCTGGGAAGAAGAAGCTTTAATTAAATTTTGGATAAGTAAAAGTGCGAACAATTTTGCATAGGTATTACAAAATATGTAATATTGAGCTCGGAGCTCTTGCTGGTATCACTGATTTAAATATACACGCGAAGGCCGCTAAAAATATCCAAATTGCCAATCCTATAAAAATTCATGCTGGAAGTAGTTCTGTTCTCAACCTACAAGGAAAATTTAGTGCAAAGGTTGCAAATATTGAACTTCACTTGGCTGCTTTCTGCGCAGAGCATAATATATTTTTTCTGGCAATTGATCATTTAGTGCCTCTGTTAAAACAAGCCGTTGAAGATTCATCATTGATAAAAAAAAACATCATGCGCAAAAACAAAAACCGCGGCCCTGGTTAAAAATGTATTGGGGGAAACTCAACTGGAGGAGGCCTGCAGTTTGCTGCGAAAAACATACTTTTCACTCTTTGTAGACGAATCGACTGACATCTTCACAACTAAATTTTTATCGTTAGTCGTCAGAGTGGAATTGGATAGTAAGATTCAAGATTTTTTTTTTGGTTTGGTTAAAGTTAAAGATTGTAATGATGCTAATGGTATTTATAAGAAAATAGTAGATACGTTTTTTCACCATCAAATAAATTACACAAAGTATTTGATAGGGTTTGCAGCGGACGGTTCAATTGTAATGACAGGTAGAAATCATTCTGTGGCCACGTTACTACAAAGAAATTGCCCGAATCTCATTATATTTAAATGCACCAGTCATTCATTTGCACTATGCAGAAATCATGCATGTAACTATTTACCGAGATACATTGAAGGCGGTGCTAGGGACATATATAATTTCATTCAAAATAGATCAAAACGAGTAGAGCTATTTTCTGATCTACAAATTTTATTAGACTATTATCCAAGAAAGATGCTGCATCCTTACCAAACATGTTGGTTATCCTTAGAAGCTACAGTGAATCAGGTTCTTAGTCGGTTTGATGCACGAAAGTTATTTTTTTTTTACACGAATATTTAGATAAATTTGATTCAACGCAAAGGATCATTGAATATTTGCATAATCCTCAAGCTATATTTAGTTTTCTTGAAAATTATTTTAAATGATTAAACAGATTATTCCAAAGTGTGAGTCCTCAAATCCATTTGCTAAATAATGAGATAAGTCGTTCATATTTAAAAATATTGGAATATTTTGTAAAAGATGTGTTAATACAACGAATTTTCAAAAAAATTGTTATCAATAGGGCTGAATGTCTAAAAAAAATATTAGAGATGTACATTTAGGTGCTGAGATATCTCTAGCACTGAGATCAACTCACATATTATCAGAAATTGATGAATTAGATTTCAGAGAACATTGTGTCAAATTATACGTGGAATTTTGCAAACAGTTTTTAAAAAAAATTGATTTTCACAATGAATTTCTTCTTCTTCTTAAAGAAGAATGTGTTGAGTATTTCGAAATTGTGGGCTTTTATACCGAATGTTGTAAACATTAAAAGTTTTCAAGAAACAGACGACGAGTGGCGTGAACTTAATTTTTTTCAAGTTGATTTGTTTGAGGAAATCAAAATAGAAAAGTTTTGGGAAACAATTTTTAATTTAAAGCGCAACTATGGATCCATGTGTTTTCCTTTGTTGAAAAAACTGGTATCAGCAGTTTTGTCAAACCCTGTAGCCATAGCAAATGTAGAGAGAGTTTTCTCGCAAATCAACATTAATAAAACGAAAATTCGGAAGAGGCTAGAGGTTCCCACATTGTGTGGAATTTTAAGGACGAAAGATTATTTAAAAAAGCAAAATTCAGATTGCACAAATTTTAAACATTCTACCGAAATGTTACAAAAATTCGACAAGTAGATTTATGCAAAATAATTAATAATCATATTCTACTACGTATTCAAATTTTAGTTAGCAATATACCAAGGAGGCTTTTTGTGGCAATAAAAAAATAGAAATGTACCTATTATTTTAATTTTTGTGATTTTTCTTACACGAAGTGTGATTTTTGTAATATCTCTTATGGTCTGAGTATATATATAATAAAAATGATACTTAAACTAAGAAGAAGCTATCTTTTTTTCAATGACAGATTTTTGCTCGAAAAAAACATCTTTTTTCTGTTTGTTTCAGTTTTCTATAAAAAAATATGGCAAGCTGGTTATGGTCGCAGCGTGCTGCATGAAGCAGTCAGTATACTTCATCTATATCACTGACAGCTAGTGACGATGCTTACGTTCTGCTCACACTGCAATCATGCTGCCATTTTCTTTTCTTAAAGTTTTTATTTTAACTTGGACAATTGGTTTATTAGTTTGTTTTAATTTCCCAAGTTATTGATCCGACTTACAAAGTTTGTGCCTCGCATAAGAAATAAATAATAGGCGCAAATAAGCGTACGACAAACTCATTTCAGAAAGGCACACTCGCGTTGAAGAACTGAGGAATTTTTACTGCTGATGCATCGATGGAGGTAAAGATATTCATAATATTATTATAAAATTATTATGGTTACCAAATAAAGGTGAAGTAATGCTCATTGACCTTACGTTTAATTAATTGGCATAGTCGTTTAGACCACGCAAATATATATAATTATCGATATATAAGAAGGCATTTTTCTTTGAATTTTATCTTTCTGGAATCATTTTCAACTAAAACAGTTCCCCACACACGATAGTGGGTATTTTGATGTGCCCCATTGTATCCATCAAAAGGATTAATGGAATACGAGCCGCTGAGAAAAAGAGCCTCATTGGTCAACAAGGTTTAGAAGTCCCAATGCTGCTGCTTGAGCACTAGAGCAATTAATCCATCAACAAAACAATTCAACATCAAATTATACGCCCAGTGTTCACGCGCTAACTTCCTGAGTCTTATTGGTCTTGGATACAAAATACGCTATTAGTTAGGCAAACTTTGCGCACCGCTGAAGAGTAGCCTCGACTCGGTCATTTGAGGATTTTAGTCAACACAATAGTTATCTAAATAGCCACCATGATTAACGGTACAAATTGTAAATAGAAAAGGGGGCGATAAGAGAATACGTTTAAAGAGTAAAAATGTCTCACATTGATCCCTTCGAGGGACCAGAGTAACACGTGAGTAAAAACAATGTTTTCTTTTAATTTACTTAATTCATTTGTTTGCTTGGTTACAGTGATTTAGTTAGATTTAGTTATCTAAATTAAGCTTAGCGTAGAAGACATAAATTTTTATTGAACATAAATACTTTTCAAACTTTCGAAACTGCTATCGACATGTCGTTCCTGCTTTGTACCTATACTCTCGCGTTATAATCTTGGTTTTGTTGAAGAGTAGTGATGTGTCAATAAGCACACATTACTTAACATTCTTTTTACTCCTGCTTGCCATGCAACAGAATTTCCGATAAATCCAGGGATTTTCTTTTCTTTTGTTTTGTTTTCAAATGTATGAAGAAAATTATTGATACCGTTCAATACCAAAGTCATGCTAGTATAGTGCGAGAAATACAATCCTGAACGTAAATTACAATTTTGTGAAATTTGGTTAACTGGAAAAATTGAATTAATTACTTTATTTAGTGTATTAAGCCAACACTTTTATGAATTTTGTCTCCCAATTAGTATATTAGGATCGACTATTACTGTACGCAATCCTCCATGTTTTCTTTATGATTGAGTTTAAAAATGTTAAGAATTTTTCCCTGCTTCAATGATAGTTGTAAGATTCTGATACAACATTTTCTTGGTTCAGATACGAGTTAGAGACGTTAAGGAATAAATTGATGAATACACATAGTAACGTGAAAATGCGTCGGTAAAGCTTCTTTTCGTTTTTCTCAATCTCCTGGAGCCTTCTTGATATGAAGATCGTATAGGTCCGCTAGTCAACCAATTTCAGGTCATTTCATGGACATTATAAACTTTTACCGCAATGTCGCAGGGTGAATGGAGCACGGCAGTGAAGAGGACAGTACATCTGTGTCCTCTCAGGAGTAAAGGTAAGTGGTGTAAGGGTCCCTTCAGGAACGGCTGGTGAATCCGGTATTTGTGAAGCCACGAAAATTGTTTTTGTATGTGGGATGTGACAGCAGCAGGATTTGGGAACCCCCCCTCCCCCCACTAACTCTTCCGCACTAAATGAGGTGCTAGCGCGCCATCCTGTGTTAACGCTGATCACAGAGTGAGCTGTCAGTTCAGGCTGACGGAATGGAGTTTACGTCCAGGCATACTCACTCCTATGCTACCATATAAGAAGAACTGAGCTTATAGTCCCGATCACCATGTTACAGTAGCAATCCACCACTAATATGGAAATTCTTTGCTCTATGTGCGATGTGACAAATTAAGTCGAATTAATATTTTATCTTGCGAACGGACAATATTTCTGGCAAAATGTGATAATTTGATACATTTCAGATTTTATTTGTGTCTTTGTGAAATTTTTTTCTAGATTATATTAGATTTGTGGACCGGCGTGCGGGCGTTGGCCTGGCATTCACTGCGACATGAAAGATCTAGTTATTTATCTATTTATTCCCTTTCTAGGCTTCGACTGTTAATGAAGTCTAAAATGATTCTGGGACTTAGGTTCCACACGTAGTTTTGTGGAAAAAAAAAGGTTGTGCAAGGTGAAGTAATCTTCGCCTGGCCAATGCTTCGCAGATGTAGAGCAGGTGCTCCGAAGTTTCGTGATCATCCTGACAGAAGCGGGGGATCAAATCGTAGCCAAGCCCATCTTGTATTGGTGATACGTCAATGGGCAATGGCCTGAGAAGTGCTCTGTAATCATTTTGAGCTCCTTTATCTTAATAAGTAAAAGTTCTTTTGGATTTCCATCATAGGTGTCGATAAACTTTAGTCCTGAAGAAGTCTTTGTAGCCTTTGCAATAAAGGGATTTTTATTTGTTCTCCGAAATATTTAGGATAGCTCTGTGCTAACACTTTGAAATGCGACAAAATGGTTTTGGTCTGGCCTTTATGGCCCCTCGTGTCCAGGTATCCACATGAATTTTTCTTTCAATTATTCAGTTACATTTTGACGAATTTTAAATGTACTTTCCTTTATTTGGTTGCATACATCAGTATACATTTTGATTTAGTGTAGCTTCCTTTCTTAAGTCCCTTTCTATCCACATTTTTGATCTTCTCAATGAAACTAAGGTTCTGTTAAGCTATTATAAGTCAGGCTGAACAAATTCATCTGTATTTTCGCTTGATGTGCTTGTTAAGCCTAGATTTGATGATCGAAGCAAATCAGCTTCAAGACCAGGCAAGTTCAGATCATTCTCTTGGCGGATGAATGATCCTACAACTTCCTGAAATATTATCTGGCTGGCAACCATGAGTTATTGTTTATATATTAAAACGTCACTTTTTTACTTACCCCTAACCAACCATACTCAGCATTTTTTCGCGATTAACCAAATTGACGTTAATGATCGGAAATAAATCACTGATATTTTTGCAATGTTCACAAGCACTATACACTTCCACCCAGTGCGTCAGTAAAAAAACAAAAACAGGGGGGGGGCGGTTTTTTCAAATTTTCAAGAATAATCTAAAAGAAGTCATGTAAATAATATATGTAGGTACATACCTACATATGTATATCTATTACAATTTGTACTCCAATAAATACATTATTAGATTTAAAACATTTCTGATATGGGATACAATACTTCCAAGTCAATTTTCTTGTAAGGTTTTGCATTTATTTCTACCTAAGATTTAAAAATAAAGCCATATGTAATTTCTTGTATGGGCGAACTGTGATAGTTGCTCATGGATTATTTCCCTATTTATGTGTATTTTGTTCCCATGTCAGTAGATTTAGCTACGTTTTATTATTTTGTCAACTATTAATGAAAAAAAAAAATTATTTTCATCCCATTGTAGAAAAAATATTCATCGTGGTGTGTAAAAAGTTAAGAACGATGCAATTGGAATCGGGATATTTTTAGTATGAAATTAATGCTTTATTGATAGTTTTTTCAACTCTCCGTCAATAAATACCACTTTAAAAAAACGATTTACTAATGCCCTTCATATCGCAGATCTAAGTATTTCTTTCATGCACTATAACAAACATATTTTGTCAAATCTAAAATTAATATCACGTTCTCTCTTTTCTTTAGTTTCGAAGACAATGAAAATGTTATCAATATATTGTTACGCGCCATAAAGTGATACAAGCGACATCTGTTGGAAATAGAAACAATATTTGGCTAGTGACATCTTAGTAAACCTTGAGTTCGGAGAATAGAATTTACGGGAAGGTGGTAGGATAATTTGTAGAGTATAGATACTGCACTTCTCATATCCAGGAGGGGAGTCTTATTTCAGATAATTAGAAGTACAGTACTAGTGATAACTATAAAGAGTTGATTTGATAACTGTTGTAAATTTGCGAGAGTAAACAGTAAAATTAAATGAAGAAAGAATGATATATGAAATATTGTGTTTTAAATAACGAACTAAGGCCACGCCAGTAGCAATATGTATGTATGTAGATTAAAAGTTGTTCAACAATTATATGTAAGTTCTTGAAATTTATTTACAGCAGACAGACAGCGCGTTCTTGTAATGGTATACGTAGATACTCATATTATCCCAGTAAGGTGGGTTACTATGCGATTTGCATTTGGCATGATCAAATCCATTTTTCAAATTCAATCATCAGAAATACCTTCTCCCTCGTAAGGAATGGAGTTGCCTGTTTCAGTTATTTTTTTTAATTGCCACAAGCCGGCACATAATCTTTCACTGACATTTTTTTTTTTTTTTTTTTTTTTTTAGTAATTACGATTGGGAGGAGTAGGGGGATTTGATTTGATAAATTATTCCGCGAGTAACTCAATCGTTTAATATGTCTGTTAGTTCCACTTTTTGAACGAACGGTAATCGTCTTCACTAATGGTATCAATATTCGTAAATGTTTTTGTTTTTTTTTTTCATAATATCACATACGCCTTTCATTTCATTTTTTATGCTAAATTTTCATTCATATTTAAATAAAATTTATCATATCGCAGCCCATATCAATATTTAAGTGTTATCTTGGAAAATTCTAATTATCAAATTGGTTTTCATTAAAAAAATCACTATTTTACCGGTTAAGCCCAATATTGGCTAAAGCTAGGTATAGTCGGCTAAACTTAGTTGTATCCAAAACAGCTGAATAAAGTTGAAAAAACTTATGAATTTTGGGCTTTCGCTGGCTAATACTAGCATTTGCCAAAAACCGCTGGATAAAATTGAGATTTGTCTATTAGAAAAAACAATAACTCATACTTTCCAGCAGGTTATATTATGCTGTCTTCTGTGTGTCAGTTATTCAGAAAGAAATTTTTAAAAAGACGTTTTACGACAATTTTGCTAAGTTGTTGAAGCAAAAAAAATGAAATAGTTTTATATGGGCGAAGAACGTTATAAAACTAATTTACAACAAGTTAAAACTGCGAAAGAAGCAAAAAGTTTGACAACGTGACAGCTGCGACAACTGCTGCGATTTGATATCTTTATAGTTGGACGAGTTGAAAAATTAATTGTTGGTTTGAAAGAAGGTAATTGTTTAAACGTGTTGAAACGTAAAAATTTAAAATCTATATTAAAAATGTATTAGATTTTATTAAATCATATTAAACATCATGATTATAGGTGAAACAAACATAAAATATTATTTTACAAATGATGAAATGTTTGATGTTCTGTTTGAAGCTCACATTTCTGTAGGACATGGTGGAAAACATCGAATAGTCTCTGAATTAAGCAAAAAGTACAAAAACTGCACACAAGAAATAATCCTGTTGTTTTTGAAGTTATGTGTCTCATGTTAAAAGAAACAGAAATCGACAAAGAAAGGTGTAGTCTTTAAACCCATGGTTTTTTCAGAGATGAACGAACAGTGGGTGTTAGTTAGTTGTAGATATGCATTCAAGTGCAGATTATCTATACATATTTATTATGGTATATAAAGATCACTTAACTAAGTTTATCCAATTACGAAGAACTACGAGGATCCCAACCGAAGCTATAAAAGAGGAAATCACCAGGGGCGCCTATCAAAAGGTAAGCCTCCGGTGGACCAACAAGGATACCGGCCGTACTGCGAGGCAATTGTGGCCTGCATATGACGGAAAAAGGACAAGGGAGTTGCTTAATGGCAGCAGAATAAACTCCAGAAATCTAGTAGGGGTTATTACGGGTCAGCGGGCCGTAGATGACCATGATAGAAGACTGGGGATAGCGGCAAACTATTACTGCAGGAGCTGTAAGGACTCGGATGAAATCGAGTCCGTCCGAATGCCCCGCTCTGATAAATAAAAGAAGTAGACTACTGGGTAGCTACTTCTTTTCATGTATAGGGGAACTGAAAAAAAAAAGAATTTAAGTATATCCTGAGTTTTCTGAGAGAAGTAGGATGGATCTAGGTCAAGAGTCTTGGAGATATCTTGAGTTCCCTAAGGGAACCAGGATTTATCTGGGGCGGTTTAAAAAGATTATCCCATGGGGCCTAGGGGCACAATGGACCCACTAGAGGTCTAACTGATGCAGGCTAGTTGTCTTACGGCACCCCTCTTACCTAACCTAACCTAGAGTAACTGCGAACTATGTGGCCTGGATTGCAGGTTGTTCATGGAAAGCCTATGTAGGTATATTCAATCGCAAGGAAGCGTAGAAAGAGCGACTCAGAACATACAAAACATGCTTATGACTTAGATTGTGATTGAAAATTGCAGCCAATGGTTAGAGGGGTTACGTTTTGTTCAATTTATGAAAAACAGGTAATTATTAATTTAGAATAAGAATAAATTTTTTATTTGAACATAAATAAATATTAAATTTGTTGACTTTCTTGGAGCGCATCATGACGATATACAACGATCTCCGTTACAAGCAATGTTTGGTTGTAATGCGCAATTAGGATTAACCACAACATCATTACCGAAAGAAGTATACTTACACATTCGTTCCGAAGAGGAATTACAAGAATTAATGGAGCATAACAATATTAAAACTGAGCAAAAACTTGCCGAAGAAAAAGAATCCGATGAAACTCACGCAGTAGGTATACAGACGAAAAGAGTGAGTGTAATAGCTCGGCACTCAAAAACGGACTTTGCAATATTTGTAAAAAATAGGCTGATATTATTCAAAATAGAGTATATATCAAAGAATGTTTAATATCCCAAGCTAAAAAAAATGAAAGTTCGGTCAAATTCTCAATTTTCGATCTGTAAAGTTGGATGCACTGGCAGAGTATCGATACTTGACGTCGACACAGGTCGAGGAGATTTTAGGAATACTTTAATGTTGATTGTTGCTATAGATGATAAACGATTTTAGAAATTAGACAAGGTTGATGGTACGATAGGTACAGAATTCACTAGGAATGAATTTACACCGTGAAACGCAGAGCTTGTCGATTTATCAGGAGAATTAAAAAGTTTACGACAACTCGTTAACATTCAGTCACATATACGAGGTCAAGGGTATTGGATTGATTGAAAAGATGTTGATTCCTCCGGGGAGGAAGACTCTGGAACTTAGGCTACAGCAATGCGCATTGTTCACTCTCTAGAACTATGAGCAATAGCTCATAGGTCCCAGCCGGGCGCCCTAACAAAATTTAAATTTGGACCCCAACCTTCCCTGCCTGCCTCATGCAGTTCCTCCAGGAGGTGTGAGCAAAGGAATCTGTAGCGCTTATACCGGAGAGTGCCGCACTGTGACATAAGAAGTGAGTTACCATTTCGGGTTCTTCTCCTCATCCTCTACATATAGGATCATCAACAAATCTCATTTTGTGCAGGTTACCCCTAAGAAAAGAGTGCCCAGTGAAGATTGACAATAGTGCTCTCAGAGTTGGCTTACTCAGTCCCAATATCTTTTTCGTCAGATTTGGGTTAGGTTTACCCCACAGTTTCTTAGTAGTACTGCACGTGGGATCGTCCAGTTAGAGGCGACTGTGTTGGCAGTCAGCCCAGGCCGATATTTAAGATATAAGAATATTTGGTGCAATCCCGATTGTAGAAGAAGATTCCTCTGAGGTTGCACCAAGACGAGCGAATTCATCCTCCCTTTCATTCCAGCTGATATCGCTATGACCAGGAACTCACACAACGAGTACCCTGATATACAGCGAGAGAGAATTTAGGGTGATTGTGCAGGCCAGTACTATTTCATCGTTCGCCGTATAAGTATTGAGGAGATACCTTCCCGCTTCAAGAATAGCTTTGAGTTCAGCCTGGAAAACTGTGACACGGTTTTAAAGGTGTAGGGTATTTTCCATATGGGGATCCTCACAGAAAATACCTGCTCCGGTATTTTCTTCAGTTTTGGAGCCATCTGTGTATATAATAGGGTTTGTTACTATTTGAAGCACGGATTGCGAAGGAGGTCGCTGTCCCTGCTAATATCACGAGCGATGCATTGCACTATTTTAAAGTTGTGAAGGGTATACGAGATGTAACTGCTAGCAAGACTGCAACACAGAAAGATTCAAGTATAAATTGGCCGGCGTTCTTTGCAATTCCAAATATCAACACAATATGTCCTGCGTCAACAAATAAGATTATTGATTTATGTATTTGTATATTTTCATAATTTATGGTTCCTGACAAAAATATATTACTTGCATCAAACGAAATTTTGCTTACTTTTTGTTTATTCTTACTACAACTCCAGATTTATCCAGAGACATTTGAAAAATGTCTAAGTTTTGTTTGACGGATAAAGCCCGAAATTAATCACAATTTATGTTTCAAATTAACTTTATCCAAAAACGTAGGATACACCTAGCTTTATCAAGGAAACGTTAGCATAATCCAGAATTCGGGCTTTACTCGTAATAAACTTGTTTTGTAATGTAGCTGCAATCGATAACTACAGCTATATTACGGCATTTAGGTGGACAGTGTAGCGGTTTGAAAAAAAGATATGCGTACTTATGTTTAATGCTGTGTTTATTCAATAATTCTATGTGTGAAACACTTCAATTTACAAATTCACTATAAATTAATATTTTCACTAATTTATTGTTAATTGTTCGATTGCATATGTAGTTATTATGCCGTATTTTGGCATGTATTTGACTAAATGCAATTTGTAGCCCTTTCTAATTTTACACGTTATACACTTATTCACTTTGCGCTTATTTTAACTTACTTAACTAATTTGTTTCTATGCATGTATTATTAAAATGCCGAAAGCTGGCATGTATTTAATTTTTATGCAAGAAACTTAAATCTACGCACTAATTTAACACAATACTTATCTGTAGAATTATAACCCCAAAACTTCCTGTCCTCTGCCAACACCCACTGCACACAAAGTTCAAGCATGTAAAAATGTTGTACCTTTAATATGGCACGTTTATTTTTATGCTTCTTTGCTGAAAAATGAAAAAACTATTTGCTGTTGAGGAACTGTCAAAAACTGAGAAAAACTTGGTTAGAATGATATTGCCTTGAATTGTACTTGATGATCGCTGTTGAAAAACTGAGAAAGATCTTAGAAATTGCCCCCTTTTTATAGGCTCTAAGCGGCCATTTTGACATACGTTCCACAAGAAAAATGCAAATTAAGCATATTTTTCAACTTTGCTTGACTTATATACTTATGTCAAAATGTGCCAATTTCCTTCAACTAATTTATTTTAAATTATCCATGAATTTTCGTAGTTTATTTTATTAAATAATTTAATTTTTCTGAAATTTATCAAGATGGCGACTTCCTGCCATATTATGACAATTCCCAATGTGGAACGCAAATATTTCTCATTTTTTCTTGCATCTCGTTTTCGCATCTTTCTCTTTCCCACTTATTATGGGAATTTAATTTACCTTTTTTCGCGAATATTTGCTTACCTGGTAACTTTCGCGGTTTTTAAGCATTACCAACAGGTAGCGCGTAGCCAACTTCGTCTAATTGACTTTCTCGCGAGTCAATTTGACAGTCGCGATCGCGATATTTTGTTGTGAAAGTGCCGTGTCGTTTGTGTCGTTTTTCTCGGAAAATTATGGATTAATTATCCAGGTAAGTGTCTTTTATCACTATTTAAGTGTTTATCTTTAATTATTGTGAGTTCCAGCATGAACAATTTGCAAGAAATATCCAAATTATGCAAAATTGTTCATGTTGGCAAAGTGATTTTTGAAATGTCCACAATGGCATAAATTGTTGCATTTCATTAATTATAATGTATGCAGAGCATATGAATTTTGCACAAAGTTGCAATAATTGAATTTGCATGTTTTTGTTGTTGTACTGCCAAGAAATTGGTTTCTTGGCAGTCTGCATGTAATTTGCATATTTCCATAGTTTTTTATATGCTACTTTGTTATATTAGTTGTTTTAAATTAATATCTGTTTATCTTTTTCATTTCAGATACGTTCATGTGGTGGTGGATATACCTGCAGCTGAAACTGGAGGAATCAGGATACTCTAAGGGAAGTAACAAATAATTAATAGATTTCTTCTCATATTTTGTTATTTATTTCAGGTGTGTTCAACAAAACTACTTACATAAAATTCCAACACATTGTGTCTTGCCTATAGAAACTAGCCTAACGACAGGTTTTGATACCTATATTTTAGAATAAGAAAACTACAAATAGAGGCATTCAAACAAATTTTTGTTAGCACTCCTTAGTCAATTAATTTAAAATATTTAATTTAAAATAAATGTTTGGAAGCAACTGAAGTATGCGTAGATCATAAGAGAAAAATAATTATGATTTATGATCTCGGTTCTTTTAACAAAAGATTGCAAATGGACCATAGACGAAATAAAGAACAAGAAATCTATCAAGAGATAATAAATTGCAAATTTTCATATACTTCTAACTGTAGCCCTTCAAGAGAATTCAATGTTTCAAATAAATTTGATACTATCTCCAAACCCCACCCTCAGTAGTAACAAGCAATGACATTACCCTATTGGTCTACAAACATGATAATGGAAAGTCAGGTGAAGGTCTATTACCTACAAAATTTAAAAATGACGTTAAGTTTAGTCCTATTAAAATTCAAATATATCTTTACTTCTAATTTTTGTGTGGGTCATGTCGAGAAACTGAAAAAAATTGTCTGGTGGAGGAATGCATTTTCAATCATTTCCGAGATAATCAAGGTTGAAATTTGAATGACGTTCTATAAGCTGCGTGAGATGCAGATCTGCATTTAAACAGTTACATATGTATATCTAGTACACGTCTAAATGTAGAAAAACGAGTATAATGAAGATTTAAAGAAAAGTCTTTTGTCTTTCATTCGTTGTATTAATGTTTTACCTACAATGTACTTTAGAAGGAACGATCTGTAAAACTCAAAATTTCTGTTTAGGTAATTTTTTTGTGTGCTTAAAGTGCAATGTCTAAAATAAAATCCCTTTTATTACTTTTTTGATTTAATTTGCATTAGAAGATAAAAGTGTTTTATTGAAAAATCATTTTGTTTAGCTTTGTATCTCTCATAGTTCATGAGATATGATAAAAAAAAAAATCGAATGTATCGTGCCAAATCTGCCAAATGTACGTTATAAACATCATAAAATCATAAAATAAATTTTTATTTTCCTGTAGGAGGGTCAGATAGCGAACTAGTTTCTAGAATTGTATTTCGTAAGGCAGTGTGCATCAAATACAAAACAAACAAAAAAACAGTGATTTATTTGCTCCCATATAGGTCACATGGGGCATCAATGAAAGATGAGTGGAAGCTATGGAAGGGTTATAGATTGATACTATAAATTTTCTAATTTAACTAGTTCGAAACATTTGGTTGTTTTACATATTCGCGAATTTTATTCATTAGCTCAACCTTTCGAGTGTAAACGTGGACGTTTTTCATGAACTCTATAATTACCTACATATGACAGTTGTAAAAATTCTTATTAATAAGGCAAACGATTATTAAAAATACCTCTTTTGTCTACTGGTTATACAAATAAATGTTAAAATATAAATATATGTTGTCGAATATTCTATTATAAATAAATTGCATTTCATATCTATTCCTTTCAAAGTTGCAATCTTTTTATATTTTTCATTAACTTAATTTACTTTATTTCTTCCCGGACGGGAATCGAAACTATACTTGTCAGAATTGGTCAATGATGGAGAACAGAGGAAAATCATCTGTCTCGTCAGCTCAGTGGAAAGATCAGTCGCTCGGCAAGCGGAAGGGCCCAGATTCAATCCCCGGACGAGGCGGTTGTTTTTTCCTCTTGTATTTATGACTTGAGTTAGAATCGTTAAAAATAAAAGTTTTTTAATTTACTTTTTTCTATTTTAATAATTTAGACACATAGCACGATCTAATGAATCATTAGTACTAACTATACTAACTATACGTCATTATGGCTTGAAAATCAGATCATAATGAAGTATACTAACAAAGTGTTTTCTTTCTTCATTATAGCTATAATAAGGAAAAATGTGCTAGATTTGGCATATAATATAAATGTGGATCTCCACTGTGCATCTGCCGATTTGAAAAATAAGAAGAAGAAATGCAAAGAAATGCAAATTTCAAATTATATTGTCAATATTCTATTTAATATCATGTTTTTCTCATTTGTAAATTATTAAATTGAAAAATAAATTAATAAAATCAAAGTTTGTCGTGTTGATTCGATCCATATCGCTTCTTTAACCCTTTAAGCCGTGACCCTCACGATCGTGAGGGTCAGATATTAATAAATATTTTCTTCAATAACATGTCATGGTTGGACACGAGTCAAAAAGTATTGATTGTTAAAGTTTCTAGGTGGACTGTAGTAACATATTTGACCAACAAAAACGAATTGTATTTAGTAATGTGTATGTAGCTGTGAATTATTTTCATCGTTAGAAATTTGTATCAATCGTGTAAGTTGAGGTACTGTCGCAACTTTTTTGTTATATGTTTATTAATTATTGCAATTGTTTAAATTATTTCGAAATATACTAACATATAGTAAATTGGTGACATGGTAGAGTTTTTACCAATGGTTCATACATGTATAGACTGAAACTGAACGACCTGCACGATCGTGCGGGTTCGGTTTTATTTACAACAAAGATAAAATTTTCTTTCACATTTCAATTGGATTGTACAAAAATGATACAAAAACTTACGCCTGCAGAAGACATCAAAGAATTATTGAAAAAAGAGGATAGGATGCTAAATTTTTTGGAATATATGATTTTTACGATATCACCATTCAGCTCAGATCATCTTATTTAGTTTTTAGATGCATTGAAGTATAATTGAGGGTAAGAGGAAAATTTTACAGGTATATTCAAGTTAGCATTGCGAAACTATTTTCGATATCTAATTATTTTGCCATCTACTTGCCTGCAACTCACACAGATAGAATTTCAAGGTGAGATATTATCTTTTAATGGACCATCCTACACGAGTATTCTTGATGCAGTATGCAAACAGGTTTTCTAGGGAAGAGTTAAAAGAAGCAAAGTAATATCTCTTAATTTTGGAGAAATATTTCCTTGCTTCTTTTACATCTTCCTTAGAAAACCGGTTTGTATACTGTATCAAGAATACTCGCGTGAGATGTCCCAATCCGCATTGTGATTGCAAGCGACTACTAATTTGACGTAAGTTTTAATCAAAATTGAATACGCTGGAGGTATTTAAAGAAAGTTCCAAAATTACTGCGTGTTTATTTGGTGATTGGCAAAGTAAAGGAACAGTTTGAGAAAAACATCGGAAAAGTCTTACATTTATTAAAATATAAAATAGAAGCACGTGAGTGTATATCCTTTTTTATTGTGTGTAAACCATATTAATTATTTAATAATTTTATTAGAATATCATGTTAAGAAAAAACCACAACTTTTAGAAGATGAATTTATTAGTAATTTAGCGGAGAACGTGAATTTGAATGAACTGTCGGATGAAGATGACATTGTTTATCCTACTATTTTACCATCTCTATTGGGGGAATCTAGTTCTAATGATGATGACGATAGTACCGAGGAGTTTTTACCAATTGACGCCGGAATCACAACATCAATAGACGCTATCCCGTCTACATCGCGACATACTCCTTTTCAATTGACAAAAGCATCACTAAAACCAACAAAATGGAAAAGACTACCAGCTATAGAGAGATTATGAACCTAGAAGCAGTTTAGATATACAGAAGTCGCATGTCCATCTGCGGCTCGTAAATATAATCAATGTATGCGATCAATTAATAGAGTACTACCGTACATGGTTCAAAATGCAAAAGTGGACATGGAAATGTATTATTCATTTTATTGATTTGGCAGTAGTGAATTCATGGGTGCAATACAATCGAGATGTTAAAGCAAATACAATTCCAAATAAGGACCGGATGGATCTGCTGAAATTTAGGCTAGAGCTTTCCGAGGCTATGATTGCTACTCGACGCCACAGAAGAAGAGTATTGAGCGATAGCGAAAGCAGTGACGAGAAAGCTCTAGCAGTAAAACACTCGGAATTTTATAATTCTCCTGAGAACAGTTTCAGCATTGTAAAAAGATACGACGGCTACGAATACTTTTCAGTTGTACATAATATTAAAAATCCTCGTATGTAGAGAATGGAGATCTGTACAAGTCATTGTAAGGAACGTTGTGAGAAATGTGACGTATATTTATGCTTTTTTAAAAATAAGACCTGTTTCAAAGACTTTAACACAAATACATGTAATAATTGATTATAAGCTGTATATTTAAAAAATAAATAAAAATTAACACCAATGATATAAAAAAGGTATTACTTCTTTCTTTTAATTCATCCTGTTTTTAGGCACATAAGGCGGATTTTGTATTCAATAAAACCGGAACCACACGATTGTGCGGGTGAGCTTAAAAGTCTCACAGACTTCAACAATTTTCCTTACTAATTTTTCCATTCTCTTAGGTCCCCATTTAATACAAAAATTCTATTTTAATACCTTTTGCTACCAGAAATTTCTCCGGTCTTAAAGGGTTAATGTAGGTAATAAATATATCAAAATCGATACAACAAGTGTGACACCTTCAAAAAATCGATTTTTTTTTATTTTTCGATTGTTTATACCTTCAAGAAAAACAAGCTAAAATCTCAAGCGCTTATCTCAAATTGTTTATGAACTACAGCCTTCTAAAAAGCAGACGCTCCTTGGTCAGGAGCGTGTGTAAGCTGAGTGGCCGTACCGGAGTTATTTCTTGGGCTCTATCAGCATCGTAAATATTATAATAGTATTAGGGACGCTACTCTGGACCTCTAGGTTTACAGATTTATATGTATATATAGGTATATGCCATTGAAACTTTTCATACATTGCCTGGAATAGCAGATTAGCTTTAGGTATGATGTTTATCAATTTATAACAATGGAATCAATATTTTAATCTTTAAACGCGCTTTTCTCAAAACGATATTTGTCGAATTTGCTGCAGTTCTAACTCGAATACAAATTATCCGATCGACTTGAATCTTGTTATAGCGTATTTAGTAATTCTTTCTCCATACCATGAACCTCTAGTTTTTCGATTGGATAACAAATGTCAATTTTCCATGCAAAAACCTTCACATTTTTAAGCGTAATTTAGAACCTTTTTTTTCAAAACTCCGCCATTTTGTTGGATTTTAATTGTTTTTCACAATTCCGCTTCATGGTCCAGGAAATACCTTCTAGTTTAACGCAATTTTTGATTTTTTGATATCAGGTACTTTGAAAGCCGCAATCACTGCAGCAGTGGCAGAGGTTTTTTTAAACTCGGGAGATGGCGCGTAACTCGCTGAAAATCGAATATTTTCATATTTTCAAAATTTTTATGTACATATTATATACACAAATATATCTATGAAATTTTAAAACAATCGATACAATACTTTTCTTTCAATAAATTCCCGAAAATCACCTTTTTTTTGGCAGTCAAACTCGTTGTGCCCCATAATTAAAGAAATGGCTGTGTGTCTGCAGTTTATAATGAATCATTTCAACTAATGAGTCATTAATTATTTCTTCATTAAGAGCGCTGTGTGTTTAGGTCATAAGCTGTTTAATTTTTTTTTTTGCAATTGTTAAAGTAATTGATTGAAATAAATAAAATTGCGACAATATTCAGAGATTCCCTCATATCTAAAATAACAAAAAAAAAAAAAACGAATTACAAAAAAATAATTGCAAAAGAATAATGATTCAGCTAATCAAGCACTCCCCCGAAAAATATAAAGCACTGCCCGAATGTCATAGAACTCATCGCGCGCACAGTTCTTTATGTAAACGCATTATCATTGTTTCAAGTTTTCTGAACGGAATATATGATTTCAATAGAAATGTTAGATGTTAGAAATGTTAGTTTCTATTCCAATGTGTAAAGATGTTACTAGGTCAGATGATTTTGACAATATTTTCTCATGAGATCAAGGGCCGGATTCGGTAACAGGGAGAGTTGTAGAGATGAAAGTTCTTTTGACACTTAACTCTTCACTTGGAATTCTGTAACTCGGGGAATTTGTATTGAGAATTACCAAACTCTCTATTCCATTCGGCAAAACTCTCGTCTGTGTTAGTTGTGGAGAAGAAAGAAAAATATTTTTCAACTGACAGTATTCTCTGCTTTTATTGTCCTTTGTGAAGGTGCCAATGTACCTAGGATTTTCAAATTGAATTATAGAATCGCCACATACTTACAGAGAAATAAGGATTTTGGTGGTTCATGGTACCCGCTAAAAATTTTAATCACGCGAAAATGGTCAATTTGGTCTTCTTCCAGTACAGAAGAGATGTCAAAAATTTTTACAATATGCACGTTGAAGCTTGTGTGAAGGATGAAATCGCATCTAAATTTTGTCCCCTAATTAGATATTTAATTAGTTTTTGAGTCCGGTAAATGATTTTGGAGGTAGTAACTACAAAAGAAGTGAATCAGTCCTTCTTAAGATAAAAAAATGGCCGTTCTTTGGTACAAAAATTGACATGTTTTCAACTCATCATTATGATGAACTGGTAAGAAGGGAAATTCACTTTCCATGAGAAAAATGTTCATATCAGAGTACTAATGAATGTGAAATAAAGATCGGAAGAAATATATGCAAAACATAGGAACTGGTGTGTGTATGACCCCAGTGCAAAAAATCAGTCTTTCGGCGGTAAAAAATCAGTTTGACGTTAAAATGATAAAAAAAGAACAATGCTACTCGATTACCCGTTCATCCGTCTTTAATTTGATACCAAACAAGATGTATTTTGGATAAGCTCTAATGAGGGGTGATACGACCCCCCATTCCCAAAAGCCTCTCACCCAGAAATTGTTCACCTATATTTTTGTACTCTAGAGCCTACATCCGTAGGGAAAAATTCCGAATGCTCTATGACCTTCTCACAGGGAGTTAGCCGTTCTTCAAACTCCCCAAAACTCCTTGGGCCAGAATCCGCTCCCAGGTGTTGTGTACGTGGGAAAAATAAATATTAACAGCCAGATACAAAGCTAAATAATATAAACTTTGTTATTCGTGATAAATTATACTAAGTTGATACTGAGATGATGCGGTCAGCCCGCCGGTCCAATACAGAGTGTTCTGTTCCAGTTTTGAGGGTAGCTGAGGGGAACGGTTGAGTGCGTTCGCTAGTTGCTTGGTGGTGGTGGCTTAGAAAGGCACAACACCAGATTTCTGGTTCCGCTTTTCAGGAAAATGTTTTACTTGGAAACTTTTGCTAAGATGCCTAATAAAGGGAATAAGTCGACGACTGAGCCTGCTAGAGAGGGCTCCGTTTGGATATATATTTAATTGACTAGTCGTTAGGCGGACTTATGAATAAGTTAGATATAACCATAACGACTTTCCAACCAATAATGGAGTAATTTAACACCCTGCCGAATGTCAAAGCATAAATGGCTCGAAATTTCTGAGTAGATGCAGATCAGTAAGAGCATGAATTCGGGATGATGTGGTTACACCAATTATTTGATAGGCTGGCTCAGCGATGAATTAAATGTGCTGAGCAAGAATCAACACAGGAGCCTTATGTAGCTCTGTGATTTCAATATGTGTTATGTTGCTTTGTCACTCAGTTGCGGCGCTGAACACCGAAAATAGATGCTGGACCTGAATGACAAAGAAACAATATAATGTAGAAAATGTGAGATTGCGGGTACCTACTTCACTCCGGGAGTTTTACACCCTTTTTAGTCTGCGAAGTCTCTTGATGCAGAAGTCATTATGGCTTGTGACACAACTTCCTACTGGCCGTATGACAGTCGAAGTTGATGCAAGGTAGTATGCTGGAACTATTTTGGCAATGGAAGACCATTAATTCAGGTGTTTTTTTTTTTATATATATTATTAAGCCGTGCTCAGGGGATACCCTATGATGCAAAGCACAACATGGCAGGAAGGAGATAGGGAAAAGATTAGGGGACATGAGGAAAGTATTGGAGGTGGTGATGTATGTCCCTCTTCAACCTTCGCAGATTATAAGCGCGAGGAAGAACAAAAGATGGTAGACTGTTCCACATTCGTATAGTTCGGGATAAGAAATCATAACGGAATTTTACTGTACGGCTGAAAGTATATTTTGAAGGGTGAGATGATGTGCGCGGCTTGCAGCGCGAGTATTGCGTGAAGGAATTAATCTACAAGGGATCACACCAGAAATCCAAGACATTTCGATGCTTTTTTGGCAACAGAGAAGATGTAGTCTGTCCAGCTAATGTTAATGCCAAGAATGCTTAGTGACGGTGAATCTGTGTGTCATTTGCAACCGGGAGTGGTTACATGGTGATCTTGTTTTAAAAAATTAAACAGCTTTGGGTCTTAGATAGATTGAATTCGATGCGATTCGCTTTGCCCCATCCGAAGATAATATTAAGATCAATAATCTAATCATGCAATCTCGTTTGACACATACGGCATTCCGTCTGAAGTCCGCAAGAGTATCAAAGGAGTAAGTGAAATTAAGGGTACACTCCAGAGCCGGACTGGCAGAACGGGCGATCAGGCGCTATCCCAATGGTTCAGTGGTTGTTGGTCCGGTAGTCTCCACGTTAACACGATCACACGTATCTACCGCGTACTCTGCACGAATGTTGCGGCTGTGTTAGGAAGAAAGCTATGAAATTGAAAAATTACTTTATTGCCTGATACAATAAAGCTAATTGGCCTGCGGTAACGAGGCCATCTGGGCAGAGGAGAGTTTTCAGTTAAAAATACTCAGAACTGTCCCACAACTTATAAAAACTGACAAAACGCGAAGCCAAGAGGGAGTTTCCAAGATAGATTTATACATACATATACGGCAAATTTGGCATTCTCGTGACGTCAAAAGTATCCACTTTTTTGTAAAGCATTGTAAGTAAATCAGTTTTTGCATCATATCATTTTTAATTCGAAAAACGCACGGAAAATGTATTTTTTATCAGAAGGGTACAACAAGGCTTTCAAAGGTTTGCTATACCTATGAACACTTCTAAAATAAACTCGAAATTGAAGACGAAATATAAAAACAGTTTTTAAATTTTGTTTTCATTTTCTAATTAAAAAAGAAAAAGTAATTTTATTTCATGTAAATCAATTTTTAAGTAGAGTATATACATGGTCATGGTATATTACAGTTAGCCTTTACTTATGACAAATTTCTAGTGTTAGAAAGTACCCAAATATTGGAAACAGCCTGAATGTTTCCACATTTGGTGAAGAAGTGGCATTGCTTTTGTTCCTATATTAGGCCATATAAGTAAGTGAAGGAGCGATTGAATTTCTAAGCTGTTACAAAAGGTTTCCAAAAACAAAAGTAGGGGAAAGGGTTAACAGTTCACTTCTTTCCTCAGTTCCTTCACACAGAGCCATAACAACTCGTTTTGTCGCCTGAGGCAAAAATTCTCAACATAACCTTATATAATGTAACGTAGTCTATCAATTGATTGTACAAAGTTGAGCAACAATTTATTATGAGAAGAATAATAAATTATATTTTTTGCACATAAAATTATTATTTGATATTCACTTTTTACGAGTACATACCTATAAAAACATTGGGGTGAATCAGTTTGATAGGAATATTTACACGATTTTATAGATAGACCTTTTGTATCGTTTTTCGACGTGAACTAGTTTCTAATATTTTCAAAATGACAAGCATTCCTGTCATTTCTCTTTCGGTTTAAAAAACAGCCACATTTGATAATCTTTAACTTGAGCCATTGTAGACCGCAGGTAATTTTTCATTAACTTCAATTTGTTGAGACTTCGTTCACATGAAGCTATCATCACTGGCAATCTTAAAAAACCCTGAACGCGATTTTGATATTTAAATAGGATTTCTGGAGGCTGTAGTCGTGAATTCATTGAAGCAATTCCAAAAACGGCTTTTCTGAGACAGTCGACGTACATTTTGCTAAGTAGATCGCCAAACAGCAAACCAAAATCTTCTGAAACTTGTTCCAGTCAGTAGAATAAAATAACATCAATCGATTAAAAAATTTGTGTACGAAGCTCTTGTTTTGTGAAAATTTTGGGATAACTCATAATTTGGCATTCAAAGAGTTCGATTCGCTTCTTTTTTCTTGTCTGTTTTACGTTTGGTGGTATAACCATATCTTTAGCAAATTTTGTAGCACTCGTAAAAATTTCTTCCATGTCAGAATAACGAACGAACCTCAGCCTAGTTAAGCGGGTAAATTCAAATCGAGAGCAGTTAAAACTCAAAAATAATTTATATTTAACAAAGGCAAATGTTGTTAATATTATTTTTTTCGCCCGAAATATTTTTTTTTCAACGGGCGGCGCCCCTCTCGTTCAACGTTTGCCTAGCTTGCCTCACTCTTGTTACAGATGTGTAAGTAAAATTGTTGGCGTCTCGGATACTGTTTCCACAGAGAAACCCTTATCGTGTCCCTTAGCGATAATAGCTATCCGTTCTCAAAAATGCACTGCTTTTATTTAATTCACAGATCTCTTACTACTGACTTGACTTGAACTTAACTTAACTTAACTTTTACTATTAGCAACGACAACAGCTGTTTAATTATAACCCGCACTGACCGCACCAATTTCGTTGCGCACCTCGAAAACTTGCAGACGGAACTCGGAAGTAGAATCTGACCCTCAACATTTGTAATTATTATTGTGTGGTAATATTCTACAACCGATGACGAAGCTGCTGGCTAATGTCACCGCTATCAAGCAGCTACGCTCTTGTAAACAAAACGGGCAGCAACCGTGTTCTATGCGAATTATCATGTTTAGTCATTGCCGTCGTATTGTAAACAATCATCACATTATTTAGCAATAAGCACCAAGGGCCAACCGCTCTTACACATATTCTGTGCCTACATATTTCCTGTATAAATTTCTTCTTTCTTTCCTCTTATTTAGCATGGAATTCAATATTCATAGAAAACGTTGTGTTGCTCTCTTTGCGCTACGTTGCCCTTGCGCTACGTTGTCCTTGCGTTGGGTTCAGTAGGAAATCAGCTTAATAATTTGGGTTGCTTATCTTTTATAAAAAAATAATTTTTGAAGGGCCTTGGGGGTTGGTTTGTCATTATTTTCCCGGGCCGATTTGAAAACCCAGTTCGGACCTGGGTACTGTCATCCGCAAAGATATGGATGGGATTGAAAGTAAGGGAAAGCAGATCATTTGTGAAAATTAGGAAAAGAGACGGAGAGATGACAGATCCCTGGGGCACACCGGCATTTATAGGGTGGGGTTAAGATGTAACGCCATCTAATGCAACATTTATTTAGCGACCAGATAGAAATCTTTCAATCCATAATAGAAGAGGACGGGCGAGACCAAGTGCTTCAAATTTGGCTAAAAGGGCAGGATGCCAGACTCTATCAAAGGCCTTTGAAATATGTAAATCAACGATTTTTGATTCACCAGATTTGTGCAGACTACAGTTCCAACGTTCCGTAAGAAAAGTCAGGAAGTCTCTAGATGAGCGCCCAGCCCGGAAACAATATTGACGATCGTTGCCGAAACTAGCCTGCAGGGCTTACCTTTGGAAAGCGCATTGAACCGTCAATTGCAGAATCTGTATACGCGATTCTCAGCCTGGATATACCTAGGAAAAATTGAGAAATTAAATATTTTTTATAAATAATGAGCGCATGAATGAAAGGCTTCAGGCTGGATGAATCGTCCTTTGATTATTTGAAAAACTGTTCGTTTTATTTCCAAGTGATTCTCCTGGCTTATTTTTTTACAAAAATGTTATAAGTAGTATATATATCAAGTCTGAATAATGGCAAAGATAAAAAATGAAAAAAATTTTCCTGAACTCGACATCTACTGACGTTAGAATCAATTTCTTTATTTTTATTTTAATAGATCTCAAAATCGCAGCCTACTATATACACCTTTTCTAATTCGCAAAGTGCCTTTCGCTGAATTTAGCGTAAAACTCTATAACTGTGTGTGGGTGTCCGAGGTCGTTAACGCCCTGCAGTTGGCGACGTTAAACTACCACAAAAGCTTTAGACTTGACCCGTCAAGGAAGATCAAGAAGTTCTTGGAGGAGAAAAATTTCGACAGAAGATCAATTAACTGGAGATCCTGGTATTATCAAAAACTTTCTCATATAATCGTGTCCGGTGATGATTTACTGTTGCTATTCTAAATTACTGGAGAGATTCAAGGAGATTGTGGATAAAGATGAAGACTTTGCAGTGGCCTTTCTAAAATTTAGCTGGTAAGGCGAGGTTTCAAACATAGATTTGTATTACGTTTCAATCAGGACAGGATCGAAGAAAAGGTAGCAAATGGAATTCAAACGGCAACACGCTGAGATATGTCAATAAAACTATTGACTGAAACCCGCAAGGAACCGGTTCATCAGGAATATTGAATGCTACGTGGTGGAAAACAATTTTGTCAGAGATGCATCAATTGGGATATTTTGGAATTAGCTGAAGGCTGTGGTAGGAAATCGGGTTAGATGATAGTGGTGATTGATCGAACTAACTAGCTGCTTCATAATTTCATGGCACTCACGTACCTACTTCAGCATAAGCCTTAAAGCATACACGTATAATGGTATAAAGTGAACGGTTTATAGTTGTCAAATACCTCCTAATGATTTGCCTTGAGCTTACAATATACTTTTCTCTTCTAACAATTTTCATTATACTAACCCCTTCTCCAATAGGAGCAAGTTAAATACGTTAAGTATACATACATACATAGCTTCTCCTTGCTAGGACGTTTCTACAGAATGATAAGAAATATTAAATTTATTTAAGACTCCTTCTATAAGAAACTAGGTCAGTATACAGACAAAGTAATTTATTTATTTGTGCACAATGGAATCTCGTCCTTGGACCTGAGTTCATGTACGTTCCAATTTCATTTATTGTCATTGTAGCAACTAAATTTTCTGATGAACCGAAAATGTTTCTCTTAGTATCACGGATAAAGGGGAAAGCAAATAAAAAATAACAAGATCACATAGAAATAATATAAATTACCTGAAGATGTAACCTCCTGGTCCTGTTGGATAGTGAAATAGTCGACTAGGAAATGGAAGTATGTAATCACAACGGTGCACGAACGCGGGATTAGTACGTTACACGAACTGTCGCAAATTATAGTTGAGAAGTACACATGCCTCGCAGTGCTAATAAACTACCGTCCCAGTTAGGAGTATAAATTCAAGGGAGCTCAAGCAATTTGTTCGCACGTGTCCACTTCAATTAATTTTGGTCCAGAATCTCCTTCTGTCCATTTTCCCATCCATTGAGTTCAGGTTGTGCGTTGTTTTCAGTATTTTCCAGGCATCTGAAACTGAAATTCAGAGTTTCCTCTAAAATATAATTTTCTACAAATTCAAAACGTATAACATACACATGCAAAGCTAAGAGTGATTACAAGCAGCTACTCATGTGACAGCAACATGCTCTCTGGGGAAGTTGAAAGTAGTTATTTTCAACTCATATAACGGCAATCGTTCACATATGGTCTTGACATAAAGGGTTTCGGGGGTGCAGCTATCCCGAATCTCAAATCAATTATTTTGTTAGTTTGAGAGGAATTCTTTTTCTATCAGGCGTTGTTGTTCCTGCTGCCAAAGTTGGTAACGTATTTAAAAAATACAGAAAAAAAAAGGAAATTACAACTTTACAAACCCGAACGGATGCGTGAACATATGCGTTTGTGTCGACTGTTGACGAGGGTTAAACGTGGTGATGATGACGAGACCAAGAAACTTAACATGTAGTAGTTAAAGGATAGACACATACCTATATATATACATATATGTATTCGCATTTTAAGTGATGTCGTCTAGAAATTGGGCCCAAAAGTTGTGAAGTCTAAAAACTAATTTTGAATGTCGAAATGGTGTGATATGTCCCAGAACAAGGATTGATGTCTCTTGGCAAGAGTCGGAAACTAAATTTCATTTAGTCACTTGTAATTTTTGGTCTGCTTTGGTTACACACACACGATATATTTTATCCATATTCAATTTATAGAATTATTATAGAAAATTGAAGTCCGTACGCTTGTTATAATTTAAGTTTTTTTTATACTTCTAGCAATTATTGCTAGGATAAATTTCAATTTTTTCATATAATAGAATGAGGATTCGCTATTCTACACTATAGATTCTTGAATCGTTGATTTCAGAGAGATTTGGAATACTGCTTTGCCTGGCTCCTGCGCTTTTTTCTAACTATGTAGTAGGTATATGTTCTCTAAAGTATGTGCAAGCCTGGCTCAGAAGATTTTAACGACACTTGATTTTTTTCGGGTGAATCACGCAACCGGGTTTTCCGCAACCCTTGAAAATTACATTTTTACAGTAAGAAATAAAATTTTTTAGCTTATATAAAATACATATTTAAAAATAAATGCAATAAATTCATACAAAAAAAAATTCTTTCTGCGCGATGCCACTCAGCCGCATATCTTAATCGAAAAAAAACATGTAACAAGTAAAAAAGCTGAAAATGATTTTAACCAATTTAACAGGATTTCATATTGCATTGAATTGAATTGAATTGAATATTACATTATTGCACAACCTTAGTACCTAAGCCTAACACAATAAAGTTACTTGGCCCACGGCTACTAGGCCATCTGGGCTCCCCCAGACTTACAAATTAGCGTTTTTAATTTATCCTATGCCTGTTAGCTTGGCATTTATTTTGATTCCATTTTATTTATTTTTTCCTTATAAGTTCTTAAGTTATTTGCTTAATTAAGGGTTTACGAAGTTCTTATTGTTTATACAAATCCAGTGGATTTCTCGCAGGCTCATTCCTAGTGCCTGGATGTCTACTTAAATTTAATGTTTCATTTCTGGGAGATTTTTCGATTTGCTTGACTTAACCTACTTGTTTCCTTTTTTTTTGTTTTTATTTTTATATCACATTGCTTGCTTGTACATTATTTTTGAGGGAATGACTATATTTAAGATACAATTAGATACAAAGTTTATTAGATCCTAGTTAGAAAATTTTACATTTATCGTAACAATTAATTTATTATTTTAATTTCCTCTTCCTTCCTCGGGGTGCCAAGAGGGCCAGTTAGCTTAAGCTTTTACTTAAACCTAGGTAAAATTACTGTTTAGGTGAACGTGTTTTATAAACATTTTTTTCCTTTCTTCTTTTTAATTCTATATGTATGTACGTGCCCTTGATTACGCTCATTCCTTCCCTTGGAAGTGCCTTTTTATTATTATTATTTTTTTTTAAGGGTTACTGGTGCTGCCGGTGCCGTTCGTAGTACTTGTGGTGTTCGTTCCGTTCGTTCGAGTCTGATAGTTAGTCCGTTTGAGGTCAGGAGTTGTTTGAGTGTAGTGATAAGTGTGCTAGTATCCTCTCTGGAGTAGTTCAGGAGGTCCGTTGGTTCAATCGTGATTGGTCGTTCGTTGAGTAGTCTGGTCAGCTCCTCGTACTCAAGGAACTTGTGCTGACCTGTGAGCAGAGGTACTCCGTCGCAGTGAATGCAGTGCCTTCTGAAAATATGGTTCTTGATTGCTAGGAAATGCCCCAGCCTGACTCTAGCCATCTCGATTATTTCACGTCTGGGGTATTCGCACATGTTAGGCTAGTGGATAGATTTGTAGTAGCTGGCCAGGAAATCGTTTGAGCCGTTCCAGGATAGCTGCCTACAGGCTTCCCGCAAGCGTTTGCAGTGCAATGATGCCACTCTGTATGGATTGTTTTGAATGAGCAACCTGATGCTTTGTATCAACGCATTCTTTTTGTCTAGGTTCTGGATTGCTTTGATAGCCGAAAGGCTATTTGAAAAGATAGTTGTGGTGCCCGCTACCCACTTGGCTACCTCCTAAATGGCCGTCAGTTCGGCCGTGTAGCTATTTCGTCATGTAGGAAGCTTATGGCTTATCTATGTCTGATCACTGGAGCTCCTGGCAATGACCGCCATGGAAACTTCATTCTCAGATCTAGAGGCGCCTGTATAGAACGCTATGAGGGGCTTAGTCTTGGAATGCTTATCTCTGTCGTGGTATCTATGTTGATTTGATATGGCCCTGATTAGTTTGATCCACTAGGGAGGGATTGTCGTGGTTGGTTGTGAGGGGTTCGGGTTGAGGGGAATAGTTTTAAGGGTGTGAGCAGCTCTTCGGCCGCCCAGTGTAGAACGATCTAGTGTATTACCCTCTACACTTTAGCTCTACATGTTTTGCTATGGCAGAGGCAGTTGGCAAGGGAGGACCCGCGTTTCTTCTGCAGATTTCTTCTGCAGATTTCTTTTGCTTACATCCTCTACTACTGTGTTAGCATGTTTGCGTCTTGAATGTACAGACTCAGGATCTTAAGTACATTTTGAAGGGGGATAGAAGCTGTATCATAGTGGACCTGTGTTTCCCTGCAACTCCGTCTTCTGCAGAGGTGCATAGCTTCCAGCTTGTCCAGGGCAACCTTGGCACCATTGATTTCAGACCAAACTGAATGAAAATGGAATTCACGAATGGTGGGTTGCCTGAAGCATAGCAGATGATGTTATCTGCGTAGACGTGGAAGAACAGGTCCGGCATCTCGCGCAACTGAGAAGACAGAGAATGCATGAAAGTGCTAAAAAGGTGCGCAGAATGCGGGGAGCCTTGCAGCAGACCGTTTTCAATAGAAAAGGTAGAAGAAAAGTGTCCTCTAAACCTGATTTTGATTGGCTTGTCTTTCAGGAAGGAGTCTACCAGCTTGATGGGATTTCATATTCTGAAGAATTTTTCGGTATTATAAGAACATCTAGGACTGATTGTTTCACAGTATGTAAAAACCTAAAATTTTTATATGGCAACACCAAGAAGGAATTACGAATACGCCGTGTAAAATCAACGCATTTCAGGTAGTGTCCAAATATATGAAATGAATATGTGAAAAACGTTTCGGGATTACAGGGTGATTAAAAAAAGCAAATTTTTCACAAAAGCCCTCGTATCTTAAAAAGTACGTAGTGCACGATCACCGACTAAAGGTCGTTATATGTAGAGCTTTATGGCCTTTATATCGGCTGCTCAACCTGCCCTGTACTCCTTTCCCCTTTTAAGTTAATGTGGTTTAAAATGAAACTTTCGGATTTGCTTACCATTTTGTTTTAATTTGACCTCTCTTTTTCAAAAAGGTAATTAATATACCTTTTTTTTAGTAAAAATATAAACTGTAGACTCTCCTTTTTAAGGTGACCTATTACACCCTATAGCCTAACTGTACCCGTTAAGCAGTTATTAGTTCTTAACTTAATCTCAAACTTATTCCCAACCCTATACCCAAACCTATTCTCAAAGATAATTTGTTCCCTTAGTGACTGAAAATACGCCATTTTAAAAACAAGTAAGAAAGCTAGAAATGGTCTAAGATAAATTCTTTTAGAGCTAGCAACGCAGCTTGGTAGTCGGAACAAAAGTAGATGTTGGAGTTCTTGCAACCCTTTTTTAGACTTTACTGAGCTACGACTTCTATAGCACTGATTTCCGCCTGAAAAATAGAAGGTTAGATACCAAGCGGAATGGATATTTCCACTTCTGGATCAACGCAGTGGTGGTTTTGCCATCCTTCCGGGATCCGACAGGATAGCAGACTTGGGCCCGTTGCGGGAATTGCAGCCCTCCGTCGAGTATCTGGCTTTTTTCATTAATGGTTACCTTGTAACGTCTTTCAAAGGAGAGCCTTTCAGCCATAGTATCCCTTGGAGGCTCCAGATCGTTAATTTTGACATGCTCGAAGATATTACGATGGCCCACATTGGAGGAAGTCCGATCTACTGGCTTTTCCATTCGAAGTATACTAGCCGCTGTTTGCCTCTGAATAAATAGGTAGAGCAGCTGTGAGACAAGAATGGCTTCAAGTGCTTATTGAAGACACAATGTGAAGGCGCCAGTGACACCTAAGCATACCATCCTTTGCACCTTATCAAGGGTTCTCCTGGTGGTTTCTGCAATGTTTTAGGCCACCAGACATTTGCCCCGTAAGAATGTATGGGTGTAAATATACTCTGGAAGATCCATAGGGCAATTTTGGGATTCAGTCCCTACTTTTTCCCGAAATGGCTATTGCATGAGCTGAATGCCCACATGACTATGTTAGTTATCATTTTAAGGTGGGGATTCCAGGTGCGGTCTAGTATTAATCCTAGATATTTTGCTTCTTTGGAATATTCTATAGCAATTCCATTTAACTTAGGAGATGGGATCTGGAGACTCTTTTTTCTGGTAAAGAGAACTGTTTTACCTACTGATAGTTCCATGTTCTGGCGCCATCTGGTAACGATGTTGAAGGCAGTTTGCATAAGCTCTGGTAAAGCTGAATCAAACTTTCCTTTAACTCAGATGACAATGTCATCAGCGTATCATCGGGTCATAAGGCCGGCCGACAATTCCCTAGATGTGTAATTTGTATCCATGTCACTAGATTTCGCTAAGTTTTGTAATTTTTTAGGCTTATCAGCTATCAAAGAAAGTTAGTTTGTTTTTCGTCATCTTATTTAAAAAATCGTAATCATGAATATTAAGAAATACGGAATTGAAATCAGGGACATTTTTAATACTGTAATTTCCGGCGAATTCGGCTAAATTTAGTACATATGTATATTAACTTCGAACACTACTGAAGGTTCAGATTTGGTGGGAGTGGAAAAATGCTAGTAGCAAGTAAGTTAATGGTATTGGACCCATTTTGAAAATTACACTCTCCAATATATTCCTTCCGTAAGCTATGTTTACGAACGAACGACCCTTTTGGGAAAACATTAAGTCTCTTCGCTTGCTTCTGATTTTAGGGGCTTCGTGTTATAATGCATTTCCGTTTCTGTGCTTTTTCGTGCAAGAAAATTACATAAATTTCGCATACGTCAGAGCTACCTCTGTTGCATTAATTAACCGGAGGTTTTATTTTAGTTACTCCATCATTTATTCAAGGAAAACTGCCAGCTATAATAAGATTTAGTAAGTTTATTTCCCTAAAAATTTTAACAAAAAATATTAAAAAAAAATTAAAATAGACACAAGTTTTGAAAACTAAATATATTACTGCTTGCTTTGGTATATAATCATAATTAGATGAATTTTGAGTAGGAATAGCTCCTTGACGCTGCCACATTTATAAATATACTGAATCACGGAAAACCATCGCCGCAGTATTTAGAGCGAATTCAGCATGCTCTACATTGTTTTTTCCTCTTGTAAATTTCCTCTTAGTTTATTTGTGCGCTTTCATTGTTACTGGTTAATGCCAGCTGAAAGCAAAACGAGGCTTAATGGGCTAGACACAAATCAATAAATGCTATAGGTAGGACGTTAGCTCAATGATAAAAGCAGTCACGGGAAAGCGGAAGGTTCCGGCTTCAAACTCGGGTCGCAGCGGTTGTTTTTATATTTATGATTTGTTTTAGAATCGTTAAAAATAAAAAGTTCTTAAAGTCAATTCTGAAATGTCATTCCACACTTCTTCTTGTTTTTAACGAAATTGCAGAAAACCCGTTTGTGTACATTTCCATACCTTTTACATATTTGTCCACCATACAAGTAAGACGAATGCAAAGAAAAATTGTTATACGTCAAACTCCAACAGCTCGCATACATAGATGCCAAAATTTTGTATGGCCCTACATCAAACACATTTGCATTAGTCACAGGTAAAAAAATTCGTTTGAATCCAAATTTGAAAAATTATGATACGACCCCTTAAAACTTCTATATACGTTCATGCAAATCGTACAACTTGGCATGCACATGAATAAATGGATGTTAACTTCAGTCTCAACTTAAGTTCCGACTTCCGTTTCACACGTCTGCACAGGTCTGCAGACTTGGCAAGACTTGCTGTGGATATCTATAACGGTTATCTATAGCAACAGTCTTCTATACAACGATTTTGTATTCCCTACAGATTAATTTGAGGTATCCTTTGTTCTGTTTAAGGGTTGAAAGATATTCACCAGCATTACAGAAAATGAGTTAATCCACATGGTGACCTTATAATCTGTCTTCCATTTCTTTAAAGGTAAGTTGTCATGGTAAATTGTGATGACGGTTAGTTATAAAAATTCAACACCCACTTTTAACTCGACTGCATTGGTGGTAATGCTCGATCTGTTGCCTGGGACCCTCTACTGTAGGAGTATTGCAGCCTTAGAACATATGACAAAAGGGAATGCTCATAGGCCAAATTAAGTAAAACGTCTGCAATGTTTGTGTTGTGCTTAAGTTTTCTAGTGTCAAAGCACAGTGCAGGTATTAAACAGAATTCATGAAGGAACAGTCAAGTTATTCTAATTAGGGTGCAAATTTGTTGCATTTTCTTTAAGCCTGATGGTCCCACTTGTTACTTGTGTTTTTCTGTGCTTGCCCTATACGTCCTTCGTTAAGACGTATCCCTTCAAGATATTATAAGGGGTTGTCGGCTTTACTCATGTACACGAATTTTATACGACATCCGCATTCCTGTTTGATACACATTCTAACATTGCAACTGCCTGGTTGTCATACTAAAAAAAATGCGTTGGGGGAGCACGAGGGAGTATAAATATTCCAATACACTGTGGAGGATAGATTGCATCGATGAAAATAAAGCTGGTGCGCTTATGTAAAAACAATATTAGAATATATTTCCATATGGCACAAACTATGACCCCATGCTGAATACCTGGTCATAGAGGGTAATGATATAACTGATGAGCTAGCACAACAGGGATTAAATGTATAGCTGATATGTGATATGATTAGGGGAAGAATCCCGACCGGAACGAGGCATACCAACGACAGATATGATGAAGCTAATCATCGGTGGATCAATCGGGATACCTCGTGAATTGAGAGACAGTAACAAGAGAAAAACAATGGAGCTCTCTAGTTCTGACATGAGTAAACTAGTAGGGTGTTACGAATCATTCGACCATAGATAACCATGCTACCATGCTGGGAGATACGGTCAAGCTGTAAATCTCCTGAGATAATCAAATCAGTTCGACACGTGCTCTGCGAGTGTCCTGCTTTAGCGATTAATAGAGGATGGGCTACTTCTTCTGAGAGAGCTGTAAGGTACAGAGCTTATATGGATCTTGAGGTTCCTTGACAATCAGAGTGAATCTATGAATATTTTTAGAGGGATAGATTCCCATGAATATATGGGACACAATGTGCCTTTAGTGGATACCCTATGCATGGGAGACAGGGTCCACCATATATTTGTATTGCGTTGACAGTCCAACAGCAACGTGTCGCACCGACTGCAATATGAAGAGTGTAGACTTCTGAGCTGGGTAGGCAATAGAGGTCCTAAGATGGAAACTTCAAATTATGGGAGCGGGACTATTAAATTTAGTCACACTGCATGTCTGGAGGTAGGAGACTATATGTTCGAGGTTTACCATCCCATAAGCCGACAACAATTAGGCTGATCTGTATTGCTGGTACCGGTCGAGTGAATATCCTGTGGTATAAGACTCTGGTTCACAAGAGGATCTTTAGTATTAGTTACAACTGCGATTATGTTGAAGTAGGCTTAACCTAGGGTGAGCAGCTGGTAGTTTTAACCGTGTGCGTCACACACAGGATAAGACTATGTTGTCTTGTAAGAAAGATAAACAAGAAACAAAAGGAAAGATTGTCGTGACCACTAGTGCCACTAGTGCCAATGTGCGTCCTGTTAGCTGACGTATCACGAAGATCTTTGTTACATTACTGTGGACTCATAACCTTAGAGTGAGCGTAAAAAGAACATACCAGTTGACCCTCTGTCAAACTGGTGAAAGCGTTTTCCTTGTTTCTGTTTAGCGGCTGAGCGGCTCCGATTTACTAAACAGGCAGGATGAACTTCCGTGGTTGATGACGCTTGATGCGGTACCCCACTGTACAGCAAGGCAATCTAAACGGAGTATACCTAAAAAGAGATCATATCGACCGCCATTTAAGCGGCATAAACATAAACACTGCAGACGGTAGTCTGAATAAAAGATGTTGCGTCCTGAATACTATCCTCTGCTTCTTTTATTTAATAATCTTCTTATTTTATATTCAGGTGGTGATTGATTATTTTTCTTTTCTTCTCTAAGACTGACAAGGAAATCAATAATTTTATTGTTTACAAAAAGTATTTCAACCGAAATCATGGCTACTATAATAAAGCTTTCTACGCTCAGCAAAGAAATAATAGCTGAGAATTTAGACAGGTAAAATTTCCCGATTTATGTGTTCAGAACGGTGCTGACAGGGTATTGACGCGTCACCACATACCCAGAAGTTGGCTAAGTGAAATCGAAGTCTACCTCTCAATCCCAACCTGACCTACTGTATTTATTCAGGTACCTACATTCTTTTCCGCAGGTTCTCTTTTTAGTTGTCCTAGTTAGTGTGGCTTCATATAACTAAAAACCCACCACTCACTCTAATTTCCAATTGAGTATTAGATATGAATATTTGTAGGCAGATCTAGTCTGTTTACCAAATACTATGGCCACTATGCTTTTTTTGTCTTAGGATATTGAAAAAGATGGCCCGATTGTATTGGCTAATAATATTTAAAATGAAATAAAGCTGCGAAGTTAAAGCCGATACATTTTTTACCACCTCAGTTATTATTTTTACACGATAAATTTAATCAAAATAATTTCTAATTAACTTCCTTTTTTTCGTTATTGAAAAACGCCCTCAGTGAAAATTTTTTAAGTATTTTACATCTTTGAAATTAATTTCTCTATTCACTGCACGCTCTCAACCCCCCCCCCCCCCCCAAAAATTACTTAGGTAAATGAAATAACACTAAAAATTATAGAGAAATCGAATTAAATCGATTTTTTGTATTATTTCCGCTCATTTCTCTTCCTTTCCTGCTTGAATGATGCTCGCTGCAAATTGCTATGTCTTTATTAGTTTATCAATTCTGCAATTGATTTATCTCGTGGGCAAACAGCATTTGCAATCAAAAATTCAATTAACAGTTCAAGGTAGAAAATACCAATAACCGGAAAAATGCATATTTTGCCCGTAAAATGCTTTTAGGTCAGTAAAATTGCAATTCAAAATTAAATTTCTGTTTTTTTAGTTATACAAAGGTTACCTATGTTGATATTGGAGCAATGTGAATGGAATATGAACAAACGGATGGCATTCAACTGGTCTTTTAAATATGACTATTGAAATATTTATTTTTCCGGGATTACGAAAACACCTGTGTGCAGAAAGAAAGTAAACAGTTTTGGACAGGAAAGTGGTATTTGTACATTTTCGAAATATTCTTCCACAATTGGGACATATAAAAAAGTTAGTTTAAAAATTTATAACAATAAAAATACCGGTTATATATATATATAGTACATAAATATTACAAACATATATCAGAAAGAGAAACAATAGTCCGTTCTATGGATAGTGTTACTATAAAATTTTAGGAAAAAATGTCCTCGCTCAATGCGCGCTTAAAAAGTTCTTTTATTTTATTCAGTTTTCTGAAAACACTTCTCAGCTTACAAATCATAATAGTTAAGAAAACTTATTGGCATTAGTTGATTTCCCTAATCTTGTTTTGTCATAACATTTGAGAATTCAACTAATTCTTTAGTTAGTTTTGATAATCTTTCGGAATTTCGTATCCGAGCATATTTTGCTTTTTCTACTTATCATTTTGTTGAATTAATTAATTTTTATATTATAAAAGTTCGAAAAAATAGAAATATCAACTAAAACAGTCGTTGTATAATCCAGTCTTTAGAAGCACTTATTAGAACAATCGACTAATTAATATTGCTCTTTCAACAAATTCAATTATCCAAATTATCTAATTGATTGGTTGATTTTGCATACCGAAGTATTTAAAATAACTGAAACATTAGTTTGAAAACATTAGTAATCAAATAATCGAATTTTTTAAAATATGTAATCAAATTGGAAAATTTAACTAATTTTTTAGTTGATCATAATAATAAAATGCTATGAATTTAATCATTTTTATATGATTTTATTATCTGCCCCGCAGTAGGCTGACAATATTTTTAGTAAAGAGGAAAAAAAGCGTAGTTTATGGGCAAAAATTCTATGTTAATACGAGTGAGAGTTTCTGCCTACTACAGACGCTGAAGAAAATATTAAGCAAACCCCATATATACACTCAGTATAAGCTCTACGTGTAAATTATATGAGGCAGAAATATCTGATTTGTTGATTTCACGAATATATAAGTCGAAATTACGAATTGGGTTTTAACATGTCCAAACGAAATTTAAATTGAAAAAAGATGTGTCAAAGCAATGTGTTAAGATCCAGCCGCGTAATAATAATTCAAAAATCTCACATTAGCTTATCAGCATGCATTTTTCGCAATTATACTCATCAGCATTTCGAACATTGTATTTTTGTTTCTCACATTCCGTGGTAACTTGAGTATCGTGTCCACGGCTTGAATTATCTTTTCTTCCGAGAGCTTCATGCCGGCATATTTATACTGATAAGACAAAGTGCTGAGTAAGTTGTTCACACGGTGAAGTGCACGTCTTCACTTGAGGTGAAATTTATGTGAATTAATTAGTTCTGAATAAAGTTTAGTTTTATTTAAAAACGCAAGGCGAACGGTTGTTATTTGTGTCTCCTATCAACAAAGCTTATCCATTTTCGGACAAATATTTTTTTGGTGTACAAGTTTATGCGCTTGTATTCCCCCATCAGAGGTCTTGGTACAAGAACCAAAGGCTTACGTCGTTTACGGGAAGGTAAAACAATTTTACCCGAATTTAAACATTGGTGACCCCGATGTGATTTCACGTCACAAGCGAAACTCATTGTTGTCTCAAGAGTGTGACATTATCCTATATCATGGAGCAGTTTGGAAAACGACAGGCTGAGCTAGGGAAGGCGCTAGAAAGCATTATAGACAACTACAAAAACGACACGAAAGACAGAAAAACCAAAGGAGAGTACTGTAAAGAAAGAGCGAGGAGATTGGATGAGACATGGTCTGGGTTTGAACAAACCGACAATGAACTTAGATCACTACCCGAGCTGCCTCTTGACCACCCATACTTCGCGAAGGACTACTACAATTCGATATGGACGCTCTACGAGCAATACCGGGAGCATTTCAACGAAAAAATCGACTCCTTCGATAAAAAAGAACAACACCGACTTCAACAGCCCGACAAGCCCTTAGAAACTCAACAAGTCGACAAGGCCTTAGAAACTCAAGACGTACCTTTAGGGTCACCTACAAAACAAGCAATTCTAAAGCTATTTCAACCTAAAGGAAAGGCTAACATGGCACAAAGCAATCTCGAGTCAATTGAAATCAATAAAATAATACGTCGACAAAGAAGCATTATCCAATCACTGCGGAGAGTACTCGAAGCGGTTCAATACGACGACGCTCATCCACGACAATATTATAAAATCAAGGCTAACACCATCAGTCAACATTGGTGTCAAATTGAGAATCAAAGCTACTCAGTGCGGGAAATGACCGATGATCCCGCCACAATGGATTATGATGTCAATGAGTACATCGGCTTGAAAGAAAGAGTACAAACCACACTAGTACAACTTTCTACAAGGATCGCTGTGACGCCCACACCAAATTTGGCGCAACAGGGTACTACATTCCAACTGCCAAAGATGACTTTGCCCAAATTTGACGGAGATTATATCAAATGGTGCCAATTTTACGATATCTTCTCGCAAATGGTCCATAATCAACCACTATCGAATTGCAGAAGATGTGGTACTTAAAGACAAACTTGGTGGGTGAGGCAGATAAATTCATAAGATATTTTCCCCTGAGCGAGGAAAATTACGCAACGGCCTGGAAGTTGCTGCAAGATCGTTACAACAATTTGCGAATCTAGTAGCCGGCCTGATCAACAAACTCTTAGGAAACTTTCCCACGCATCCGACAATGTGTCAACTACCGCTGTGAAAATGTTACACGATACGACACAAGAATGCTTATTAGCATTGGAGAATTTAGAGGTTTCAACTACAAATTGGGATCCCGTACTTCTCCATATCCTGGTTAAAAAGCTAGACAAGGCTAGCCACACATTATATGAGCAGTTGTAGCCAAATCGAAGAGGATAGTTTCCAATCGCTGGAGGCCTTAGGCCACAAGAGCAAAAATGTGGATGAGCAACGAAAAATTAACACCTCCAAATCAACCAGCTTGCGTATCATGCAAGGGTAACCATCAGCTTTACCAATGCACCATATTTTTGAAATTAACGCGATCAAATCGCTTAAAGGTGCTGAGAGGGAATACATACAACAGTCAAGTGCAAATCACGTGGATGCACTAAATGCAACAAGATGCATAACACGCTAGTGCATCTAAACGACTACCTTAGCTCCAAGACATGTGGCATACCGTGCAACCCCACCACGGTCTTCGTTTTCAACAGTTGACCAACCAATTGACTCGTCGTCCAGTGTTACAGCCCTGAGTAGCCAACAAAATCGGGATTTTGTATTGTTAAGTACAGCACGAGTCATACTAACTAGCAGCAATGGAAGCAGCTTAGAATGTCGAGCCATCTTAGATTCGGGCTACCAAATAAATATTATCAGCCAAAGGATTGTTAAAAAACTTGGTCTCACGCCCACTTCCGACTCTCTGGTCATAGAGGGCATTGGGCAAGGAAAGCGGTGGCTACTCCAGTCAAGGTTGACCGGATATTATACCAGAGTCGAGGCATTCATACTTCGAAGTATCACTTCTCCTCAGTCAACATGACAGTTGGATATCTCTTCGCGGGCATACTAAACAACATAAAATTAGCAGACCCCACTTTCAATCGTCCAGACCAAATTGACATCCTGCTAGGAGCTGAATTCTACCATCAATTATTGTCCATCGGGCAGATAAATTATCAGAAGACCTACCAATTTTGCAGAACACCATGCTGGGCTGGATCATTGCGGGAAGAGTGGAAAGAGCACCTCTAACTGATTTAGCGAATAAGTTTCTAGAACGATGAAGCGACAGTAAAAATGGTTATGATTCATTTTGTAAATAATTTCTTAGAACAAATTGATCTTAAACGTTTCCCCAGAACACTTAAAATATTGTAAATTTTGTATAACAATAACGCGGGTTTCAAGATTTCTTCTTTTTATGAAATTATATTTACTATTTTTTCGAAAATGCTATAGACGAACGGATAAACGGATAAACGGACAGACTTGCAAAAATGAAAATATGTAACAATTATGCGTGGGTGTCCAGTTCATTTTTCCTTTCTCAGTAATATGCGTTACCAGCGAAATTATAAACTCAGTATGACCTATGATATTTTATCTAGGGTATAAAAATAAATATTAATGATACAGTGATTTAAAATTAAAAGTTGTGCGAAAATATATTATTCATATCAACTAATGTAATTCATTAATTTAGAAAATGTTGAGGTTATATCATATTTAAAAAATCTATCAATTTATTTGTTGAATTTATTAATTGCATAAATTCGCTAATATAACAAATCATATTCTCCAATGTAAACAAACAGTTTCGCTTGTTAACTGAACTAATTGAATTCAAAGCTACAACTAAAGTATTTTTCAAAACAACTAAGGGCAAATCAACTAATTCCAATTAGAAATTGCAACTAATTTGCACTTACAATTTCATTAATCACTTAATTGTTTTTCCAAATCAATTTACAGGAATTACTAATGTACAATCAACTAATCGGGATTTGTCGTCTTAACTAATAAATTAATAGGCTAGATACCTTGGCTTATGCCTACGGTGACCATCCGTCCTGTTTTTTAACATTCTGTCCTTTGAAATTTTTTTGTAGATACAGGACAGTACAATGTCCCTTATTTCCTAATTTGATATGCAAATGTCCTCTTTTTAGCATATACATTGCACGAACATAAATATAAAATTATCATAAAAATCCAACTACATACTTTCCCTACATTTCCAAAAGTGAAAAATTTATTTACTGGGATATGGGAAATTTCCTACAATCTGGCAACATTGTGAATTGTCGATTTGAAATTGAATTGTCAATGTCATCTTGTTAAAATAAAAATGTGAATGATTTTTAGTTAGTAATTTATTTATTTAAATTTAAATTTAAAATAGCATTCATTCATTTTATTAAAGAGATATGGCTCCAACAAAAAGAAAATGTAATTTCAATAATGACTTAAAAAGCGAGTTTCCATTTATTAAAACAACAAGTAGCTCCAATGAGGTGAGATGTGGAAAATGTTTGGCACATTTTTCTAAAGCAAATAGTGGACGTACTGATATTAAACAGCATTAGCAAACACAAAAGCATAAAAGAGCCGATTTAGCCAAATCATCAAGTAAAGTTTTAACGAATTTTTTAAGAAGTAATACATTCAATGATAAAGAAAAGGACCTGGCTATTGTTGAAGGTACTTGGACATTTCACAGTGTTCAGCACAATTTTTCATTTAGGTCTAACGATTGCACATCAAAACTGATTAAATCGTGTTTCAATGAAAAATATTCTTGCTGTAGAACAAAATGTGAATCCATTGTTAACAATATTTTTACACCAATGTCATTAAATACAATCAAAGCAGATTTGTCACACATTCAATGTATCACAATATATTCAGATTGTTCGAATCACAAAAATGTTAAAATTTGTCCAATATTAATTCGATACTTTCTGCCGAATAAAGGAATTCAGATTAAGATTTTGGATGTTAAAGACCTTATTGGAGAAACTTCAGATATTATTTCAAAATATGTGCAAGATACTCTTCAAAAAAATGAAATAATTAGTAAAATGATAGCGTTTTGTGTAGACAGAACAAATTGTAATTTTGGTGGTGCAGCCAGAAAAGGTCAGAATAATATCTTTCACAAAATGAAAAACTTCATTGGCCAATAACTGATAGGTGTAAATTGTTCTGCACATATTTTGAACAACTGCATACAAACTGCAGCAGAATGCTTACCTATTGATATTGAAGTTATTATTGTCAAAATTTATTCTTTTTTTTTTTTATATTTATACAGTTAGAATTGAAAATTTCAAAGAAATATGTGAGGATGTTGAAATAGAATATAAAAAGTTATTAGGACATAGCAAAACTCGATGGTTAACATTAATGCCTGATTTGGAAAGTATCATAAAACTATTTCTAGCTTTATGTCTCAACCAAAATGTCCGACAATATTACGAAGTTTTTTTATGAATCCTTGTGCTGAATTATGGTTATCTTTTGCATATAGCCAAGCTTCAACATTTCATAAAGCTATTCTTAATGTAGAATCACAAAATATTTCAATGCCTGAGGCTTCAACTATTTTAAAAGATTTAAAATTTAAATTGGTCGAACGGAAAAAGGAACTATTTTTACCCCTTACCGTCAAAAATATTATACTTCAATTGCAGAAAAGTAATGATTTTGATGAAACAATAACCAAAGAACATGTAACAAATTTTTACCAGACATGCGTTGATTATCTAAATTAGTGGGATAAAGCTTTTAGAGATGTAGAAATTTTCGACCTGATATTGTTACGAAATATGTTATCTTGGGATAATATTGAAAAAACCTTATCCTATCCGAATGAATTTAGAAATGATTTAATAATAAATAATGAAGATTTATTTGATAAAGTGAGCTGCGTGAAAAATTTTGCAAATAATGAAAAAATAAAAGACTGGAGGGTAAAAAATATATCAGTAGATGAAAGATGGATTGAAATTTTCAATCACTTTAAGACAAATATGATTGCATATAAAAACATTGTGATACTTGTTGAATTGTGTCTATGTCTACCAGCTTCAAATGCTGCTACCGAGAGAGTGTTTTCAATAATGAATAATATTTGGACCACCGAAAAATCGCAATTAATTACAAAATGCAATTTTAAAATGAATTGTTCAGAATTTAAAGGATTTTTAATTAACAATCCAGATGTTTTAAAAAAAAATCCATTCTGTGGAAAAATATCAAACTTCATAACTAAATTTAACATTTATGTAGTTTTTTCTATTTTTTTTTTTTTTTGTTAGCCTTAGTCAAGAAGACTATTTATAAAACCAAATTTATTAGTTTAAATTATAATATTATAAAAACATTTTATTTAACTTTGTATTCTAGTCAAGAAGACTTGTTATTGTTTTTACTTAATTTTATAATAATAATATGAAATATATTATATGATTATTTTTTCTGTTTTTTTTTTTATTTTTAACATAATTTTGCATTTGTCCTGTATTTTAATTTCCCAAAAATGGTCACCGTACTTATGCTATACTAAAAACAATCTAATACCCAGATTTGCAGACCTAATGCATAGCGCTGAGTTACTTTCTGGCGTCTTGGAATTTTTCATTCATAATAAACTGCTATTATAAATTATATAAATTAATCATACGTAAAACAATTGTTCAAAGCCATCAAGAAAGGCATTTGAGCGCGTGAAGTCAATTTCACAATTCGTTTCATCCAGTGCAGTGCAGTCATAATTTTTTTAATTTATTTATAAATAACTGCAAGCTTATAGTTATTGAAATCCGCCGGGGCGGTTCTAATAAATTAATTAAATATTTAAACTAGATCTTTTCTTTCTATGCCCTATCGGCATTTCACAAACCAGTAGCACAGTACGGTAATATTTATTTTGTTCCTCATCAGAAATTAGTGCAAGTTCATCAGCACTCTTGTCACTGATAAGCATTTATTTCAGATTTCTCCAACATTCGTGAATTGAGCAAATCGTTTTTGGGAATACTGCCACCTTAACTAAAGAAATCCGGAATTTTTGCGCTAAGTAAAACCAAGTTTGTTTCTAAAGCTGATATTAGTCAGTATCACGTCCTGCTTACAGCTTAATGCCTCTCCTTTCTTTATATAGGCGGATGGCATTAAATATACAGAATGATGTAGCTTTTGCCGTCCTTAGATTAATTCATTCCGCCAATCTAGAATTTAATTACACCTGGATTAGGTTCAAACCCCACAGGAACATCGTCTTTTCCTGTTTCATTTAACGCAGCCTTAATAAGTCTGATGACAACACAGTATACGCATTTGACAATATCTCCCATCTTCCCATCTTTCGTCGTGGCAGGTTAATGTCCATAACATACGGTGACACAGACATGCTTTGACCACAAGCCCTGCGAGTCGGGTTTTTTCAGCTGTTATGTGAATCTTTAATTTGTAACAGCCAGTGGATACATCCACGCGAATTCCTAATACAGCGGGAAATAGAGCTAATTTACTAGATTTGTTTCCGTCCTGGTAATTCAGACCACTATTTAGTCAAGGCCAGAGAGAATATACTAAAATAACCTGCCACACTCTGTACCGAAAATGTAGTCCTTTTTGCGTTTTTTGCACTTTTTCTTAAGAATATACAGCAAAAATGGTTGAAAAAGTTGAACAAGTAGTGCCAGAAAGTAGGCAATTATCTTTTAGAACTGACCTTTTTCAGCCATTTTCACTGGAGATGTTTAAGAAAAAGTGCAAAAAACGCAGAAAGGTTTACATTTTGGGTACAGAGTGTTATAGGTTATTGTAAACTAAGGTTTTGGGCTTCTTAAATCTAATATGAAAAATTGATATTGAGGGCGTGTTTTTGATATAGTCAAATAAAAAAAAAACGAGTAAAAATTTCGAAATTTAACTTTGTTGAGCCATAATTTCAAAACGGAAAGTATGAAGGAAAAAGCTTATAGACCATTGGAAAGGTCCAACGATTATTTATCTACCATGTTTAAATCATAATCATTGGATGTAAGTTGTAAGTTTATTTATTTATTCAGTCTACCGATTTGAAAAATCTTACAGACATGTTTTTACATGTTTTTACATATAAGCTATGTATACACATTAGGCAAGCATTAGAAATAATCATAGATCATAGAATTATTAACATAATCATAGACATCATTATAATGAATCATTAATTATAGAAATTATTTACATAAATTAATAGCAATTTTTCCTTAGAAATATAACATAGACACATGTCAATTACAAAGTTATATCGAATATATCTTTAGCAAATACAATTAAATGTCGATTGAAGAATTAATTAATAGCAAGGGCTAAGGAATAATGCAGAAAAATGGAAGGAAACTAGGTGGAAGGAGAAGCACAGGACAAATTCGAGGTGAGAATCGAGCCCACGACCCCAGGGATGGTAGCCAGCGCGCTTACCAACTGAGCTACCGAGGCCGATCTATAAAAACATACCCAAATATCTTAAATTCCCGTTATCTTGGAAACCGTTACAATTTCCCCGCCCCAAATACAATTTTTTGTTTGTCTAAGCATGACCTATCAATAGCCTTCGGGTACCAAACCGCATACGGGACACCCGTATACCAATGCTGAAGGACATGAAAGAGAAGTCTTGAAAGAGTAGTATCATAAACATCCAAAAGAAGAAAAGTCAAATGAATATTATGTTGTGGCTCATTAAAACCTGCAAGCAGTTTCACCTTCGCCGAGTGGAGACTTATCGGCATTTTATAATTATAAGTCAAAATTAAATAGCTTTAAATTTACTATTTCCCAGTTTAAAAATGAATGTTGTTTATTGTTACTTTTGGCATAGAAGTGAAGGCTTCAGAGATTGATATTTGCGTTTACAAATACTTGCAACAATTATCAGAAGATCCAACAAAGAATGATCTTGAAGTAGTCTTTTATTCTGATAATTGATCTAGGCAACAAGAAAATAAATATACCATTGCTATGTATATTTATGCAGTAGCGTCTTTCAATATTAAATCCATAACAAACAAATTCCTAATTACTAGACATAGACAAGACAAAGAGATAAAAAGATCTTTAAAATCTGGTCCAATTTATATACCTTATCAGTATGTTTCAATTATACGAGCGGGAAAAAAACGAGAATATCCCTACAAAGTTGTCAAAAAATAGTCCCATCCAGCAGCGTAAATTAAAAGTAGCATATCAAAATAAACCGAGGGTGTCGGAACGTAAAAATTCTGATGTAATTGATCTCATTAATGCTCACACATCCCTTCCGCATATAGAGATTTTTATATTTCAATATTAAATGATTAATTTATTTTGATTTTCAACATAATTCTTACTAATAAATTCAATGAAATTTTTGTTCCTTTTTCCATAAAATTTTTTCTATTGTGTGCAGGTCTACTTCATAATATATACATATTAATAGAAAATCGTTTATATCAAAGTTTTTTAATAGCATACTTTCATACTTTTTTTTTTTTTTATTACAGGAGCGGCTGCAAACAGCTCTTCTTGAAGATGAAACAATATCCGACGAAGAGGTCCGGACAGATGATGATGAATTAGTTGCTTTAGAATCATCACTAGAAGAAGATATATATTTGTTGGAGGAAAAAAAGAATGAAGAACGCACAACATCTAACAAAACTACTAAACAACATAAGAAAAAAGTTGTTTTAAAACGAAAAAATTTACTTAAGGCTAAAGCCAACGATGCCCCCGGCCTTAGTGATTTTTGTTATAGTGTATGCGCTGAGGTCGAGCCGATTAAGGTTGGCAATGAGAAGACTGTCGCCTAGATAACCTGCGATGCTTGTTCGAGCATGTTTCACTCGGTCTGTGTCAATATCTCTGTGGTAGATTATTTAACTCTTTATCAAAACAAGAGTGTCAACTGGATTTGCACGGTCTGCCTTAATACGGCTAAATCTCACCTAAATTTTGACTCTGTGGCCCCGGTTGTCCCAGGCAAGAATAGCAAGATTGGTGCTTTCTCACAAACATCACTTGTCGAGCTAAATACAAAGATTGATTCGCTGTCCAGTGGTATCCTTTCACTCCACTCTGAAATCGTGAAGCTTAGCAAAGATCTTGATCACATCAAATCACACGCTCTATTGAGGATTAGTAAAGACGTTGAAATACTCAAATCTTACTCTCGGATTAGTACTAAGAGGCGCATATTAATTCTCAGTAATATTCCTGAAGCTAGTTTTAGCACTTGTGAGCATCTGCTGCCAGCTTTATGCGCCAGTGCGGGTCTTCGCCAGAGCTTTCACAAAACAATTGAGAAGGCGGAGCCCTTCAGACGCCCCCCATCCTCCTTGCAACCCCAAACTCAGGAAACCTAAAGGCTTTATTCGTTTCTTCAAGGAAGAAGACTGTGCCGCGTTCTTTCAGGCTTACATCAAGCAACTTCGTTCGCAGCCAATTACACTTAACTCCATTATTCCCGGCAGCTCTGATGCAAGAGTCCTTTGTTAACGAAGATTTGGACACGGATGAGCTTGAACTTCTCCACCTAGTCCTGAAACTTAAACGAGCCAACTTCATTCTACGTATCTTAACCAGACACAGGAAAACATATATATACAGGCAGTCTGCGAACGTCTCTTCCAATTTCCAATACGATCGATTCATGCTCGCTTTAGGGCAACAACTTTTGACACTAGCTTCTCAACAAAACTTGTGTGATTCATCACTTGCTTCCCACGCAGGTTGCTCTTCTCAATCTACTCCCCCTGGTAAATTCACTATTAACCCTCAACGCTCGTTCTTAAAAGGAGAGGTAATGAGGATGGAGAGAAGAGAAGAGAAAAAAACGTAAAAAGGAGAAGAGATGGATGGGGTAAAAGAGGAGAAGTATAGAAGTTTATTGGGATACCCTGCTCTGATTTATCGTTATTTTTATAGCTCTATAATCTATTATTTAATACCTTTGTATTTATCGTTTTATACATTATTTAGTATAATTGTATACTTTATACTTTAATCTTACTTTATGTAATCTGATTTTGTTATCTCGTTATTACTCTATTACTTGATAATTTCTACTGCAATGAGTTTGTTCGCTGCACTTTTGTTGTTTTTCTAAGCTTTTGTTCTCATTCGATATAATACTGTTATCTATTTCGAACTCGATGTACCTAACGTTTGTGACGTAGCGTAAGCTGAGGTTTTTTAATAAATGCTCTTCTATTCTATTCTATTCCCTCGCCAACTAATTTACATAAATTTTCAAATATTAACTTGCTAACAATTTGAGAGTCCAGACTATTTTCAACAAACAATTACTAATTTAAACTAGAATTAATCCCGACGAACATTTGGAGGTCAAAAGGATTACCAATTAACCGCCATTTGACCGAAAGCCCAAAACTGGTCAGAGCCCAATAGACGTTTCAATGGCGCCGGTTCAACGTCTAACTGTCGACAATCTTCCACTTGCAAACCAACAAAAGGTAGTCGATATCGACGCCACTTTGTGGATTTATAGACGTCGCTATTAGCAATTAATTACGGTAATTCAACGTCTTATTGTCAACAAGGAGCAGACCAAAATGTGGTGTGAAGCGACGTCATTTTGTGCACATATTAAACGTCTCTATTAGACATAAATGACGCCAGTTTAACGTCTAATGTTCGAAAATTTAATGCTTTAGCACCAAAATTTGGTCATTACCGACGACATTCTGACGTCTGTATTTAAAGTAAACAATGACTATATGTCGTCTTTTATACGCATTTTTAACTCAGAATCGAATCAGCTATTGACGTCAAACCAGAATAAAATGACGTATGAATTCTCGTCTAAAAAACTTCAATCAAAGCTTAAGAGTGCCAAATAATAACTTTCTAAGGAATTTTGAAGTAAAAGTGGCACAAGTATGATTAGCTAACCTTTTTCAAAATATTAGCTAACCATTTTGATGCACATTTCTACAAAGAACTGATATTATACTTGCGCAAAGTAGAATTGAATATATCAGCTTTTATCTACCAAGGCTAGGATTATATTGTGTCAAATCAAGCAGCGAGGAAAGCATTAATCTGTTAGAAAATAGAATAAAAAGAAATATTAACTGCATTTAATAAAATACACAACTAATATTCAAAAAGCAATAAAAAATTTATTCATTTTCCAAACTAAACAAACTGTCCATCTTATAAAAGTATTTATCTCGTTACGATTGAATTGTGTTATTAAATATATTGTCTTAGTTTACAGTATTGTTCTTTTTCATTAACCGTTCCTGGGAATGTTTTAACCAATTTTTTATATTGTTATTAATTTCAGTTTGTGTGGCTTCCGGATTATTTTTAATTATAGATTCATATATGGAATCCAAGACATGAACAAAGTTGCAAAATTTCAACTTATTCCTTATGCCGACCCATGAAAACTGAGCTAAGGTTTGGTCGGTTGCAAGAATTTTGAGGCATTTTATCAGTGAAGAACCAACACCTTTCCCTCCGATTTGCCGAAATCTTTCAATCTAAAAATATCATAAAATATAATATGCATTACTTTACTAAAAATCATTTTAATATCATTTACCAGTTGTTGTTTTTGTACAAAATTTGAAGATAATTCTCTTTGAAAATCAGTTAACTCTTCAGGTGTCGTAATGCCAACAGGGGTGTGTAAAAATGTTCTGGAATCTTTCGGTAAAAAATTGAGTGTCAGATCTTCTCTCAAAATTTGTAATAAATTATTCATGGCAGATTGAGTAATTTTGTTGTTCACACTCCATGCTGCCAAATTTGAGTAAAACTAGTTTCCCTACTGCTAACGGCTACTTCGTCATTAGCACGAGCATCTTTGTTGTAAAAGTCAGATAAATCGAAGTTATTACCTTCATCAATAGCACAGTCTTTGTTACTACTGGATTCAAAACTTTCAAAAATATTACTAGATCCTACTTCTTGTTTTTTCCTACTTTCTTTAACAAATTCTTCATTATTAATTTGATTGAAGTTATTCTTAATTTTCGATTTCAGATACTTCCTATTTAATAAACTTAAATTTTTATACTTCTTTGATATATGTGACATTTTGACGAATAAGTTGCTGTTAAGTTGCATCAGAAATTAAGTACCCAAAATACAATACAAATCGTTGCATAATCAAATCTAATTTTTAAATTTGGAATAATCATACACTTTTATTGAAATAAATGTGTACTAAAATACAAAAAATATCGGAGATTTATCCTTTAAATAATTTCTCTATGCAGTGGCCGTAAAATGTCGGCAAAAAGTCGACATACCGACGTACACAACCAGAGTCGTTAAAAAAGTTCTAAGAATGACGATTTTCAAACTTGAATTACTTTTGCTTCCTTATTTTCTTATAAACTCTTTATTTAATGTACTTATATTTAACACTGTTTCAAAAATACTTGTATTGTAGGGAATTTGCACTTAAATTTTCCCCAATCAAACCAATATCAGTTACTTAAGAACTAAAAATTTACCAGGTAGGTAAAGAAACTTGTTTTCCACTCTTTATTTTTCACAGCTGCTTAAAATAAGGAAAATATTTATGCTGAAGCACCTGATAGTTCCCACAAATTTAACGAAAATATAAGCTAAAACCACTTTTACCAAGATTTCAGAACTTTATCAGCAAGAAGAAACGTCGTACTTCCATTACACTTGTTCATAACTAACTGTGATGTGATCAAATATCAAATCAAAAATCAAATGATTTTTCAATGAACGCAAACGAAATTTTTTTTTTTTTTTTTTCAAAATGGCGTATACGGCTATTAAAAAGAATCCAAGTTTTAAGTGACTAATACAAGTTCAGATTTAATCAAGTCTACCTGCAGTAGACATAGAATTCTTTAAAAGTAGGGAAAAAGACGACAACCCGACATGTACAACCAGACTCGTAAAAGAGTTCTAAGAATGACGATTTTCAGATGGCATATATGACATATGACTATGAAAAGCCATCCAAGTTAAGTGACTAATACAGTCTCAAATTTGATGAAATATGCCTAGAAGACCTACAATAGCCGTAGAATTCGTTAAAATGTCGGCAAAAAGACGACAAGCGGACGTCAGCAACCAGAGGCGTAAAAACGCTTTAAAAATGATGTTTTTCAGATTTTGAAACTAAAATTACTCAGATACATTTTGTCCATAAAGGCGTATGTATGACGTCCAAGTGGAATTGACTCATATGAGTCTCAAACTGACTATATTTAGCTACAGTAGGCTTAAAATAATTTAAAAGTACATGAAAAAGACGAAAATGAGACGTACTCAGTCAGAGTCAAAAAGACGTGGTATAAGTGACGTCTATTTGATGAGCAAGGTCGCAAATTGTTTGTTGGGAATTCTATAGTTTTTCGTTTTTTCGCTTTCCTGAAAAGTTGCATTTTTTTCAGTTAAGTCAATTTTCTATGTGATTTGCGATATGTATGTACTATACAACCATCTTAAGAACGCAAGTTTCTTGCAGAAGATTGGATTTTTCCAGACAGAAGCCGCAAGTATCGAAAATTGGATTTTTCCACACAGAAGCCACAAATATCGAAAATTCGATTTTCCTCACAGAAGCCGCAAATATCGATATTTCCTGAAATTATGCGATTGTCATCACAATAACACAATATCAGACCATTCAACTACATCAAAAGGAATAACAGAACTAAGATAAGCAGCAAGACTACAAAGCAGCAGCCTTTATTTTAAAATAAACACCGCATGGACCAAGTCTCGGAGCAGTAGACGGTTATTATTACACCAACCCGAACTTCTACGAGAAACAGAATTACTCATTCAATTACGCCAATCAGCTTTGTAATATGTATTAGGATATTTTAACACATAATTCAAGTTTTCTTTTTAAATAGATAATTCTCTGTAGATAATTAATTTCATTTTTGTTTCCGCCTTAAAGCAGGAGCTGATAGTATCTACATATACTCACCTATTACAAAAAAATTGTATGGCAGGAGTGGGGGTAGGAGGGTATATCTACCGTTTGTGAGTTACAAGATAGTTTTCCACAAAAAAGCCTGTATCTTAAAAAGTACAGGACGTACGGTTGCAGTTAAATCATTGTATGCAGAACTTCATGGCCTTTCCAACTTTCCAACGATTGGTCCACCAGCTCAGTACTGCTTTTTTTTTAAAAAAAGGTCATTAACAGAACTTTTTTTTATAAAAACTGTAAACTGTGGACTCTCCTCTTTAATTTGACCTATTACATCCTATGTGCTATTTGTAACCGTTAAAGTGTTATTAACCCCTTAACCTATTTTCAGAGATAATGTGTTCCCTTGGTTACTGCTGACTGCAAAGACGTCACTTTAAAAAAACAATTGGCTAATTTCGGTATGACCTGATTAGTGTTGAGCAGGTCATGAAGTTCTGCAGAACTCTTAACTGTAACTGTACGCCCTGTACTTTTTAAGATTTTAAGATACAGCTTTTTTACTTAATCACCCTGTAACTCCTAAACGGTTGATATGCCCCCCCCCCTGTCTAAAATTTTTTGTTTAGCTAGGTGAGTACTATCACCTCCTGCTCTATTGACCTCCTAGGCGGAAGCACCCTTTGTAGTATTAAGAAAATCGTTATTTTTAATCTCGCCAAGTGGTACATCTGATGTCATTCTTTACTTTACACGGCGTTGTTCTCTTCTTTGTCTCTTTATATGCGGGAGTAACTACAAAAGTATAACTCCTATTCGAGGCTGAAATGGAATAGCTAATATAGTATAACTCCAAGATAATTGGGAGGAGTAGCTTAATTAAACACAATACAATTCCTATGATTGTTGGGAGTAGCCAAACAGCATATCTCCACTGAGTGAAAACACAGTACTTTAGTGTTTGATGTCAGATGTCACTCTGTTTTTGTTTTTTTTTTTTTATCATTTACCTTAGTTTATTAGCTTACGATTACTGTAATTGCAATAATTATTTGTTTATGTTTCTACATCGAAGCCTTCATGCTGCTAATTCGCGGTCAGCGATCCATATTGCGCCACTTTTGTGGGTCGCATTATTATCGATTTCGTTTGTTTACATCGATTCATTTTGTGTATTGAGTAGGTTGACCTAGTCCTGCCGTGTACAGCATAATTCGTTGTGTCGTATGCTTCTTCATGTACGACAGTTGTTTATTGTTTTTCGTACATCAGAATTATTGTAATGTTATGTTATGATTGTTGTGCTGGCAAATGGGTACGTCACTATAAGATCACAATATTATGAATGTAGGTAGGTATATAAATCCGAACTGACCACACCAATTCACTTGTACACCTCGAAAACTTGCACACGGAAAATCAGAAGTAGAGTATGACACAAAATATATTATGTAATTCTGATGCAATAATATTCTACAACCCATAACGGGAAACTACTGGTCAATGTCACTGATAGCATGGCATCATGTCATGGCTCCATGCGAAGCAGCAAATCTATTCGATTCTGCACTAATGTAAACAAATATCACCTTAATTAGCAATAAACGGGCATTTTACTATGTGAAATACCGGTACAACTGACAGCCTCTTGCTTCCGAGTACTTGCAGACTGGGCCACTACAGTACTTGTCAAATCATTTCGTTAATTTTTTACTATCTAATTAGAGATATATATTCTTATATTCTTCTGCACAATTATTAAAAGTCGACTTGTGTGGTTTATCTGGATTCGATTCGATTTTGAGCGGAATTGTAATAACCGACCTGATTCTGGATGTGAGGAATGGCTTAATAGTTTAAAGTGTCGTGGCTGTTTTGATTAAAATTATAATAAATCGCTCGCAATTCATAATAACATGTCTATAACCAAATAAAGTTGAAAATAATTAGGAACTGTTTGTATTGGGAAGCCCTTTAATTTCGCACATAGATTATTACAAAAAATCGTGTTGTTTGTCCACCGAACGTGGATGGATCATGGAGTATCACACTGTTTTATGGGCACTGTATTCTAGGGACGGGGACGCAGGATTTCTATTTTTGTTTGGAGCGATTCAAGAATTTCAGAATTAGAAAAATCTCCAACCTACTCGCAGAGCACATTAAACGGACATAAAGCACACAATTGTCAATCACTGTGTACATTTCAAACAATTCACGCAATCGGTGCGGTAAATAATAAAAAAAACTAGATAAGTCCAGTTATGAAGGAACAAACGATAGTATAACCAAAATCTCTGGTCGCCTATTCATAAGTGATTGTAATAATAATCTCAATTTTTTAATTTACATGGTTCAAGAAAGGAAAACATTGACAAACTTTTACGGCACCAAACTCCTTAAAGTCAACTTAACTCTTCCACGCGAATTTTTCCATCCTCTTATTATGACCTCCGCGAACAAGCATAGGCTAGCCTAGGCGCCGACTTTTTGACACAATTCTTAGTAGACTTAAGTAAGGGAAGACCTATCGATGATCTCACGAATTTTAGAGTAAACACTGTATTCATTAGAACGGCTAGTCCCACATCTCCATATTTCAAAATTAGCAGTGACTATGGAACAATTTTGAAGCGATGTCCTTCTCTCCTACGACCACAATATTTCAATCATCTAGTGAATCATAAGGTTGGACATACCTACAATTTTAATACAGGGTCAACTTCCATTTTCAAAGCCAAGGAGGCTTTCTGTGTCTGTGTCTGATCGCACTTTTCTGAACGCGTAAATCCATTGAATAAATAACTAATAAGGAAGAGTGGCACAGTCAGACCAATTGAGCGGAGGGAAAAATGACAAGAGGGGTGCACTATTTGAAAATTCTGCTTGATTTCTGACATTTCAGATTTCATGAAAAGAAAGTTCGGGTTTTCCTTTAGCGATTTTGTGAACGGGATTTTATATAATTGAGACTCCGGAGTCTGGCAAATATGGTGTTGAAGTGCGCTATGCTGTGCTGAAGAAAGAACCTGAGTTTGAGTTTTGGAAAAGAATTTTTAAGCAAGTTTAATAGTCTTACTAATAAATTATAGTGTTTCAAATAATATAAAAGCGAAATATTTATAAAAATAAACAACCATGGAAAAAAAGTTTTAACATTTCCCAATGCTGATTTGTTTGGTTACAATTGTGACAAGTGCATTAAATTATCATAGGCAACGCCAAGAAATATTATCTGAAAATAAGGGGGCGCTAAAAATTTGTTTATTTTACATAGTAATTTGGATTATAAAAATGTCCCCCTTCAAAATTTCACGATTTTATTAATGCCATGACGAAACAAATCCAAACACAGCACACTAATACATTTCGCCGAGTGGCTTAGATTTTCACCCGATATGCCGTTTCCTTATTAGTTATTTATTCAATATGTAAATCGGAGAATTTATTTTTCGAAGATCTCAGCTGGTAGTACCTTGTTTAGTGTTGAAAGTTGTAGATACCTAGGTAAGCTTGGACATGTGTTTTTTAATTTTTGAAAATATAGGAATTCTATTCTAATGTCAGCTCTCAAGCAAGGATGTTTTTGGACTGTATAACATAAGAAACTATAGTACCGCATAAACCCAATATTGTTTTTTTTTTTTTATAAAATGGAATAGAAAATAAAGAAGACAACAAAGAAAATAAAAGCACTGCTTTTAATCTGGGGACCTTTTCCATGAGAATTTGAGTTCATGCCCGTTCCCGCTAGAATTCCTGCTATTCTTGTCTTTTCAGGCACTTCCTGTTGGACAGTCTCTGTTCCAGCCTCATTGCACACCAATACTACTACTAAGTTGTTGACAATAGAACGTATGTTTAAATACCATCGGGTCATCACATCCGTACCAAATACGGACACTTTAAACAGCTCAGCCTTTCACTGACGGTTCTCAAAAGTTCCGAGGACTGGATCATCTAGGCGTTAATATGTAGACCCAGCCATGATGAAGGATAGAGCTCCGCAAGAATAGTCACCGTCATCATAGCAGGATGCCCCACACAGGAACTGTCTAGTGAAGGAAGAATCCCACAAGGATAACTCGTCCAAGCTCTAGAGCTCCAGATTCTCCCTGAACCAGGGCCATCCCAATTTTCCTGTATCACCCACCTAAAATAACCGCCCCGGTAGCAGTATAGTGCCGCGCTCCAGGCTGTACTCACATAGAATTTCTTGACGTAAAGGTTTTTTTTTTAATCAATTAGTGCCACAAATGTAAACCAAGACAAGACAATAGTGAAATCGAAGCCAAAATAAAAAGCCTGAGTGTACAAACACAAACACTAATTATAACTGTGAAGTTAGGAATCACACATTCAGGAATAAGATCAATAAATTTTAAATGCGCAAAAAAGACTCTGGCTATGACTGAGAGTGAGGACAGACTTCGATCGACCACGGCACCAATCAGAACTTCTAGTCCGCACCAAGAAACTTCCCAGCCACCCAATCGTGGAATTAATTTACAAGTCTTTTCCAGTGCCACCACCACCGGCCTATAAATAAGTCATCGATCAGTACAGAATACGTCAGTTGCCTCCCAGCAACTCGACCATGCACATCTCTCCGTGTACCAGCGCAAAGACATATTCTCCCATCTTGGGTGGTCTGACGCTATACATATCCTAACTCTCGTGCTAAGGCTACGACGTATTCCCGCTTCTTGCATACGAATAGGATATCAAGTCTTTTATAGTCAATAAATTAGAATGGGGCAACTCTTGTACAACTAGCTTAGCAGGGACAAAATAAAGATTGAATTTAAATAAGAAAATTCAAGGTGTTCTCATTTCTTTTACCAACGTCGCACTGAGTTCCGCTTAGAGCATGCTAGGAGGACAGAATGATATCGGAATCCTGTGAAAACACAGAGTGCCAAGTATTCAACTAGATCAACACGTATCGTGATTTTCATTTAATGCAGTTCTAAAAAGAAGGGTGGGCTTAGAAGTCAGGTAATAAGCTTTTCGTTGTTCGCGTTATATCGCAGTCGCAAGTAATTATCTATGGTCGAAAGTTCGTTGGGCATGTTATAATATGTTTTAGTATCATCGATACTTCACTTGAGGGTATCTTTAATTATTAATGTTATATTTTTTACATTTTATTGATTACTCGTATGTGTGTTATGGCCCAATATAAGGAAGATTCTTCCAGTAGCCAAGGGTGCATTTTAGTGAAAAATTAGCAATTGCTAAACAGTAACCTCGCATGGTATTGTTCTGCAATTGTCGGCTGGCTGCGATTACCGTTTAGAGGAGCAATCAACGATTACGATAACAATTAACCTCGCACGGTAATTGTTATGTAAAGCGATTGCTTAGTACAAAGCGACTCAGGTGCTGCTGTCGTTTTCTTACATCCGCGTTGTGAGCAAAGAAAGCTTACTTCCGAATATTGGGGTATAAAAGACCAATGACTGGTCTGGCGAGTGCCGTTAAGTGATCAATCGCGAGTAAACTTTTGTTGAGAGTGTCAAGTTGCGGTTTAGATTGGTTATGTTCAGATAGGTCAGATTGTTTGCGGTGAATAAAGATTTACGTGTTTAAAATAATTCGTTTCTTGTGTATAAAGTTGTGAATGTCGCGTTACGCGTTAATCATACGCGCGTTTATTCAATTTTTCGGATTTTTAATAATTGTAGTAACTACTGGAGCTCCCATGTAATGTTATAGAGTTTGCGAGTTTTGTTTTTGAGAGATGAAAGAGATACCAAGATAGTTGGCGTGATATTGTTATAGTTTAGGTTTGATTTTATAAAAATATAAATCTTTTTTGGGTGTTTATTTTTAATATTTTTAGTATACAAAAACGCTAGATTTTAATTAGCTGGTTTGTTTGTCCTGGTTTCATCTAAAAGTTAACTTATTGATGTGAATGCAATTACAATATCCCGTAAGAAACAAAAGGAATTAAAATATACGAAAACATTGTGAACATTGTGTCTACATATGTGCCAATGTTTTTGGGAGAAAGGTCGCCAAAGTTGGCAAAGGAGGTATTTCGTTTATTCAACCGCAGTAAGGACTTACATACATGACCGGCTAGAGCCAGCACCGAAATGTTAGCATGTATGCAGAGACCTGGTGAGGATGTTAGCGAATTTGCGCATAGGATGGTGGAGCTGCTGGACCTCATTAAGTCTGCGATATCAGTTAAATATCCAAAGATGGATGGAGGCTTGATAGCTGAGTTGGAGGCTGACGCAGTAAAAACTTTCAAATATGGTGTAAGCAGTCAGTCCAGTCGGGTTTACCTAACCGGAAAGAGGTTTGGTGCATTAGAAGAGGTTCGAGAGGAAGTTCTTTATTTCGAAAAAGAGTCAGAAAGGCTTGAAACTATGGCCCCAAGTGTATGGAAAAAGAGGCAGAATATTTCAGAGAAAAATTACAGGATGGTCGGCAATCCAAGAGTTTTAACGTTGAAATTCAGTGACAGTCCAAGATAGCTTTTCTATCGGTACGGAGGCCAACCCAATCAGCAAGGAACTGAGAAAATGCGGCTAGGACAACACGACAGCCAAGAGTTATCAAACAGAATTAAAAGAAAACAAAAGTTAAATAGGAAAAATATTATCTAAGTATAGAAAAATTGGTTATAAATTCATGGGAAAATATATAAGACAGGTTAGAAAATACTCATATCTTGGAAAGGATAAATGTATAAAATATGTTGAAATAAAAAGAAAAGCTGAAAGAATTTTTATTGTTGTTTTTGAGTAGAGTTGCTGAAATAAATAATGGCTAATTAGGAAAGTTGAGTAATTTATTTAACATATCCAATGTTTCCAGAGCGCAGGCGGTATACAGATGAGAGCAACACCATGCAGAAAGCAGCGGAAATACGGAAATGGGATGAAAGGCAATGGTTATGCGAAGCCCAGGGCAGCTTGGCTTATAGATGCGAATGGCAATTTCTACAATTAACAAGCATTACGGAATTACCAGCGCACAATTTAATGTTGGGAAGTCTGATCATAAAAATGTTCCACATACCCCCCCCCCCCCCCCTCCTAGAAACCTTCCTTTAGGAGCTGTGGCCAGTTGAAGATTTCACCAATATTCGTGAGAATAAATGAGTATAACTTTTGAACCACCCTATAGATTTTGGTTATTGTTAGCTTATTAAATATCCAAGAATAGTAGATGTCGAAGAGTGCATTGCTCTGTATGTTTTAATTAAGCATCTTTAAATTATTCGTAAATATTTCCAAAACATTGATTTTTTGACACACAAATTTCATAAATACCGTTATTTATTTCAAAAACTTTTGTGTGTAAAAAAATCAAAATTTTGGAAATATTTGAGAATAATTTAAAGATGCTTACTTCAAAAATACAGAGTAATACACTTCTCGACAGCTACTATTCTTGGCTATTTAATAACCCAACAATAACCAAAATCTATAGTGTGGTTCAAAAGTTATACTCATTTAATCCCATCAGGTTTCACGAATATTGGCGAAATCTTCACTCCTAAAGGAAGGCTTCTCGGGGGGGGGGGGGGGGGGGGGGTATGTTGTACAGTTTTTTTTTTATCAGCTTACCTCAAGGAATCGCGTGGTATACCGGAAGGTATCTTGTTCTGAATCACCCTGTATATGGTGTTATATGGAATCGAAAATATCTTATTTCTTTAAATACGTGTGGACTCTCAATATAATTGAGAGAACTCCACGGTACCCATAAGAAAATCAAGAAAATATTCTTACAAACGTTATTTCAACAACTGATCCTCGTGGCAACAAGATAATTGGGAGTACTTCCACATTAAGTGCTACTCAACTTCTGAAAAAACAAGAAGTAGTCATATGATCAGACCATAAAATCTACCAACTAGTGTAAAGATTTCCAGAACATGCGTAAAATGCAGAAAAAATGTTGAATGCCTACATATACAATTCAAGATCATTTAAAGAATAAAGTAAAAGTAAAGTAATTCCGGAGTGGAACAGTTTAGTACGAATAATGACAAGGAACCCCTGGCTAACTTTTGTTTAGAGTGTTTCCATTGAAGAGTTTTAGTTATCCTGGTTAGTTAATATTTTCTATTATTGATTGCTTTTGGGACACGACATGTGTTTTAAAAATTTTATCACCAATATGACTGTTGGATGTTACAAGAAAACTAATCATTTCGTATATTTATAAGAGTTTTTCTTGATGAGTACACCATTGCGCGCCTACCGCTTTTGGGGTATTAGAAAGGCAATTGAGGATATATCTTAGATCAGGATACATTTTTTAGCGCATGACTTTGCATGACGTTTAATTTTATTTTTTTCAGGAACGCGGTAGTCGGTATCGCGACGTGAATTTTTCGAAAAGTCTCCAAAGCTGCTAAGACTAAGAAATATGTGGGGAACGTGCTATTAAAACTTGTTCCCCAAAATACAAAATTTTCGTATAATTTAGTGTATTCTAGGCATTATTAATTTTCATTAATAAAAGGAAGGATATTATTGTTTATATCACTATAAATATGTTTCCAATTAAAGCTAGTCAAATTGACGTACTACAAGTTAAGTATTACTGTGTTTTTACACATGTTTAGTATTCTAGGGTAAAGTCCAGCAACCTGTTATAAAACAGGTAGTTCACGCTGGTACATCAGTTTCTTTGATAAGTAAATGGGGTTGTGACAAGAGCTCTGAATATGGCCAATATAAGCAAAAGTTTCGCTAGGACGGTCGTACCGATGAATTTTTATTTATCATTTCATTCATACCGTTGAAATTACATATAAATAATTAAAATAATACTATACTCCGGAAGAAAAAACAAATCGAAAAATTGGCGCCATCCGTCTGTATACTTGAAATACCGGTGTCTATTCAACACAACTTATTACAGACAATGATAGACGGTAAAATTTCTAATAACGGGCACTAAAGGAAGTCAAAATTGTTTAATTTTTTCTACGAATTTTTAGAGCAACCTATGCTGCTGTGTTAAATTGAATTATATTTGCAAAAAAATGTTATCTCTATCACGTAGAAAAGAAATACCCGTTCGATGGTACTTGTAATGATGATAGAGTTGCAAATTGATCTGCTTGATCTGATCGTATTTCTGCATGCATTGTATGCTACATGACAACACATGCTTTTGTTAGATGTTGTACCAATTTTTGGGAAAATTGTAATTAGATTGAATTCATTATCTTTTTAGAACTCAATTTTAGCATGATATTTTTGTAATATGCTCCCCTTTCAGGAATTGTTTTTAGTACGAATGTAACTGCCCAAACACATGGTAATGATTCCAATTTGATTTGCTAGATGAGGCTATACTTTTGTATTGTGTTTGCGCAATATGTTATGTAGATGATAAATACATTACTTTGTTGGATTTAGTATCTGTTTTTTGATTAAGAATAATCAAATTAGATTTAATTTTATTAAAAATTTTGATGCTTTGTGTTCGGGATATTTTCTTTTCAGATGTTGTCTGTTACAAAATATATTCGAATCGATTTGGTTCGAACACTTTTAAATTCCTAACTATTTCGCTCTAAGCACCAAGTACCAACTGAAAGAGAACTGTAAACAACAAATAAATAAGTGGGTTCGAAGAAATAAACGTTTTTAAATTAATTATTTAGGGTTAATACTGATAAAAACTGTTGTACCAGAGACAATATATTCATTAGACATGCAGAAGAAATTCTAAAGGTTTTATTAAAATCATTTTTCGAGCTGAGCACCACTTTTTCAACTTCCCGCCAGTGATTTTTTTTAAGTCTAGGCACCGACGTAAGAACTCGTTTTGACACAAGAAATTGTGCCCACGTGAAATAGAAAATTAAGCAGTCCATATTATATATGACAGTGGTAGAAACGTTTCTGAGCCACTTTTTAGCTACAAATTCTTGAAATTTAGTCTACTTCTAGCGACTTTTTAAGTAGATTTTAGCCACAAAGGTTAGGCAAGAGCTGGCGACTCTACTTTTAAGATATCTAGAAGCATAGAAAAATAAAAACATTTGATATTGGAGTTAAAAGAGGAATTAATAATTTCAATTTACCTATAATCTTTCCGAAGATATTTCTTTTCTTTAGAAGACGCCGTTTTCCATACTTTTCACTCAGATTAATTTTCCACAAAATTAGTTGCACGGTATTCTAACAAAGTAAGGGGCTTTCCAATAAGAGGTGTTATTTTGATATTCAAAGAAAAATGCCATTTTTTGAGATCAATGATCAGATCTTTATTTCATTATAAAGAGGAAGGTATGCCGTTAATAATGGAAAATAACATCAGCCAAATGACCACCACGACCACGCCTACAGGACCATATCCTTTTCATGAAATTTTCCATAACCAAATCGCAAAGTGGCTGCCCTATGTCCTCGATAGCCTCACGAATTCCATCTTTGATGTCTTGAATCGACGCTGGGCTGTTGGCGTAGACCTTCTATTTTACGTGGCCCCAAAGGAAGAAGTCGCAAGGTGTTAAGTCACAAGATCTCGGTGGCCAATTGTGATCACCTCTTCGGAGATCACACGGTCCGGAAACTTTTCCCGTAAAAGATCAACGGTTTCGTTGCGTGTATGGCACGTAGCGCCGTCTTGTTGAAAGTAGACGTTGCCCAGATCAATACCATCCAATTCCGGCCATAAAAAATCATTAATCATCTGTCGATAGCGCAATCCATTCACTGTAACTGTTGCTCCAGCCTCATTTTCGAAAAAGTAAGGTCCAATGACCCCGCGGGACCATAAACCGCACCACACGTTGAGGATAGAGAGGCTTTTCAACAATAACTCTTGGGTTTTCCGAGCCCCAGATGCGACAATTTTGCTTGTTGACGAGGCCGTCGAGGTGGAAATGGGCCTCATCACTCAAGATGAGTTTTCCATGGAATTCCGGATCATTTTCATGCATTTCAAGGACCCAATCAGCAAAGACTTGACGTTGTTGATGATCGGCCGGCTTGAGTTCTTGTGTTAACTGAACTTTGTAAGCCTTAAGACCCAAATTTTTATGCAAAATACGGTGTAATGACGTTTCTGGAATGCCGAATTCTAAAGAACGACGAGGAATGGGCAAACCTGGGTTTTCTTCAACACTTTCGGCTACAGCAGCAATATTCTCGGCTGTTCTTGAGCGACGTGCACGGGTTTTATTCTTCACATCACTAACTTGTCCCGACAGCTGGAATTTTTCTACCAATTTCTGTATTGCGGTTCGACAAGGTGCTTCACGACGACCCAAAAATGTTCGAGTTTTACGAACTGTCTCTGCCACCTTTTCACCATTTTTATAGTGAATTTTATTAATTTCAATGCGTTGTTGAATCGTGTATCGTTCCATTTTTATTAATGGCGTAGATGCTACTTGTCAAATGTCAAAAAATAACAGCTCCAAAAGTGACATCTACCGAAAGAGCGGGCTAATTAAAATAACACCTCTTATTAGAAAACCCTTTATTAGCAAAGAACATTTAACAGAAAGAATAAGAATCTTTTATATTGAAAAGTTTTATATGGCGGGTCGTATTATTACGAATCGCTCTCACATATTTTACAAAAACTCTCTGCTTTTTCCAGACCCGCCACTCACCGCCCAGTCACCACACGTATGACTTACGACTCGTTCTCACAAATTGTACGAACATGTTCTGCTGTTTAACGACCCGCCGCTTACCACAGTGGCGAGTGCAGACGGGTCATCTCGTCAAACCGTCAGCACCACAACAGAACCAGTGCCAGCACTACGCATCCTGCCCATACATTGCATTGCGTGCCCTCTCTTTTACCTCTTCTCTAGGAAACCAGTTTCATCAAGAATACTTTGTTTGAGAGAATTTTCATTTAGATTGCATTGCAGTAGAAAAGAGGGAGATTAGTAAGATGAGCGGACAGATGGGATAGGAATTGGTGGCCGACAAGCAGTCAGGCAGCAAGGTGAGACATGAAATGTGCATGGCTGGCCCTGGCGTTGCCATGTGTACATGTACAACTAAAAGGTGGCGGAGAAAGAGAGAACAGAGCAAGATTCTCTCAGTCTCAAACTTTGCTTCTTCCCGGCTATTACCTCCCGACCGGCTCAACAAATAAGCATACAACTTTTGTATTTTTAGAGGCAGGATGAAGGTTTTTGCTGAGAAAGAGAGAACATAGCAAGATTCTCTCAGTCTCAAACTTTGCGTCTTCCCGGCTATTACCTCCCGACCGGCTCAACAAATAAGCATACAACTTTTGCATTTTTAGAGGCAGGATGAAGCTTCTTGTAAGATATGTGTTCTTTGCTATTAGTCTTATAACGAAATTTTGTCACACTTTTGGCCATCCCACACGGGTATTCGTAATGCAGTATACAAACAGGCTTTCTTGGGAAAAGGTGAAAAGAAGCAGAGAGATATCTCTTCAATGTGTAGGTAGAGATATCTCTTTGCTTCTTCTCACCTCTTTCCTAGGAAACCGGTATGCATACTACATCAAGAATACTCGTGTATGATTGCCCTTTGTTCATAATTTCTTGTAAAAGTTTCGTTCATAAAAAATAGTATTGTAGCACAATATATATGTATGTCAAGCTATTGTGTGACATTTCATTTTTACAATAACTTCCGCTTTTTTGTGATAAATTTTCGACATTATCGTGTGATGACAATACATGACTACCCGGAATGACCGGTTGGCTCAATCGGTAGAGCGTGAAACTCTTTATCTCGGTGTAATGGATCCCATGCCCAAGTACGGAACACATTTTTTTTTATTTAAATCAGTAAAATAATAAATTAATGCAAAACATAATTTTGTGGGATTAAGCCTCAATTGAACGCACATTTTTTTTTTTTTAAAATAAACAATAAATTTATGAAAAATGAAATTTATTGAATTGTCTCTTTTAAGTTTTTTTTTTTTATTTTATTTTATAGTACCTATCTAGCGGGTTTATGTATATTTTTATTTAATTTTGGTAAGATTCAAAAATCGGTTTTAACAAAACAACTGATTTGTCTACGATTCCCGTAAGAAATGGTCTTGAGCATACAGGGTGTCCCAGACAAATATGACTATATTTTGCCAAATGATGCCTCTCGTACAGACAAGTAAAAATTTGTATAGCAGGATGGTGGGGGGATGGGGGGGGGCAAAATGTCACCCTGTCGAGTTATAGGGTGATTAGTACAATATGCTCTTTTTCTATTTAACCCCTATATCTTCAAAAGTCAAATGCTCTATTTTAAGACGGCATTTCATAGCCGTTCCAACGACTGCTCAATCAGCCCCGTAACCTTCCAAACTTCAGAGCCATGACGCTTCAAATTCAAAATTTGTTTTTTTTTAAACATCCACTAACATACACTTTTTTACAAAATTTCGAAAACCCAGAGTCTCCACTTTAATTTAACTTATTACAATTATATCCTATCTGTTACGGTTAAGGAGTTATTAGCTGATATCCTATTCAGGCCATACCAAAATTAGACGATATTTTTTTAAGATGACGTGTTTTCATTTCAGTTACTAAGGGAACAAATTATCTTTGACCGGAATGGGTTATAATCTAAGAAATCCTTAACCGTCACCGATACAACATAAGTTAAATTTAAGAGGAGACCCTGGGCTTTCGAAATTTTGTAAAAAATGTGTGTTAGTGGGAGCATTAAGAAAAACGTAAAAATACAAAAAAAAAAAACAGCGTCATAGCTCTGGCGAGTGGAGGGGTAGGAGGATGGTTGAGTAGTCGTTGAGAAGTCATGAAGTTCTGCGTATAATGTTGTCTTAAAATATACCGTAAAGAGTGTACTTTTGAACGTGTAGGGTATTTAATGAAAAAAGAGCATATTTTACTAATCACCCTGTAACAGACAGGGTGACACTTTTCCACCCCACCCCTTGCTATGAAATTTTTTACTTGTCTAAACGAGAGGAATAATTTGGCAAAATATAGTCATATTAGTCAGGGACACCCTGTATAAAATTTCTCCAGCAAACATTGGTAGTAAATTCCCGGGGTTGACTGGCAGGTAATTTACGTAAATTATAGCAGCTAAATTACTAAAACTTTAGTCTTGAATTGTGTAGCAAAACAGAGTGCATCTACAAATTACATACCTGCCTATGTTATTTTTAAGCATAATGAATACACCACTTAGAGGCACGAACAAACAGAACAATTTCTCACTCAAATCGATAAACGAAAACTTTTAGGTTATATTTTTGACGTTTAAAATGTACCCATGCTTATTGATGCAACACAAATGAACAATAGCTTTAAAATACCTACAAGGGATTCAAAAGGAATATATCGTTTTTAGGAATCCAATTGCACAGGCAAAATTAATTCCTCAAATTATATAAAGTGCTTAAACAATTATTGGTAATGGAAAAATTCATTAATTCACTTACATTTCAATCGAATCGTAGGGTGTTGTCTAGTAATATCGGAAAATATATCAAACGCCACACTCCCAGAAAGTATAGGTAGTTATTATTTACCTTTTTGTTATTATCTGAGGTTTATGGTTTGTTGTTGTGATAAATATTACAACTACATATGCACATCAACCATACGGAAATCGAAAACACTGAGTAAAAAAAAAACACACACGCTTCACACTACATCCACAGCGAGAACACCACGAACCCAAGCACAATACCTGCGCTTATTATAATCAGGATTCAAGGGATCAGCAGAATTGTATCAAAGCACTATACACGATTTCCACCGATTGAATTTCACACGAAAACAAATTTGTTCGCGGTTTCCGGATAACTAGCCTCGCGCACAACTCTCACGTAGGATGTGAAAATGCAATGAATTTCCCGATATCTGTAACTTTACCTCATTTGCTGATTAATTACATCCCGATTTATATATGGATGGCAGTTTACAAAGTTATTTGGAACGGGGTTTAACACAAAAACACGTCTAGGACACGTCTCAGGACTATGAAAGTTCACGGAACGTGTGAGATACACTTATCCGGGTATTTTCCCGTCAATTCACTGGGCAGATTCAGTTAATTTTTTCTACTTGAATTGACTAACCTAATTTTCACTTGCCATTTACCGAGAGATTAATTTAAAACCCGAATTCACGAGAAGATTTTTTATAAATTTTCCAGACACAGCAGAAAAATTCTTGTTTTGACCCGACACGACGAGCACAAGTTATACGACATAGAGCTGAGTACAAGAGATGTGCGCATGACAGTGAATAAACATGGCGCACCTCAATTTACCAGCAGGCAACAACCCTTTGCAATCGAATAGAAATTGCATATTTGTGTGTGGGAAAAGTGTGGCACACGACTGTCGACCATGCCTTCCACGAAGTGGATTCCCCCCTTTATGTGCCTTAGGAATAACAGAAAATACAGAAGAAAAAAAAGAGAACCCTTAAAACAGCATTTTCTCTCCCTAGCGGGATTACGTACGACAGTGCAATCGAGGTCGGGGATCGTGGCAGATTTGCACATTGAGAGAATTCTTGTTTTCGCTAATAAAGTGTAGGTATACATTTGCATATGTATGCATACATCTATTTTGCCAGGGACAGCGACGTACGAACGATACGAAATAGTAGGTAGGTATTGTCCCCTGCGAATATTTTCCTATTTATTGTCGGCTTCTCTGACAGGTACGATACGGAAAAAGTCTTTGAGGGATTCCCTAAGGATTGTGCACTGCTGTTCCACTTTTTTTTTGTTTTATGTTTGACAAACTTACAAGCTATTTCGCTTAGATTTTTCAATCCCAAAAAAGAGAGAGAGAGCTAAATTTGTATACCAGGCCTGTTAAAAAAAAAACTCTGATTAGCTATGTACATACTTTTATGACAAGACAGTGATTCATGATGCTCAGGAAATCATAAAGAGGAAACTCGTTCATTCTCATAAGACATTAATTTGTAATACAAACGTCCTGTGGGTTAGCGAAAAACATTTTTGCTTGATGAACTCGAAAATGTATAGGTAATTACTTCGTAGGTTTTCAATACGAAAATCCTGTTCTCACTATGGTACATATTAACTAACCCCTGTTCACAAGCGCGATACGATACGTGCGATATTTTAGTGAGGTCCTGCTCTTCCTATAATCTATCTCTACTTGCGACTAGTTTTTATCGTGCGATACGTTCACAAGGTTGACAGCGGCCTCAAATTAATATGTTTAATTTGTGGTGGCAAGGTGCTATTAGTGCGAAATTTATATTTTAATATAGATATATCAACATATTATAGTAAATCTCGGCATCACTGCGGAACTTTAGCATCCGGTTACAAATGTAAGCAAACATAAATGCTGAGGTTAAGGTGAAAATCGCACCAAACTAAGAGCATTGTTGCGGTAAATTTTTGTATCGCACGAAACGTAGAAAGAGTAAGCATGTTCTGCGACAACCACATTGCTGCAACAAATCAGAGCTCTGTCGCATGCGATAAATCGCGCTCGTGAACAAGCCATTATGTTCCAAATACTGACTTATAACAATGGACTGAGCGATTTGCTATTTCATGTGGCACAAAAAATATTGTGTTTCTGTATATCACCGTTAGAGCACCCTTTAAAACGTTTACTACATAAAAATATGTAAAACTCAACCAATCATATGAAATTTTACACCCGTAAATCGAATTAAATTAAAAAAAATTATTTTCTTGTGTCCAAGTGATATTTTAATCGCTTATAAGCACTCTTATAAGAAATTAAACTAATTCCAACTTTAATTTTCAAAAGTTATTCTTAACTGAATCCTGCGTATGGGCAAGAGAGCGACGCATGGTAAACACTATCTTTACCTTACTCTTTCTGCGGTGATTGCATCTACAGCCAACATAAAAACATCAAATGGCATAAGTAAACGTTCAGTAAGCAATATTTTGTGTTGGTAGCTCCAACTCTGCCATAGGGCGAAAGAGAGAACTGTAAAACTTGTGTCATTCTTTCCTATAGGAAAATGGTAATACGCTCAGTCCATTGTTATAAGTCAGTGGTTCCAAACAGTGATGCCAGATTGGGCGCTTTTCTGCAAATTGGGCTATCTTTTTACAAAATCTGCGCTTAGATTTTCATGAAAAGCGCCCAACGCCCACTGTTTTTTCTGCGCTTTTTGGGCTCTATTTAAGGATATAACATAAAATGGAAAATGGGTTTTATTCACATTAAATGACTTGGATATCTCATTCTAACTAAATAGAAGAGGGGGATCAAGTATTTCGAGACCCGTATAATACACAAGTATACAGGCAATTTTCCGTCTACTGCGTGCTTTGTAGCAGAAAATAAAAAAAATTCGTGATTAAATTTTGAGAGCATACTGCATGTTTCGATTAGCAGTGCAGGACGATCTCATCAGGACAGCAATGAAGCTCTGAACTGCCTACACTACACTGAACTCAGATGTCCAAAAGTTGATGGTGGATATATAAAGATTTATTTAAAAATCTAAATATGAAAAATATGGAAAATGGGTTTTATTCACTTTAAATGGTTCTTGGGCATGTCATTCTAACTAAAAAGAAAAATGTTTGGAATTTAATTAAGGTAATATTTTATAATTGTTCAGAAAATATTCAGTTCACAGCAAAACAAAAAACATATACATATATACATTAGGTTAGTGTGGCCCAATAATGTATGGATTTGCAAAAGTGTTAAAATCTTCATTTAGAATTTGTTAAATAATGTAATTTCAAACTTTTATGCAAAATTTCAGTGAATCCAAGGCACTTTCACATCACAAACAAAAACCGAAAATGTAAACCCAAGAACTCAATTTATTCCACTTCAAAACAAGGTTTTAGCTGCAATGCTTAATAAAATCATGGGAAATAGGATAAACTAAGTTTTTTGCTGCGAAAAATTTATTTCAGATTTTTAAGAAAAACACAAATTTTGTGTTTTATCGGCTGAAAAATTCGGCTGATAAAACATAAAAGTTGTGTGTTTCTTAAAAATAATATGCTATTTTCTGAGTAAAATTCTAAGTTTATCCTATTTCAGATGATTTTAAATCATTAGACTAAAAATCTTGTTTTAAAGTGGAATAAATTGAGTTTTTCGGTCCTTGTTTTTAATGTGAAAGTGCCTTCAGTAATGTTTACAGCCGCTCAAATCGAAAATAGTGATTTTTTGGCTATTGGTGTGGTGGTTGGACTGTCACTAAACCGTTTCAATCATAGCTTTTTAAATTGACAATGTTTTTTTTCATTTAAGGGAGCTTAGTTATCAACTAATTGCAGTGAAAGCAGTTTTAAAAAATTGAATATTTCTATTTTTTATAAATTTTTTAAAACGAATATTCGTACCTGGATCGCCAATTTTTTGATTTTGATTTGGCGGCAATTTTTTTTGTAAAGACAATCACTCTACAATCGAATAAATCGTTAAAAAGTAATCAAATCTTTATCAGAATTTCACCCTTATTAAAAACAAACATTTCGGCGGCTTTTGGGCGATCTTTTTTCTTCATTTGGGCGGTTAGTCCATGGCATAATCTGGCATCACTGGTTCCAAAGCATCGAACTAAAAACCTCTAAACTACCTTCTAGCATAAATGGCACAAGAACGTATGGCATACTAGAGCAGAGTATACAGATTGTGAAATTGGTATTGCCATAGACAAACTAATCACATACAAAAACTGGACACGTAGAACTAAAATATGCAACGATTTTCTAGAATATAAAATTAACGATCCCACGAGTTGACACTTGTTGACGTGCCCAAAGGGTAAGCCAGCAATGCCTGGCTCCATACAAAATCACCGTTGGCTAGACCCGATGAAGGGAAGGCCACAATTTTTTCTTAGAAATTTACTGGAAATTGCTTGCTTGGAATTTTTATGCATTGGAAGAGGCCGAGAGCAGTGCCTCGCTCAAATATAAAATCAACAATGCCTCGAGCTCGACTTGATATAAGGAAGGCCGCAAATTTTTTCCTTAGAATTTATACGCAATTTTTGGAGGTCGCCAGCAATTGTTATGAGCCAGCAATTTTTTTTTTTTAGAAATGTTTCCGTAGAATTTTTATTCATTTGGTGGCCGACTAGAAATATTTTCGGTACTTTCATTCTGTGATGTAATTGTTATATATACAAGATACACATACTAATAAAAAATTCGAAAACTTTCCGGTCAAATTAACCCCACGTGAGTAGGTACATGAATGTTGAAAAATATGATACGATATTTATTATAAAGTTGACAAGTGCATTTATGTAAATTATGTCGATAATTCGAAAATATTGCAAAAATGCATGAACTTATCTGTATGATTCGGATGTCAAGTAGATTTTATTACACCCTAGAATCTAGAGTGGATATGTATACCAAGTTGGTTATTCCATGTGTAATGCATAAAATAATGATTGTAGGTACCGCTAAAAGGTGGGCACCCACGGATAATATTAAAAATTATTTTGATTTGTCCGCCTATCCGTCTGCATGAAAACGTGACTGAAATTGTGAAAATTTTAGAAAAATAAAAATACAGTCCAGTCTGTAGGAAGTTATTCTTTGCAAGGGATCCGCAGTTGGCAACTCCAGCTGTAACAATAACTAAAAAATTTGATAGATCTTGAATTTCTCTACGATATATGTATCTTTTATGAACTTCTTTGGAAAAATCAGTATTAGTTATCGAGCAAAGAAGCAAAAAATTGCTTTTGCGTCTACGCTAAGAACAATTGTTGTCGCCCTCCAAGAGTGTGTACAAATTCTAAGGAAAAAATTTCCAATGAATTTCTAAGAAAAAATTGCGGACTTCCCTATAACAGGTGGAAGCATTGTGGATTTTATATTGGAGCGAGAAACTGCTTTCGGCATCGGCCAATGTATAAAAATTGGAAGGAAGCAATTTTTAGTAAATTTCTACGAAAAAATTGTGGCCTCCCTTCATCTGGTCGAGGCAACAGTGATTTTGTATGGAGCGAGGCATTGCTGGAATGCTGGTTTCAACAAGTCATCAGATGCCAAATCGAGGCATCGTTAATTTTATATTCTAGAAAAGCGTTGCATATTTTTGTTCTATGTGTCTAGTCTTTGTATGTAATTAGTTTGTCCAAGGTAGTACATTCTGGAATAGACCAAAACATGATTTAATGCGTGTTGAAAGCAAATGTATTTTATAATAGCAGTTTTGCATACATTTGATCGACTTCCTCAACACTTCAGATACGAAAAAGTATGAATCACTCGACGAATACATTATTTTAAATGATGTTTTCCATTCCGGAATGGACCATCCAGCCATATATACCTACTTTCTATACCTTTATGTTACATGCAGGCGACATGTATACCTTTTCAACTTCAAATTGAGACTAAACAATTGCAAATTTAGACTAAACAATTTCAAAATGGAACTAAACAATTTCAAATTGGGAATAAAAAATAAATAATTTATTCCAACAAATATTCGAGTAGGCTTTTGAAAAATAAAAGAAAGTGTCTTTTATTAATATTGTGTCATTATTAATTAATTTATCCGTAATTAATTCATTCTTACAAATGTCTTACATCAAGAACGTTCCAGCAGATAATATGCGGAAGCAAATCTGTGCTTTATGTACTAATAACGAAGATTGGAGGGTACTTGCAAAAACTTTAATCGTGAAAGAAATCAACTGGCTATCGATGTGTGAAAAACCAACAAATACCTTAAAAACAACGTGGTGGGAAGCGAAAAATAAAAATTATTAATGAACATCGACTGCTTATAGAAAGACGTATTGAAGAAAATCCTAGAATACCTGTAAAACAACTGAGAGGTAAATTTCAAAATAATTATCAAATTTTTGTTTCTGCGGAATGTCTGAGAAAACATTTAGATGGATTGACAACAAATTGTGACAGTTCTACCGGTGCGAGCTTAGTAAAAATTACCGTTCCCGTAAACCTCTTTGAAAAGATAAAACCAACTTTGCATTTTAACAATGATTGTCTATCGAGCTATTTGGAAAAACAGAGTTTACAATGTATTTGGTTAGGCGAAACAGAATACCAAATAGTAAATTACCCACTGAATATGAATATGATAGATGAAACAAAAACTGTTGCAGACTGTCGTCTTGAGATAGCAACAGTGTTGTGTTCAAAAGATGCTTTGACCCAGTTTAGACGGGTTAGTATGCTATCTCTTCCACACGAAAATTTGTTGGTCAGATGATGGTTGGGGGCAGGAATGAAGCATCATGCTATCAACAGACTTCGTGCTCCTAAACAGGGTCTTTAACAACACCGGAAAGAGGAAGGCCATTTAGCAGTGCCGCAAATTCAGTTGAATCCATGCATAAGGTGAAGTGAAGAACAACAGGACCATTACTAACGGTTGACGTCGAACAGATGGATTTGATTATTTTCCATTCTGGAAAGAAAATAGATTAAGGTGCAAGTTGCTAGGTTGTAATACACAAACATACATATGTGTTGTATGAAAAATGTTATAATGTAAACAAAGATAAAAACTGTTACTTCGTATTCCATAAACTTTGATGTATGGGCTTTATAGCTGTGATGTAGGATAAATAAATGAGGCACAATCAGCTTTTCACAATTCAATCGGTCAAACGCCACGACAACAAATGCACACCACTGCTCCATGGCTACTAAAAAAATTCACGTGTGGGCTCTAGACAGGGTTGCCAGATTTTTTTTTCAAAAAAAGTAGCCTAAATTTTCCAAAAAGATATCCCAAAATCGCAATGTTTTTACTAACGTAGCCCAGTTGCGCGACAAATTTAAAAAATAAACTTTTTTGAAACTCAAATATGTATTTTAATTAACGGTCTCTAAATATATTCATTACAAAATTACATAAATATTTCCACAGTTTCCGTTAAAAATATACTTTCAAATATTTCTACATCTTCACATTCATTTTTAGGATAATTTATATTTATAAATTGAAGAATTCATTTTCTTAATCATACCATCAGATATAATAAAATTGAGACAGCACATTCCATTAACATGCAAATGCAAATGAATTCTCATCAAAGCAGAAATTGTACCCAACTGTAATCTGTTTCGAATTTTTGTTTTTAAAATATTCATGTAACTGAAACATCGTTCAACAAAAGCGTTTGAAGTAGACAAACACAATATACAAATTATCATTTCACAAAGATCCTTGAAAAGAATATTTCCTGATGCTGATTTTATAGTAAGTATATATCGTTAACCAGAATTAAGAAATATTTGCAGGAATTTCATTTGGAAATATAACAATCAAGTCCAGTTCTAGTAAGTTATTGAATTTCAATATCATTATATTTTTCCTTTTTCATAAGATGAAGTGGCAATTCCTGAAATTTTGGCTTAGCTTTATTTGAATCACTATTGAAGAGCATATTTGGACTAAAGCTTTTTTTAAATATTTTAAGATGAGAAGGCATTTTTTTAATGAATTCCAATAAAAGAACACGATAGAACTCCTTGCAATTATTTCTTATTAAATTTTTTTCTGGTTCTGGATGGTTACTTTCTTCATTAATATATGCAGTAACCTAACAATGTCAGGCTTAAGTGACTTGTTTACTTAACTACGGATGAATGTCAAAACCTCCACGTATGCTTTATAAAAATCCACTTAATACCCTTGGAAATATAGATAGAGGGAATTTACGATTTTTAATATTGGTAATAAGAATTCAATGCATAAATAATTTGAAAAGTTTCTATAAATGTCGGCTAATATCTTTGCTGAATGACATTTTTCATTTAGAGCGACTATTTCAAAAAAATATTTTGAGCCCTAGATATTGTGCACAAAGTTTCGCTGAATTAATCTAGCAGGAATACAATCTTTGGAATTTATAGCTTGAAATATTTCTTTAAAATTTCCTTCTCTCACATTTCTGTGTGGAAACCAGCTGTAGGTTTCCTTAGTTAAATATTCAATTTCGTGTGGCAAAGACTCTGTTGCTTTTGATGCATATAGATAAAGGCAGATTTTAGAGGTTTTTTCTGAAAAATATTTTACACAGAGCCATAGATATTTTTCAGTAGAAATATCGGTAGACTCATCTACAATCAATGAAATTTTTGCACTTCCAATATCAGACATAAGTTCTTCTAAAAAGCTAGGCGCAATAACATTATTAATAATACCCCCATATGTTTGGTCCGATGAATATTTATTTCATTTATGTAAGATGAATTATGTGGTGTTCCCGGTACCGGCTCTCTGGGCAAATAATTAAATTTATTGATCGTATCCGTGAGGTGGTTGGAGAATGCATTTCTACGTGTAATGCCAACGTAATTTCTTTTTTAGTACATCCATCTTTTCTAATAGTAACACCTGTAAAACTATTTTTCTTAAATATTTGTTTTTTTTTTTTTTAATACAATTGGAATTACCAAAATTTAAGAGCGGTGCAGTTGAAGATGGCATTTTTGCAGAATTAATCTTATGCTTGTTAGTGAAAATATGTTTTACGATATCACTTTTATGTGCTCTCATTTCAGCTTTACAAATTGAACAAAAGGCATTATCAGGATTACTTTTACTTTCCGTAAGCCATCCCTTAAATACCTTTTCACTTTCCCACTGTTTATTATATTTTTTGGAATACTTTCCCCACTTTGGCATTATGTAATAAAAATAATACGTTTTACGTCTAAAATACTGCATAAACTATCTAATTGTGATTAAAATGGGACTTTCCCATTCATGAAACTATAAAGGCAAGTAGATTAAAACTTTTTGTGGTACTTGATTCAGGAATAAGTTGTTTCACATACAAAATTAAATATGTTGCCAAAATCGCCTAAAATATGTTGCGAGTAGCCCAAATTTGGTATCGCGAAAACATAACAAAAGATATCCCAATTGGCGATAAATCGCCCAATCTGACAACCGTCTAGATCGCGCCTATCCCCACCACCCCCACTACTTACTCGTTCAACAGTACGGCGGCAAAAACAGTCAGATCTTGAAAAATTTTAAAATAAAAAAAAAAGTAGAAGTAAATAATAGAATATACAGATATTTTTAAATAATAAATAAATAAACTGCGACAATGGGTCTGTCGGGACTACCAACCTAAGTATGTATATTTTCATTGTTAATAGCTTTATACTCATTATTGAAAAAAAAAAAGGATTAATTGGTTAAGCATTAAATACATTCACCAAAAAGGAACGATATCTCCAAGCTGTTGTTGCATATAAAACCAAACAATTAAAGTCGTTCTTTCCATTTAAAATGTATATAATTTCAGCAAGTTTGTTTTTCACAAAGGCTCTAATGCGGAACTCTGCAAGAAAAGGACAAATTCCGAGAAAATGTAACAAGTTCTTGTCCTCCTCTAAGATACAAAGCGAGCAAAGTGTCTCACCAGAATTTTTAAACGGATTGGCGTTCAAATTTATAAGCCCTCCCCTATACCTGGTAATACCTGGTAATAAAATTATTTTTTTTTTGCTGAGAATTCGTAACGAAGTTAGCTGTTCTCATTAAAATATTTCAGTTTATCATAAAGCTCTTGCCTTACTGAACTCTTAAGCGGGAAACACAATGCTACGGTCATCAGAGTTCATCAGCTCAAATTTCAATTTATTCCTATATCTGTTAATAGAATAGAATAAAATCTGAGCTAATGAACTCTGATTGCCGTCCCATTGTGTTTCTAGCTTAAGCCTTGTTAGTAGCTCTTTGCATAAGTAGTGCTTCCTCTCTACAGACGAGATTATTTAGAATTGCTTTAAATGGTTATAGGACTGACTTGATATATTCATATCAAAACTATACAACTGGCTAATTCCTGCCAATTATTATACCAGAATACGTTGCTACTAACTAATTTTAAGGCTAGCAGATGAGGGAGCCTATTAGGAAAAAGACGAAACGGATATTCAACATGTAGTCAAAATGGCACTTCTATGTCTAAATTTCTATATTAGAGAGACTGAACTCTAAATTTACCATATAGTTGGGGGTAGTTGTTGGCAAACGAAGGATTCTTTTAACGAAGTAGCGTTGTAACTTTCGACAAGGTCATATTGCTGAAAACCCCACACCTGTGTTCCGTAACAAAGAACTGACCTTGAGACAACGTTGTATAGAACAAATTTGTCAGAATGCTTAATTGTTTCTATTCCAAGTTAGATTAATAGCGCCTTTGCAGACTGTATACGATTTTTAAGGTGGGCCTTGAATGACAGCTTCGGTGTTAAGGTTTACAACTTCTATTTACACGTTGTTATATTACTAATTTTCATTACTCTTCCTGCCAGGCGCGGATCTAGTGTTAAAATTAGGGGGGGGGGGCGGGTTCATGGTCATCTTACTGCAAAATAAAAATACAATTGTAAGGTGTTTCATTTACCAAAAACTAGTATGTATTTCAACATTTATATAACAGATATGTATTTATATAACATTTAAATAATATGGTTACGTGCCATAGTGCAATAGAAAAGAAGACATCTATTGGAAATGGATACTTTGATTGAAAGACTAATTAAGAACGGACATAAACAACTTTCGGAAAAAGAAAGGCAACATTATGGGAAAAAATTTTGGCTTTCATCTGAACACTTACCAAATTTTGCGAAATGCTCATGGGCCAACCAATACACTTCACTTCTAGGGACGGAAGGAATTTGCTAGCCTCGTGCAGAGATGTGTTATCACAATAGTTTTGCTACAATATATTCCTTATATGATTACCAGGTAAACTGTGTAAACGTTCAAACAAGTAACAATTTTTGATATAAATAATAAGTGTATCACAAATTCACAGCACATAATGAGAATTTTGTTATATTATCACCTGAAATTGGATGTAAGCCAGGGCCAACACGCAGTTATTACGGGTGAGAAGTATTCGGGGGTAGGACAAATTCTTAAATGCAAAATTTCGATTGGGAGGACGGGCAGTATACCAATAATACTACTGAAAAGGAAATTGATTCGGTCATTTTAAAATTGCGAAATTTCTAATCGATTGGTTGTGTAGTTGTTTACCTGCGATTCGAGGTGATAATAGTATAATAATTAAATTATCATTACGTGCTGTGAATTTGTGATACAGTTATTGTTTATCTCAAAAACTCTATATATTTGATGGAATCTTTCGTGACCGATATGTGGAACATTATTAAAAGAAATTAAAGAGTATTCTCCTTGTTTTTTCATTTATTTCACAAAAAAATTTTCTTCTCGTTATAAATTTACTGACATTTGTTTCGATCTCCATCGGATCATACTCAGAGGAGTAGCACTTGTTCACTCCTCCGAGGATGATCCGAAAGGGATCGAAACAGCACTTGTTTGCTCCTCTGAGGATGATCCGATAGGGATCGAAACAGCTGTCAGTAAATTTATAACGAGAAGAAAAAATGTTTGTGAAATAAATGTAAAAACAAGTACATAGAATACTCTTTAATTTGTTTCAAAAACTCTAATTTAATTGAACACGCACACAATTAATTTTGGCAATCATATATGGAACTACGCGTAACAAAATTATTGTGCTGGTATGTCTAAGCACAAGGGGAACAAAATCGTTCCTTCCCTAAAAACTTCTCCCATTGACCGTAATATAATAAGATAAAGATTACAAGTATATTTGTGCTCGATTACTGTCACTGATATCGACAGATAAGAAATACAAATAACCTGATATCGACGGCTGCAATACTATAGGTGTGTTCGCATATTTTTTTCAAATAAAAACATGAAAAACGTCAAATTATATGATAGGGAGAGAAACTGCGAGTGACACTAGCAAAGTACGCGAAAGGCTCCGAGTAAAAACTTGTGTAACGTCAAATAATTAAAGTGGATTACCTGATTTATTATTTAAATTATTGAGTTATTGTGCTCCTATTTGAAATAAGTATGCATGCCGGAGAATTACTTTCTATTAGTATATAGTATATTGGAAAACTCTTTACAAGTACAATAAACAAATTTAATTTACCACTTTGAATACGTAAAATGTTTTTGTAGAACATTCTACTTCCACTGGAGGCAGAATAGCAGGTTTATCCATATCTTTTAAAGTAAACTAAAAATTTGAAAAATAGCTAAAAACTCAAAAATAACTAAAAACTAGTAGGAACTGTCAAATCTGACACTTTTGAAGTTTTCACTTGACGATTTTTCTCTAGTCAAATCAAGTAATAAATTGAACGGAGAGGAAAAGTGATGTCAACAATTTCTCTCTCAGTTTTCGAGTATGCGAACGTCTTCGAGTAAGAACTTACAAAACGGTTTGAAGCTAGTATGCGACCAGACCTAAAGTTTATGAGTATACTGCACGCGCATTTTGCTACACACGTGTCAATGTGACAAATAGAAAGGAAATAGTTCCGGAAATTTTGAAATTGTTAAATTTCTGATCGGACGGCTTATTTAGGGCCAACCCACACGAGAAGTTTTTAGAGAAGGAAGAATTTTCCTCCTCTTGTGCTGAGACGTACGAGCACAATAATTTTGCTACGCGGAGCTCCGTATATGATTACCGAAATTAATTCAGTGCGCGTTCAATTAAGTTACAGTTTTCGATATAAACCTAAAGGGAACGCCATATAGAAGTGAATTCACTTTCTGCAGTGTCTTTCTACGGACATTAGTCATTATACATGTCAGTAGCTTTAGTTTTAGTTTTAGTGAGTCTGTTTTGTGGCTTAGAAAGTGTTTCTCGAGGGATCACACAAATGGGGTCCCAAACTGAAATTCTGAGAAGAACTTATACACATACATCACATGAACACAATTATGTTCATTTAAATAAATTTTGGTTTTTTGAAGTTTTGGAATAAAATTTTTTTTTGAAGTTGAAAAATATAACTAAAAAAATACGAAATTATAAATATATTTTTTCAAATAACTCAATTAATTAAATATTTTGCTCTTCAAATTTAAGGGGGTCATGACCCCCCCCCCCCCTGGATCCATCACTGCTTCCTGGGTCCTGACCCACGCTGGAAAATCGTAATTTTAGATTTTTCATAGTTGACAAACAAGTTCCATAAGAGGCAGTATTCCTGAAGATTATTGGAGTTTATGTGGATCGTCAGATAATATAACGATTCATCAGCATATTTCCAGACATCTAAATTAACGTCCTCAAGTCTCAGACCCACCTCCATAGAATCGTCTAAGTCATTAATAAAAATTGCAAATAACAGCGGGCTCAAAATGTATTCTTGCTTTACCCCAGATGTTGTTACAAGACAATTTGAAAGATGTTCTCCATTCCCAACTCGTGCGGTAGTAACTTCGTAAATTTTTATCAGCATGCCCACAAGCTTACTAGACATTCCGATATTGTACAATTTATAAAAAAGTGCTCCTCTTGCAATTGTGTCAAATGCTGCCTTAAAATCTACAAAGAAGGCATAGACCTTTTTATATTGATTAAATGTGAGAGTTTGATTGTATTTATTTGGTTGAAAATCTTATCTGTCGCGGAGTTACCGCTGCGAATGTCTGCCTAATTTTCATTCAAAATATTGTGGGCCTCGTCCCAACATACCTATTGTGTAACATACCCACAAAAAGCTTGAGGCATGTGTTCATAAAGGATATACCATGGTAGTTTTCTACTCTATATACATCATCTTTTTTATGAAGAGGGAAGATAATCGACCTCGTGAAAAATTCAGAGACTTCATATTTATTGTAAATGTAAGTAAAATAATTTAGCAATTCTTTTAAAAAACTTACTGGGGCATTCCTATACAATTCATAAGGTACCTATTCCATCTATACCTGGTGCTTTGTTGTCGTTGGCTTTATTTAAGACAAAATTAAATTTATTTAAGTAAAACTCACTATCTAAAAAAGTGTCATATAAAAGGAAAGTATTGTGGCAATGTCCTACGAGTAGTACATCAATTACAAATGTAAAGCACTTTAGGTCTATTCAAATTTTTAGCTAAGTAAAGTGCGAATTCACCGCTATGTTCTTCACTAAAATTTTAAAACGCAAATACTCTCTTAATCAAGTTGAAAATTTATCCAGTGTATTGGAAATCGAACCTGAGAAGATAACACCCGTAATGACTTGTACATAACTTATAGGTGTGGTTCTCGTGCATGATAGATGTAATCCCTTTCGCCCAAGCTGGAGCGATTATCGAGTGCAGTTGAATACGATAAAAGGGAATTCATTTGCCCCACATCACCTTACTTATCCTAGCCTATACATATGTATGCACGTACATATGTATGTGCTGAGAGCTATACATTTTACTTATTTTTTTGGGGCTTTTACCTTTCCACCTCATGTTTTCCCTATTTCCTGTCTGGCTAGTTTTTTTTTCTTATTTTTTGTTCCCAACATTACCTCTGTCATGAACGGCTGTGTTTATAAACACAAGTTCTTCCAGAATACTAGTAGTAGATACGATATATGTTTATAGCAAATACTCAGAGCATGGGTATTTATAGGTAAATAAAATACGTTAAGTACGTTCACCCTTAAAGAGGAAGAGGAAAATTTCTAACTTGGACGTGTTTGTCTTTCATCCACTAGAGAACGTAATCCCACAGAGGTTTTCGAATTGAAATGTTTCCTTACCTTCCTTCGTACGGATTTCTTGCTGTCCGTACGGTTCTCGTATATCTTCAATCCGAGGAATAAATTTCCATTACTTTTAAGTAAATATTTATGGAGTTTGTTGAAAGATTGTGACCTAACTAGAGATTCCAAATTTTAAAAACATTGGTGGTTTGCGGTGGAGTATTTGATTATTTTTTGGAGATTTTTCGAATTCTCCTATCTCGTTAATGTTTAATTTCAAATAAAATTCTAATTGGGTCTATATAAGGCAGCAGATTAAGATTCTCTAACTTAATTGTTGTCTTGATAATAATTGGGGTACAGTTATGAAGTGATGTGATATATATAAAAATGTAGCAACAATTAAGGCGTTTCGTATTAGCAAGAATCAATACTCATCAGTGCGGGTACTTCTTGCCTGCCGTAGACATATAGTTTAATGTAAGCTGTCGAAACCGATAAAATTGTAGAAATTAATAAAATTCAATTGAAATCAGTTAAAAATAAGTTAAATAAATTTGTATGAAATTTTATATATAACAAAAAAAAATATTGAGGTTCTCTTCATGACTCTCTTCAGATATAATGCTGATGCCACTTCTAATCAAGGACATCAAACCAAATTTAGTGTGTTGACCTTTGTACTGGTGTCGCCAAAAATTCCGGATAAATTTTTGCCAATAGCTGTTAGCGCGCTACATTTTATGTGAGAATTTAGTTTAGAACGGACCTCAGTACTAGAATTTAATTGGTAATCTCCTGTGATCTGGATCGGGAGAAAAGTTCAAGTCTTAAAACTGAATTTTGTTTACATATTTATAAATGTTTTGTCCGCGCGAAATTAATAGCCCAGTGGGAGCTATCCAAAGGAAGTTGCCAGGGTTGTGAAAGATTTAAATCATTTGAGCACCTAATTCATTAGAATTTTCTAAAAAAAAATCTTTATTCATAACTCCCGTTTGAAATTTCGATTTTAAAAAAATATTAAATCAGCATTTATTTTGAAATCTATGACTGGGCAATAATTTTAGTTAAAGCGTAACTTGAAGTCATGCTAATGTAATATATTTTGTGATTTTGGTGCATTACGTGAATTTTCATTTAAATCATCTACATTCACTTGAATACAGCTAACTCGAGTTCTTCAGGGTGAGTCATTGCCACGCAATAACTTTTTAGTCAATTTGGAAGTCTTGTCAATTCGGTTCAGTTCCCTAGTTCGCCTTTGTTATAAAAGAAAAGTTGCGATAAATTTATTAGTTGATCATGGTAAAAAAAAAATTATAGAATTTTCCCCATTTTTTTTTTTTTAATGTGAAAAATACTCAAATTTCAGTGTCAAATCTGGCGACCTTATCTGTCTGAAATATTGACGTCACATTTGTTTATTATATGCATAGGAAGAATTTTTGTGTCATAACTTATAAACGGTGAAAGATACATAATGTACACAAAATGCGATTTAAAGAAACCAATATTGTCTTCTAACAGGAGTAAGACAGAAAAAAATATTATAAGGTTTACAAAATTTACACAAGGTTACAAAAGTTGAAATTTGAATTTTGCAGACCATTTCTTCTAAACTACTTACTGTATAGAAAGCATTGACAGAGTAAAGCGCAGGAAGTTCTCTAATAATTGGTACCTCACTCAACTTTTGACTGTTTGTCGTTCAGGAGATATAAGTGTTTAAGTATAAACCTATATTTCACTCAACCTTAGTACTGAAGCACTAATTATCTCGGAAAGAGTTGACAATGCACCCCCTGGTATTCCATTTTTTTTTTCTTTTCTCGATATGATCTATCACATCCTTCATTATTATCCAGTACTTATGAAACACCCTGTATATAAAAAGAGTTGCCTCTTAAATTTGGAAGTATGGATGTGGATGAGGTTTTTTCGTCGGACGACTTTGATGCTGATCCAAATTTCTAAATAAATAAAATATTTAACACTAAATAAACGAGTACTATGCATATCTTGCAGATTCACCCCCGTCGATTGAAATTTTAAATCGAGATACCTAACGAATATTTCTGAAGTGTATTACATCATAATCCGCGGCAGTCGAACATCTCTTTTTTTTGCTGGATTGCTTAACATTCCTTGATGTGGAGCACTTTCAGACAACAATTTTGCTGCTTCTTAGAGTTAACAATTTAAATTATGTAAGATAGTGATTTCCGGCGGATTTTCTTGGAAAATGGTAGTTTGTTGAAATTTTGTAAATGAAATATTTTGTTTGTTTTCTTTTAGTAATTAATTTTCACACATACATTCTAAAGTAGAGTTCTAATTGTTTCTTTAACAATTATTAAATAAATTTTATCAAACCCTGACTAAAAAGCTTTATGTATGAGCGCCTGAGCGCCTAAGAGTGCCGTTCGTGAAGAAATAGTTCTGGGGTAGTAAACTTGGATGGATTTACGTTTTGGGGATTTCGGGGTCGGGTCATAATTACCACCCTTGGGATTGTCCAAGAGTTTCGAGAGTCGGGACTTGAGCACCGATGTTCCGAGGGTCGAGAGAGTGTATATTTAGAATTTATGGCTAAAAAGTAGAAAATAAAATATATTAAAAAAACGTTTAAAATAAATACCTTTTGTAAATAAAACGCATTAAAAATTAAGGAAAGTTTCATTGCACAATAAGAAATGCTACAACTTAGATTAACTCCCCGATTCTACATAAGAGACTTTTAAGAGCTCTCTTAACCTCTTAAATATAGCAAGTAAGAGATTTTAGCAGAATTAGTATTCTACATAAATTTTTGTGGAGAAATATTAACTTTAAGAGGTTAAGGTGGTTTGAAGAATCTTTCAGTCAGGCCAGCTATTACTGACGTTTGCTTTTCAAGAAGGAAGAAGAAGAAGGAATATTTTTGGCGAGGCGATGATGGCAAAATGACCAATCCACACGTAGCTGTAATTGTGTGCGTGTTTCATCAAGTTACAATTATCGATATAAATAATAATTGTATGATTAACTCCCAGCTAAAGGGTTCCACAGCTGTCGTTACGTTCAACAGGATTTTCATTTATTAATTGTTACCAAAACTTTAAAGTGACGATAATATTGTCGAGTAACAGGGATTATCGTAAGGCTAAGTCACTTCTATCACTTTAAAGGCAAAATATTTTAGCATTCTGAAATTCTATACAGCCTGAGAAATAGCAAAGTGATTCATTCAAGTCGTCTCTCATATTGCTCACAACTATCACGATAAGATATTTGAGCGTACCTCGGTGAGGAGCTCTTATGTGAAGAGATATTTGACAGATATTTTCGTTTGCTAGAATACCAAATCTCTTAAAAAAAATCTCCACAAAATTCAAGAGATCGGCTGACATCTCTTAACACTTTACGTAGAATACCAATGTCTGCTAATGGTCTTTGACTGCCCAGTTAAGAGGATAAGAGATCTTATCTCTTACGTAAAATAGGCGGGTAAATCTTCAAAGTTTGGGCACAATTATGATTATAGTTATGGATGCCTAAACTTTTATAATTTAATCAGAGTTGTAGCAATGAAACCTTTCTTGTGTATATTGAGAAAGAAAAGAAAAAAACATGCTTTTTTTTATTCTAGTGCATTTTATTTACAAAAGTTATTTATTTTAAAAGTTTTTTTTTTATATATATTTCATTGATATTGATAAATGTATTACAAGCGATTTGACTTCAATGATATCAGTAAAGTCTCAGAAGCTTGCTTTTAGTTGGCTTCAGATGAATATCATTGATTTATACCTATATGTAACTTCAGTGATTCCGATGAAATAAAAACAGTCCATTCTTATGACTTCAAACAAAACTTTGGCTAAAATGCACCAGTCATTGTCTTCAAAATGAATGTTGATTTCATTTTTTTAAGGAAAAAGAACGGAAGTGATGTTTATAAGATGAAATCAGTCATTTGCAGTTACTTCAAAGAATTCACTATAAAAAGAATGCATTCATTTACAATGCTGGCAGTCGATCCCAATTCGAAGAAAGCATATTGCAAGCTTTTTAAGAAAATTATATATGCGAAGCATCAAGTGCTCTAAAATTGCCAAGACTATGATTAAAGGAATTTTGGTATGAAAATGTGTGATTCTTATACTTAAACTCTCCCGTAAACTGAACTATAAAATATTGGTGTTTGCCTACTTATTTGTCAATCCGCGAAAAACTGATCATTTCAAATCTTCTAGTTGAATTGTTTTGACTGTGTAGTTGATGAGCTCCAGAATTCTGTAAGCTTCTCTGAAATTTCTTTAGTAGAACTACTTCTTCTGTATAGCAAATATTCTGAAAAGATCTCCTATGCATCGAATTGTGTCTCCAAAATATTTCAGGAGCACTCCTATGAGAGAATGTACCGTTGACCTCTGCGAACATTCAATTGTAAAAGATATGTGCAGAAAGATTTGAAAAGCGAGTGTGCTTTTCTTCCATAGGAGTAATCCCTTATTGAATTTGCTCCTTTTCTCGCTGTCAGGTTATTTCAGTATCCACAATATTTCAATAGCGTTTAAAATAAACAATAAAAGCAATATTTTTCAATAGCAGTATAACCTCTCAAAAAATGACCAAATATAGGTATAATAAAAATAAAAATTAGTGTATGGCAACACTACACGGTTAGAAATCTTGGTGTAAATATTATATATGAATAATATATAAAGGGGTTTCCAATAAGAGGTGTTATTTTGATATTCAAAGAAAGATGCCATTTTTTGAGATAAATGATCGGATCTTTATTTCATTATAAAGTGAAAGGTATGCCGTTAATAATGGAAAATAACATCAGCCAAATGACCTCCACGACCACGTCTACAGGACCATATCCTTTTCATGAAATTTTCCACAACCAAATCGCAAAGTGGCTGCCCTATGTCCTCGATAGCCTCACGAATTCCATCTTTGAGGTCTTGAATCGACGCTGGGCTGTTGGCGTAGACCTTCTCTTTCACGTGGCCCCAAAGGAAGAAGTCGCAAGGTGTTAAGTCACAAGATCTCGGTGGCCAATTGTGATCACCTCTTCGAGAGATAACACGGTCCGGAAACTTTTCCCGTAAAAGATCAATGGTTTCGTTGATTGTATGGCACGTAGCGCCGTCTTGTTGAAAGTAAACGTTGTCCAGATCAATACCATCCAATTCCGGCCATAAAAAATCATTAATCATCTGTCGATAGCGCAATTCATTCACCGTAACTGTTGCTCTATCCTCATTTTCGAAAAAGTAAGGTCCAATGACCCCGCGGGACCATAAACCGCACCAAACAGTCACACGTTGAGGATAGAGAGGCTTTTCAACAATAATTTCCGAGCCCCAGATTCGACAATTTTGCTTGTTGACCAAGCCATCGAGGTGAAAATTGGCCTCATCACTCAAGATGAGTTTTCGATGGAATTCCGGATCAGTTTCATGCATTTCAAGGACCCAATCAGCACAGACTCGACGTAGTTGATGATCGGCCGGCTTGAGTTCTTGTGTTAACTGAACTTTATAAGCCTTAAGACCGAAATCTTTATACAAAATACGGTGTAATGACGTTTGTGGAATGCCTAATTCCAAAGAACGACGAGGAATGGACAAACCTGGGTTTTCTTCAACACTTTCGGCTACAGCAGCAATATTCTCGGCTGTTCTTGAGCGACGTGCACGGGTTTTATTCTTCACATCACTAACTTGTCCCGACAGCTCGAATTTTTCTACCAATTTCTGTATTGCGGTCCGACAAGGTGCTTCACGACGACCCAAAAATGTTCGAGTTTTACGAACCGTCTCTGCCACATTTTCACCATTTTTATAGTGAATTTTAATAATTTCAATGCGTTGTTGAATCGTGTATCGTTCCATTTTTATTAATGGCGTAGTTTCTTCTTGTCAAATGTAAAAAAATGACAGCTCCAAAGGTGACATCTACCGAAATAGCGGGCTAATTAAAATAACACCTCTTATTGGAAAACCCTTTATATAAATCGTTACAAAAGTTATATATATATATAAACTTTATACTTTTGCTTGTTATAGATTTCTATATCAATACAGTATAAAATTAATACCATGAATTATAGGCGGAAGTAATCCATTTTATATATTACTTTTATATGTAGTTCCCTATTATCTTCATCTATTATGTTTCATATAAATTTTATAATAACTGGTATTCAATTAAGTTATATATTTAGTTTAGTTTATACTATATATTGTATATAGTGATTTAATATTAATTTTATGTATAAATTAATAAAACATCATATTTTAGTGAAATTTTTTAATGCAGTTTATTGCAGATTATTGTCATATGAGATATTAAAAAATGTAATTTAAATACTAAATCTAATTCTTTCAGTATTGAGAGGTATGATATGTCCATTCAGTATAATCATATATTGCGCTATATATGACTTAGAACTTCCTTCAGCCGCTATATATGGTACTCTGGCCTCTATACAGTTGGTCTACTCCGCAGGTGTAATCCCTGGCTAATAAACTAAGTTTAAATATGATAAAATCAAAAGACGAAATAAATTAGAAACCGTTTTAGCTCAACAATGTCGTTGAAAATCTTTTCTGAAGAGGCCTTTTCTGTTTGCGTATTTGGCGGCTTATCCTTGTTCTCTTCTTCAATGCTATTATCAAGCTTCCTTTTCTTTGCAACGTCGTTTTTTAATTTAATTTGCAAAAACCCATTATATTCGATATATGATTTAAGACCGTCCCTGTGTTGCCAATTCACTTTTTCATTAGTTGGATATTTTCAGAACAGCGGTTAAAACTCTACTGACTGTTGAGTTAATAACGAAATATCATAAAGAATATATTAGCAAAGAAAGAACCGTTATTTCTTACAAAGAAATGGTTCACACTTGTAAATTTTGAGGAATTTTTGTCAGATATATACAATAGATATAACATTTATTCCAAAGACGTATAAAGAACACGTCGAAATCCTAACAGAATATGATATTTATAACAAAATCATATAAAGTATATACCATCAAAATATAAATAAAGTAAGTTATATGCGTATTTGATAGAGTTTATAGTTTCGAATATAAATTCTATAATATTTTCGGATACATTTTATCTTATATGCGTACAGAAACGGTTTTTATAGGAAATTTCGTATTAATGTTACACTGACATTGTATACAAACGATGTACACATTCGACTTTATCACTTTCTATATAAAATTTGGAATGGAAAGAGTTAATATTAAAAGTATATATACATTATTTTTATCTTTTACACCAAGATTTCTAAACGTGTACGGAGCGGAGAGATAGACGGATAGACAGTCAAAGTTTCAGGAAATCTATGATTTTAGATTACAATAATAGAAAAAGCGGAACTGGTACATTCAACCAACTTCAACGGAAATTAAAATAAATGCTGACCTCTCCGTCTTTGGTTTGTGATGCTATGCTAAGACCAATAATATTATAGCCTAGATGAAAAGCAAAGGGAAATAAAGTGAAAACCCAAAATGTAGTTTACTTTTAAAATTGTGTTTAAAATTTTTATAAAACGTGATGTAATAAAGTCCAATCCTATCTGAGCCGACGCGTTCGCAAATAACTATGTATGTAGTGAAAAACGAAACCCTACGAGAGGGTCGCCTGATTTGTCCTATTTTCGAATTAAATCTACAATTATTTTAGAAATGCGCTACGCACAATTTTAGTTCTCTAAACATATGCGTTCTTGAGTTATGAAGAAGACGAACGGATAGATGCCGAGACCGACAGACAGACATGCAAAAATCAAAATAATTTTTAATATTATGCGTAGGTGCCCCATCAATTTTTTTTTACATTTCTGCGCACGCTCAGAATACTGTCAGAGACTAATCTGACTAGTTTTACTGACTATAGCACTTTACTTCCTTGGGCCTACGAGCAGAGGTATTTTGCTACCTTTGTGCCCTCACGCACCATAAAAGGACTTCTACTTTATAAAAACATATTGTTACGACCTTTAATACAATAAATCTACACCAGGAGACTAATCAATGTGAGAGCTAGTCTCGGACGTGGGAGGGAGTGCCGGTTTGTAAGGACAACTCAGTCGCTTTAAAATCAAAATATAAAATTTATTTCAATATAAATAATTCACTGGCTTAAACTAATATCACAAACAAATTCAATTAAAATTTACTATTCAAAAACTAAAAAACTAACCTACAAACTACTATACAATTTCAAGCAAAACTTCAAGTAACAAAGCTAAAAATAAAAGTAATAAAAACGAGAAATTAAAATTAAAATTCCTGAGCTCCTGCTCAGGCGCTGCCAATTTTCTCCTCGTTCTGAAAAAGGGAGAGAAGACTAGAATTATTATCTGTCATCAAAACACAGAAAATGGGAAAATATTAATGCTGCTAGTGCGTGAGGGTACAAGGGCAGCAAAATGCTGTTGCTCGTACGTGAGGGCACAAGGAAGTAGCAAAATGCTAATATAATGAAGAATGCAGATTAGTCTCTGCAGCAGAATTATTCTTCTGCTTAGACGTGGGCAGGAATATTGCAGATTAATCTCTGCGCAGAATTATTCTTCTGCTTAGGTGTGGACAGGAGATGTTTGCAGATTAATCTCTGCGCAGAATGAATCTTCTGCTTAGGTGTAGAAAGCAGTGTCGCAGGTTAATCTCTGCGCAGAATTAATCTTCTGCTTAGGTGTGGGACGAGATATTTGAAATGATAGGATTTTCAGATTATTCTCTGAAATATAGAATTAATCTTCTATAATGAGGTTGGGAATATTCTTGTGCTTAGATAAGTCTCTAAACCAGACGAGCTCTGGACCAAGAATGATTTTCTGCTGCGGCTCATAGGCTTTATATAGCCGCCGCATCCAATTACGAGCTTTCGCCTCTCGGTGTTGCCCTAGCGACATTTATTGAATTTGATGACTGAGGCGAAATCAAATGATTTGACGTGATGTCACGATTTGATATTACGAAATGTAAATATACGAGAGGGATGTACACTTTAGGTAAGTTGATGATATTTTTATAGAATTTTATTATAAATAATAAAAATTTTGTATATTTTAGGTGTTGAATTTATTCATTGGAGTGTTTGGACATTGCCTCCAGTTTGCGTTATATTATATTTAGCGTGGAAGTGCATTATTTACGTAAATTTATTAACTGCCAGCTAAAAGACGCTGCTAGTGGAGATTATCATTAATCATGTCACAAATGCAGAATTAGATAAGTATTCTTATATTTTCACGTTCTTGGAAGAATGATTCTTTGTGTTTTGTTTTTATTTATTTTAGGCTGGACGAGGAATGTATGTTTTTGTTGATGATCTGACTGGGAGATTGTGACTGTAGATTTCTGAATGTATCTGGTGGGGAAATCATCGAGGGATCTTAGGTCTATAGGTGGACTGAACAAGCAGTTTTATACCCTTTGTCATTGCGTTAGTAACGCACAGAAATAATGCGGGTAGAGAAAAATGGGTAAGGACCCCTCGAATAATTTTAAAAGTTATTTTGATTTTGGCATATCCGTCTGTCCGTCCGTTTGTCTGTCTATTTGTACGCACGATAACTCGAGAACGTATATACTTAGAGAGCCGAAATTATGTGCAGTAAAATTTGGTTCGAAAATGAGACAAATCGGGCAACTGCTTCCTGGGGTTGCCATACAAAAATTTCGTTTTTCACTATATACATATATGGACACTGCCTGAGAACGCGTCGACATACATAGAGTGCTGAGATTTGGTACATGGTATTCTCATAGTATAGGAAATAAAATTTCAAAAATGGACTAAACCGGGCAACCGATTCTCGGTCTTGCCATTTAAAAATGTAGGCTCTTTACATACCTATGCTGTCCTAGATATTTTTGTTGTACTAAAAACTTCTTCAGTATACGATATTCTACACAATTGATTATAATAGTTTTTTCTGTTTGACGAACCGTTCTAGAAATATATGCGAAAAACCACTTCAATAATCAAAAGTGCACAGATTAGTGACTATTCGAAATATCATACCGGCATCCAGGGAATCATAAGAATTGGTCCTATAGTAATTTTAGCTTTTTTACTAGTTTTTATTATGCGTTACAAATAGAATGTCCAACTTAGTATACACATGAGATTTTGTCTACATATTTATGTAGGTGGTAGCGTATAAAAAAGGAACTTGTCTCCGAAACGTTCGGAGTTCAACGTTTCGGAACAAACTCGAAATGTCTCGGAATTAATTCGAAACATCATTGGTGAAAGCAAGTAAAATAATATGAGAACACGACTCGCTGAAGGAATTCGAAATACTTAGGATAAAAAATTAAAACATATTATTTTGTCTGTGTAGTTTCATATGAAAAAAAAAAAAAAATTAAATAAATTTTGAAACTAATATCTTAGTTAAAGAAATAGTAACACGACTTTCTTTTGGGGGGAAATTTTGAAGATTTGTTTTTTTATTTTACGAATTGCTGAATTTACTTTAATCTGAGACAACTTACATCTAGATGTGCAAAACCTCACAAAAACGCGGTTCAACTAAAACGAGCTAATGGCCCTCTAATAGAAAGCTCTACACATTCGCTCTCTCTCTTGCTGTAGTATGCCACATAAATTCTTCGCGATGACAGCTTTGTATGGTTGAATAAAATGTTAAAGAGCTTTCAAAGAGTGATCCGGGTTTATATGGAGATTTTCACATCTAGTTGTCTCAGCCTTAACCATGTAATATCTATAAAACAGCCAGAACTTAAAATATTTTCATTTTATCACAAGAGGAAAGGAATACTTTTGTCGATATTGTTGCGGTAAAACTCCGGAGTATTTCAAGCCGGTTTACTCCCCCAGAAACTTCCTCTTTTGATACCGTAGATAAAATCATAGGCTGTACTGAAATTTGTCAGCTGTTTCTAACACATGTAATACTGCGGTTAATTTGGTTCCATTTAAACTTCTAGGGGATTGCTTTCAGTTCACGTACACCGAAGAATCCCAGGCAAGGGTCATTCCGTAGGGCTGTACTTTTTTCAACGACAGCAAGGCACTTTGACCATTTAATGAGAATATAATGCACCAGAAGGGTGTTTAGTTTTTACTAGAATGGAATGCTGAACTTTGTGTTGTTCCTGCTAAAGGCCGGATATAAAAAGAAGTTCTAGAGTTAATGCTTGAGATTATGTGTATTTCTATCTTTGCCTATACTATGTATATATGTTAGGACTAGTAACTATTCAATTAAGTTGCATATTCAAACTTGTATAAATTCCTATTTGAAGACATTACTGACCAGTTGTATAATTTTAATCTTTCCATCATGTTATTATAATTAATTTTTTAACCTTTTCTCGTCCTCCGGGTTTCGTGGATGTGCTTCTTGAGTGTATTTTTACTTTTCTTAGTTTGTTGTTAAGCTTAGCTGCTTAGTTACATATACTTATATCGAAAAAAAAAAATTTGTTGCCTATATCTCTGCCTTCAGCATGACAAAACAAAACCTATCCGAATTATTGGCGGGATTTATTGAGTTCAAATTTAAATTTCCACTAGTAAAAATTATGTGCGGGAAGGAAAATTATCCTGGGTAGGCAATTGAAATAGGCTACATTATTCTCATTCTTTTGAAATTCTTACACAAATAATGAGGATACGGACAAATGGATATGGATTCACAAGCAAATATTAAATGGTTTCTTAATGTGTCAATATCTGTTCAATTGCCCGTCTGCGTAAAGACCTTACAATTGACGGGCTCAAGAATTGAGATTAGTGCATAAATCCAGACTAGATATACCGTAAACTTGGGTGGCTTTGGCCCTCCTGGGTGACTTTGGCATTTTGTCAGTATTTGTTTAAACTGCCCAGATTTGCTTCTAAAATTTTAATATTATCTTGTTCCATTTTTTTTTATGTTTTTTTACACTATAGTAAGTATTAAAATGATTAATACAGACAAGTTGATGATTTTATTTTGTTTTGTAACAGGGCTCAAAAACTATGAAAAAATAGAGGATTTTATTACTGTCGAAATCTTTCTTTATAGAGAGCACACTAGTAACCTCTATGGTTTCTCATCTTAATTATTGTACTCTTTAAATTTAATTTTTGGTCCGACCACTAGGGGCTGTTAAATCGTACAACAAAATTTATTTACTTCTGTTGGATGACTTTGGCCACTTGGATTCATAGCCAGCTGATTGTTTATGATTATGGATTTACAGAAAAAGAGGCTGAAGAAGCCAATGGTCATGGTGTACCACCAAGCAGTATGAGAAAAAGGTTTACCCAGGACAAGTCATTGAAACTAAGAAAGATTTATAACATTTCATGGTACCACCGAGAGGTTATTTTACAGACTATAAAAGCACCAGAATCGTCAAAAACTAAGTAAAAAACGAGTTTTCAAACAAAACTGAGGCCAAGCCGCATGAAAAAGTAGAAAATAAACTTTTCTTCACACACAGAGGTGCACTCAGATTTTTTGATTGAGACATTTCTCTTGATAATTCTTTCTCTTCATGAATCAAATCACTTATTACCTCTGATTGATCATACTGAAATATATCGGTGATTTTCAGCGAATAAAATCTGAGTCCACCTCTGTGTGTGAAGAAAAGTTTATTTTCTACTTTCTCATGCGGCTTGGCCTCAGTTTTGTTTGAAAACTTGTTTTTTACTTATTTTATTTTCTGCCTTTTTCATGTTAACTAAATTGTTATTACGTGCTGCATGGAGATATTTTAAAACAATTTTATGACGGCTGAAAAGACACTGATTTACTAGTTTTTCAAAAAATTTAATCGAGTATCAAATCGTTGAAGTACTGCAACGGTTTTCTGAAATTCAAATTATGTTTTAAACAGCGCTTTTTAGCTGTATTCCAACTTGATCCCATATAACATGAATTTTCCCGATTTTCTATGTTTTCCACAGACTTTTCCTATTACTATGATTTTTTTTTAAAAATTTACTTGAATTTTCCTCGATTTTTCATGCAAGGTTTTACTACTGGCATCAATCAGTAGGACAAAAAAAAATTATTCCGCATAACTTATAAAACTTTTTTGTCGGAAAATTTTCCGGAAAAGTCGAAAATTTCCGAAAATTTTCCAGAAAAATTGGAAAATTCCGCATTTTTCCTGAAACAGATTTATCACTAATCATATCGATGAAAATTTTTCCGATGAATTTCCCGCTTTTCCGGCTTTTCCATACAGTTTTCCACAAAATCAACTTTATGCAACTCATTTCGCCCTACAGCTTTGTTTTAGGTTGCAAAACGCTCAAACGTTTCCTTGGCCGGAAAAACTCCGGAAAAGCGTTTTACATGAATTTTCCTCGATCTTTTCTGCAAGTTTTCACGATTTTCGGAGAGAAAGTAATGATGCCAGTTGATATGGAACTTGATTCTGCATAATTTAGAAAACTTTTTACCGGAAAATTTTTAGGAATAGTCGGAAAATCCCGGAAAATTTTATCGGAAAACTCTGCATTTTTCCTGAAACGGATTTATCACTAGTCAAATTTGTGCCAAATGTTAAAATAATTTTTCCATATTCCGGGTTTTCCATGGAAATTTCCGGTTGAAATTTTGACAGATTCAATTGTCACGCGACATGAACCTGTGTGCCAAATTTCAGCTCGCTGTGATGACGAAAAGTGGGTGTACGACAGTGTCGAAAATCGTAAAAAAGAAATATTTAAATAAGTTATACAGCCAGACAAATTCGTGTACGAGTTAAAGGGCGGGCTGGCCTCAAAAGGTGGCTATTGTACAATCAAAGAAATATAAAATTATTTTTAAGGACAAGTACCTACCTACAATTATCTACATACTATTGTTTCTATTATGTTTAGATCCTTTTTTGTGATAAGAAGTTATTTTTTATTTTATTGTATAATAGAAAATTTATTTTTTTGTGATACCTATGGATTTATGTTTTGGTTTATTTTATAATAAAGAAAATTTATTTTTGGAAAACATATTTTTTATCAATAAAGGGACTAATGATAAGTATTGTAGTTGTTTTTGTCGAATTTCCAAAGTTTTTAAAAATTTTGTGTGTGTCTAATATTTAAAAAAGATATATTAGTGGCCAAAGTCGCCTATTTACTCGCCTATCTTTGCATTTTCATTGAAAAAACAAGGGTGTCCAAAGTGCCCCAACTTTGTCTTCCGACTTTGTCCACCCATATTTGTTTTTTAAAAAGTATGCTTTTGAAAGTTGCAAAATTTTAAGATTTGGTGTACTTAAAGTACTATTAACGATCACTAAAATCACACCAAGAACAAGTAATTATCTGTATCCTGTATAAAGTTACAGGGCCTCAAATTTCAAAAGTGGACCAAAGTCACCCAAGTTTTCGGTACCCAAAATGTTTGTGACAAAGGGATATCACTAAATTCCTATCCTGTGTTGTTTTATAGCAACTGTTATTTTAACGATATTAAAGTAGGCGTTTTTGTTCAGAGGCAAAAAGGTACAAGTTCAGTTTTACCCCTTTACCGTTCACCTTAAGGCTTAAGCACAATTACTTATAATAGTGTCATTGAAATTAACAAAAGGTCGCTATGCATCATCAAATGAATTACTTCTATCCTAGGCTGACCTTATTAAAAGTCATATATATACATTTCCCCAAATATAAAAGTCATTACTCAAGGAAGTAAATAACCCTAATAGATAATATCTGGATACTTTGCTGAGTGGGAACAAAATTTATGATCTTTAATAAGAGGAATCAGTACTCAGCAAAAGTTTCAATTTAGATACCAGCGAGCCTGTAGGCAAATAAACTTACTACACGTACGTTTGTGTCTTGAAAGTGACAGGATTCATATAAAATTAGCCTAGACCTAGACCACAGAGCACATTAGAGACATCTACCGCAAAAGACAGATATCCAACATCCGATAAAACCATACAATTTAAGATGAAAAATGAAAATATTTAGTTCACATAAAATGAAAATAGATTTAACTCTCCTAAATTGTTTTGGCCCATAATTGTTAAATATGCTATTTTGCTTTGTATTTAAACAACTTTCAAATAAATATTGCAATTTCACATCGGTGAAATGTCGGGAGGAAAAACAAGTACTATTAGAGTCAAATAATTATAAAAAGCGCCATGAAAAATGAAAAAACTCGGCGTTATTTGCTAGATCTAGGCCTTATCTGTTTAAAACAAGCATAATTTAAAGAACTGAGAATACCTACCAACAGGAATTTGATTTAAAAGACTTCAATTTTTACCATTTTTTACAAGTTTCCGAGCTAATATCTCCATTCCAATACACTTTTTTTTTTAATTTTTGCCGACGTTATTTACAAGACTTCTTCATTACCTTTAATTTAAGATGTAAGTCATTATTCTGCTACAAATAGTTTGTCAGAAAATCGCATTGAAAAATATATGAAACTTGCAAATATTGGTACACTGAAAGAAATATTGTAGGTAATATTGAAAAATCATATTTGTTAATCTCTAACAAAAATTATTTGTTATATTAACAAAAAAATATCAAGATTACTATGAATTTTTGTTTTACTAACTAATTTTGAAAATATATGATCATATTGATATAATTTTATATCTTCATTTTGATGTAAAAATCGAAAAATCTTAATTATCAGATTGAAAAAATATATTATACTTTTTTGCTAAATTGAAAAATATTTTTATCACATCGAAAATAGTTTTATTGTATTGATAAAGTTCTCGTAAATTTTTTTTTATCATATTGAAAGATTTTTGTCAAAATTTGGATAAACTATTTTCATATTGAAAAACAAAATTTATCTAATTGGTAATATTTTGTCATTTCTATTGATTTTTTTTCAATCTGATAATTGTTTCTGTTTAACTACAACGGTTTGTCTATACGTGACATTAAATGTGTTACTTAATTGTGCCAGTGGGATGATTTTAGAAGTGCGACTGCAAAAATGATTTGATATAATGTGCTGTGAACTTGAAACTTTAATTAAAGAATTGAATATAGATGTGGATCTTATAAAGAAAAATGGATTATTTAAAGGGTAAGTTTTCTATTTGTTCAGTGTAATATTTATTATTTGAGTAACAACATTTTAATTGCCTGAATGAAAAAAAGAAATTAAATAAACCAAGATAATATGTGATTCAGCTGCAGCAATGCACGGAAGTATTCATTCAAATATTGAAATTTTTGAATTCATTGCGAATTATTGACTAAAGACTTTAAACTTGGAGTCCAAATAAAATTCGAACACAATTTGATGAACTGGATAAAGTCGGAAAAGACTACCGTGTCCTCCAATTTATCGGAAAATACTTTCTTAATTGATGAAATGCATACAAGAAGCGACCTAAAAAATATTAATTTAGAAGACACGCTAAAAACTAGCAGCCAAGGCAGATCATTTCTGGATAAATATAAAAAATAACCTTCAATTAAATGATGGCTGCAAAACTATTATGATCGATATTATTATTAATCATTTGATTAAAAATAACATCAAAATCACTGTATATTTGGCTGAAGATCTGGCAAATAAAATTGCTGCATCATATCATTACTATTCTTAAGATTTTACTGAGTCTAAAATTATAAATCATTCTTAGGCGCTCTATTTTGTAAAGGAAAAAAGGTAAAGCCTCAATGGGAAAAATTTACGATAAATACTTTAATCAATTGCGAACTTTAAAAAATAGTGGCTTGCTTAAGAAAAGGCCTTATTTAAAGGAGCCTGAAGTGAAATTCTCTGACAATAAAAGCAGTGCAACGATTATTAGTAAAATTATATGTTAATTTATAAATTGTAATATACAACATAATCGTATATTTTAGAACCGGAAAAAGACATACAAAGCAATTTAGATGAAATAAGAGCAGAAAATTGTTGGAGCAGTTCTGGACTGCAACAATAAATTATAGCCTCAAAACAATTAAAAAATCGTCTTCAACAGCCGATGTTATGCTTCAATGGAGGTATTATAAACAACCTTTTGGATTTAAATTGGTATGTATAGGCTTTATGTAAATTTAAGCAATAAACTCAAAACTCCACATCATTATAGATCGATATGGACTTCCGGAGTATGTACCCGGATGCTTGCGGTTTTATATATGAATTTCCGATCATATGCGAAAAACTTATGCAAATTTTTGAAGAAAAACTTAAAGATATAAGCTGCGTTTCTGTTTTCTCCGAACTAAAAAGCAAGATTTCACTAATTGAAAGTAAGTAAATATATTAAATACAAATATTATAATTAAAATAACTTCAAAAACTAATATGTTTTATTATAATTTTTCAGATGCCCGCTGTGCCTGTATATTATACCTTCTTCAAGCAGTTATAACTCCAACGGGAAAGCAGGTCAGGGTAGAACACGAAAAAAAAAATTCATTTGAAATTTTCTATCAGAGACTCCCAAAACTCATTTATGATAGTTGGGAATACTATTCAAGATGTAGAAATGGAACTTATAAGAAGGAAACAGAAAAATGAGTCACTCCAGCCATTGATTTTAATTACTGGAGCTCTTTTCGAGCCGAGGGACATTCATTTATATTTTGATAATATAATATATAAATTTTTTTCCACTCTTCAAGCAGTAGACATTTGTTTTAATACATTTAATGTTTTCAATCTTAAGTATCCATCTACTTCAAATTTTGTTTTGGTTTTTTTTCAACAGTTTTTTTTTTATAAAATATCTACTAATTATGATAGAAGCTATCCTATAATTAATTTTCTTTGCAATGAATTGGGAAAACAGTAAAATATATGAATTGGTAAATTTGTGTTACATTAAGACATTAGAATTGAGTTAAATTGATTTTCAATAATTTGAAATAAAATAGAACTTTAAAAGCAATAATAATACTGAAATTTCTTTGTGATATTTTTAGTTATAGATGCATAGGTCATATTATGTCGACATGTTTTGATAATGTTTTAATATATGTATATATGTAAACTTATGAAACATAATTACTTGTTTTATTTATGGTGTAACTCTTTCTTTACTTTAAGCACTATAAGCATTTGGAGCATAAGAAGTTACATTTGTCTACTTCTTAAATAATGTAGCTCTTACAAAGAATTTCTCTTTTGCATCCACAAACTTTTTCATTTCAACCACTTATGTATATCTCCGACATTCGGCTCGTACTCAACTGTCATAAATGATATTATATGATCCTACTCATTCATTGTTGGTAATATGTGAATTCTATCTTGATCTGGATAACATCATGGCCAACTGGAATTATGCTATATAAATAAATATTTTAAATTTTTCATAAGGGCTTAATTTGATTCCAAGTAACTCGTGTTAACAAATATTTCAGCCAAAAGCGAAATAAAAACGAATCAATTCGAAAAATTAATTTGTTGATATTGACGAAAAGTTTTGTCAATATTATGTTATATTTGTCAAAATAAAATTTGTTTAAATTGACAAAAGTTTTGTTAATATGATAAAAAGTTTGATGAAATTTTGTTTTATAAAAATGTGTGGTAATAAATTTTCAATTTGATAAACGTTTTTGTTGGACGTATATTGATAGGTATTTTGTTGATTCAATCAGGTTTTTTGTCAATTTTACTAAGGTTTTTCTTTCAGTGTACTGACTCCTCTTAAGAGTTATGTAATGCATAAGAAATCGCACCAGTGAAGATTCATTCGTAAGGTCAATTTTCAACATTTGCTTGAATCTGAGCTTTCACAAACCGTATAGTGACTTATACGCTTCATTTGACAAACTTATTAATACAGTAAAAAATCCTGCACTGTAAAAAATGTGCACAATTCTAGCTAAGGAATGAATCTATATCGCTTTCGTGTAGTTCCGGACAGTGACAAAGAAAGTGAGTCACCGTTTCGAATTCCTCTCCGAAACCTCTGCATGTAGGATCCTCAGCAAGTCTCATCCTGTGAAGGTGACCCCTGAGAAAGGAGTGGCCCAGTGAGAATAGATACTAGAGCTCTCAGGGTTGGCTTGTTAAGTCCCAAGAGCTTATTAGTTTGGTTAGAGTTGGGTTTGCCCCTCTTTCTAGTTCTGTCCAAGGGGTCCTCTAATCAAAGTCGACTGTATTGGCGGTCGGCCCAAGTTGAAATAATTGAGACAAGGTGTTTTTGTGTAATCCCGATTATGGATTCCTGTTTAGTTACGTAAAAATATTTTCCAAGCTAAATTTAGAGTCGTGGAAATACCAATAATTGTACCGAAAAACGACAAAAGAAATTATTATAGTAGAAAAAGTATACATTCCATCAAACTCCAAGGAATTTTTGACAGTAAAATCCTTTTCAAAAACTTTTTATTGGTACTCCTGCATCGCGTCATGATGCCTCTTTATGGCGCTCTAATTCTGTGCATAAATTCTTTCTAATGAAGAAAGTAATGTACCAGGGGTCATGAATATTCTTAGGGACTCAGTTTATCCATTTGACCTTTTTTAATGAAGCATTTCAGGGATAATGGTCATTTAATGAAGGAGCAAATGAACTTCAACAAAGCATTGAGTTCTACAACCATGTGTTTGTCCTTTTGAAAAGATGATTTATGTGCCTTAAATATGCCTACATGCAGGAAATTACTGAAATAAAACACACCTATTGTGCTAGCCGCTTACGTGTTGCACAATTTTATTATTATGAATGCAGATAGACTATTTGGATGTTGAGGACAGGTATTCATTGTCACCTCAAGATCATTTTGAACTGGAAGACAATATAAATCGAAGAGCTGATATTAAAATAAAATCATATAGAATAGATTTTGTCAAATATTAAATAAAAATAAATAATACATTCTGCTCATGTTTTTAAATACCAAATAAACATTTTCAGTATTTGGTTGAAATAATAATAAAAAGGATGGACTAATAGAACTTGTTTCAAGTTGAATTGTTTCGAATTGTGTCTGCAAAGTAAAAAGAAAATCGCAAAAATCAGCCATATGTCGTTTACTTGAATTTTTTGGGTTTTTTTTCTCATAGAGTTTTAATTTTTTTGCCATAAAGTCCTCTTCTATATCTGTCTGCCTCTTATGAATGTCCCGAAATTCTTCAAACTGGTGAGATTCTGATAATACTTGTTTATTCTGCTTTAGTTGATAAGTAGGACTGGAACTATAATTATCCATTAATGATGTTGATGAACCTATGTCCACTTTTTTCGCGGTAAACATAAGCAGCCCCATATTTTTTAAATATTCCCAAGATATCGCTACTTCACCTGTGGCTTTTTTCAAGCTGTTCTGAATATACAGTGGGGGCCATCGAATTAGAAACTTTCTGAAATTTCAATACTTTCATTAATTTTACATTAAAAAGAATTACTTTAGTATAAATATTGATATTTATAAAAAGCTTATAATATGCACGTACAAAAAGCGTCCTTGTAATTAATATTTTGTGTGGGGAGTTATAACTTTAGATAAAATTAGCTACTGCTTTTATACGGTCCGAAATATTTTCAATATAATTCTGAATCATAGATTCATATCCTTGCTATTTTTCCAGATATCTTTGATACCCTTTTCAATATTGCAAACGTTGGATTTGAAAAGCTATAACCCTTCGATTTCAGTACTGCCCAGCAGTCCTATATTGAGTTTAAATCCCTTCAGATATTCAATATGTGGTCAGAGAACAATATCCAAAACTATTTTGTACTGATCGTGCAGCATTGTTCCCGTAATAAAATGGAAAGGACCTAGACTCTTTGCTAATCTGCAGTTCCAAATCATGACTGTTCTCAATAAACAGCTCTCCTCGTACTTTTCTGAAGGCCTTCTTTTGAGATACAAACTCAACTATGTTACAGTTTCTAGCCGGAATTCATCACTGAAGATAACCTAAAAGTTTAATATATTTTGTTTCAATAGGTTTTTAAAAAGGCACAAAAACTTGTTACACGGCTAAATTGGGAAACTTATCTTTTTTCAATCATCAACTGTAAAATTCTTATGTTGTTTCACCTACTGGAATTGTTCCTTTTTAATTTTTTGTGTGAATTTTGGTTTTTTTCCGGACGTCTGCATTTTAAACTTGCCTCGTTGAAGCAATGATTTAAGGTCCTAGCTGATATCTTTACTCCTTGTTCACTGAGAGTTTTTTAGTATTACGCGTGATGTCATAAAGTTGTTGAACTAATTCGCCGGTCGCTGCTACGGGTAATTTTTCTTTTACCCCGGATTTGTTTGATGTCTCATGAGTGGATGTATATTTTCTCTAATATTTTTTGATATTTTAAACACCGTGGCACAAGAAACGTTAGTTATAGACTATTTCTTGATGATTCGATGATTTAGTTTACAGCTGGTAGGTAAAGCTGAAATCACTTCCGATCTTTCACTGCATATGTCTGGGCTTAAACGAACAACCTGCACAAACACCCTTCTCACTTAAAAAAATTTTTTTTCAAATCAAATATTTTAACAAAACAACTAAATAGAATTAACAAGTTCAATTAATGCAAGCAGTTCAAAAGTTGAATACCAAGCGCCGATAAAATTATTGTAAGCAACAGACTTAAGGAGGATAGGTAAAAATATCCTTTTAACCTTCGAAAAAATTGTTTTATGATACGCATAATGTAGTCAGATACATAAACGATTTCCTAATGCACAAAGAGATTTCTTAGAAACTGAAGAAATTGGGAAAAGTTCTCTATATTGGAAAGATAAAAATTTTTGGCGAATGTTTCTAATTCGATGGCCACCGACTGAATGTTGCTAGATTTAATGTCCGAAATAATTTTATAGCCTTTTTTCCATGAACCATATAATATAAGTCTTTTCTGCTTCCTATTCTTAAAGCCTGACTTAAAGTCTTCCAATTAGAAAAACTCTAGTTGTTTCCTCATTCCGTTCATTATGAGGTAAAACACATTTCTCTACTTCGCCCTCCAAATTAGTGGCGCATAAGTCTCTTAAGGCTTTCTCATTTTCAAGATAAACTCGACTGAAAGCAATCTTTTTCTGAGTCATTCTCATGGTACTATGCTTAAAGAAAATCTAGGTTATGTTTGCATTTAGAGATGGTTATGATAGATTACAAAGAATTAAATAACTTGACTATTTATTACCTGTATCCAGTGAATAGAGAAGGTAAACGTTCACATCTAAACCATGTACATTGCCATTTGCAAGGTACTAAATTATGTTTTTACATATGTTTTCGATAGCCAGTAAACACATTAAGTAACTCTGAACTTGACCGGATACTTGACTGTCAGCTGGTCAGCAGGTTGTCAACTCGATAATTCCATACATTTTAGATATATCTTAAAATGCTTGGAATAATGTCTGAATCAGAACGTTCAGATTGAGAAAAAAAAGTAAAAAGTTCTTTCCTTAAAAGTCCTGCATCCACTTTATAGTAAGAATAGATGGTTAACCTGAAACTACAGGTCCATAATGTACATGACATTGTTATGGTTGCGGGGCTCATAAGCTTAAATGGTATTAGTTATGTTGCTGTAGTCTTTTATTACAGCAAAGTCTATAATAATGCAGCACGTGTACACAAACACTAGCCTTCCGAACTCTGAAGCGAAAGTATAACGCACTCATACCATGGAGCCTGGTCATGCATGAATATTGGGTGACAATGAAACAAACAAACATAAGCTAAATAATTCGAATTTATTTCTTTTTGATATTGTTATATATCGATTTTGCTATTCTTATATATTTTTATTTTATTTTTTTGTATATTATACTGTGTTACACCAAAAATATACTTCTGACGAGACATAGTGTAAGTTGTAGGTTTAGTGGAACTAAAAGTAGTGGCTAACTAGAAGTTTCTCATACACCCTCAATATCTCATTTTAGACCAATAAACCCGTTCTTCTGTATGTCGATATATATAATAATTTATAAGTCCGCAATTTTTTTATTGGTGTCTAGTTCTAGTATGCCACTACTTTTAGTTCCACTAGACCTACAACATACTCTATGTCTCGTCAAAAGTATATCGAGTTTATTTTTTTTTGTAACACAGTGTTATTAAGTCAAGCTTGATCAGGATTTCCTAACGATACTTGTTCTGCTCGACTTTAGTAAAGCATTTGACTCTGTCGACCATACTCGCCTTCTTTATAAACTTGCAAGCAATTTTAATTTTTCCTCATCTGCTGTTAACCTCATTGGGAGCTTCCTTTCACATAGACAACAAGCCGTCAAAGTGCGTAATATAATATCGCAGTTTCACCCTACTGAATGTGGTGTTCCCCAAGGCTCGATTCTTGCTCCTTTCTTATTTAGCTTATTTTTAAACGATCTTCCCAACGTTGTCCAGGACGTATCTATTCATCTCTATGCTGATGATGTGCAGATTTACTTCAGCAGACCAATTGCGTTACAAGAGGACTGCACTGCTCGTATAAATATGGATTTGCATCGGATATCCGAGTGGTCACTTGAAAATGGATTGATTTTAAATGCCAATAAGTCGTGTTGTATGCCCATCTGTAGAAATGCTCTTGAAACATCTGATATGCCTCCTGTTTTACTCAATAATGTTATCTTACCGTATCAAAACTCAGTCAAAAATCTAGGAGTTGAACTGAATTCTAAGCTTTCCTGCTGTAGTCATATCACCAATATCATTTGCAGAGTTTATGGGTCCTTGCGCCAGTTATGGGTCCATGGATATCTTCTCTCCACTGAGGTGCGCATGAAATTAGTAAGAACTCTTATTGTACCTCATTTCATGTACGGTACCATATTATTTCCAAAGTTAGACTCAGTGTGCCGCAGAAGACTTACAGTAGCATTTAATGACTCTATACGATTTGTCTATAATCTACCGCGTAGTGCTCATATCTCAATGCACTCAAGCTCTATTCTTGGTCACTCACTGGATACTCACCTTAAACATCGTGATCTGTTCTTTTTGCATAAATTACTATTTAATAAGTCTCCCGAATATCTCTACAAGAAATTAAGATTTATGCATTCACCCAGAAGTATTGGTTTTCTGCTTCCTCGATGTAACTCACATTATGGCGAACGCTCTTATTTTGTTCAAACCCTACGTAAGTGGAATCTACTGCCGTTTGACCTTAGGGCGGTGGGCTCTAGCAGAAAATTCCTTCAGCGAATAAAGTCCTTTTCATCTAATTAGTGCACATCCTGGTTCGTTGTTATTGCTATTTTATTATACTTTGTTAATTTTTATTAGATATTAATTTTTCATCTTCTTATTTCATTGTTTAAATTTTTACTATTATTATATCTTCAGTAATTAGGTTTATTCTGCTTGCTATTTGACCATTATATTTTCATTTCAATTTTTATATATATCGTTAGTCTTTATTAGTTTTTCTGTATATTTAAATTCCACATCTTATCTGTATGTTAACAAGATTATGTAATCTTTATACCTTTATACAGTAGCCAGCAATAAAAGCATATTATTATTATTATTAATGGGGGGGGGGGGGTGACATTTAAAGTTTTGTTTCTACTCATCAACAGGTTCCATAAAACAAAATTCAGTGACTCGAAAAACAAAATGAAAATAGAAAAATGGAGATTTTTCTTATATTTTCCTATCCCATATATTTTTTATTTATTTTTTTGTTTCTAATCACTAAATTCTGTTATTTGGGACTTGTTCATCAGTCGAAATAAGACTTTGAACTTTCCGTCCTAAATAAAATAATTGCGTGAGATCTGTGCTCAATCGACGGGGTGCCGATTGTAAAAGGACAACTCAACTATTTAATTCAAATATAAAATTTTATTTAATATAATGCTGATACAAATTCATAGAAAAATTCAAAATTTTTAACCTAATCTATCTAATCTATTACTTGGTAACAAATTCAAGAAAATTCAACACCCTTAACCTACCTTATCACACTCAATTCAGTCTAAACTTATAACTACTAATACTATTTAAAAAAAATTTAACCCAATGCAATTAAAAAGAAAAATCCAAAACATTTGAAGCTGTGTCCTAAGGCGTTCTACTTAAATCTGAAATTAAGTAGAAGAATTTTCCCTTAATTTATAGGATTTAAATTTTCATAAAGCAAACTGCTAGGTATGGGGCTCTCTAGAATAATTGAAAACGGTGCAGCAATTAGCTGGAACGAGTGTGCTGCAGTGTGTAAAGCTTTAGTGTAAGAGCAGAGTTGATCTTCTAACAAAGTCGACGTATACTGTGCGTGTACTCGCAATAAAGTTTCATCCGTGCTGCCCGTGTGAGCACGGGAGCAGTAGGAGAATTAGATTTCTGCTCAGAAGTGGACGAAAATGAAGCAGAAGTAAAATTCTGCAACAAGAGTAAATTCCTGCTTAGGTGAAGGACGGGAATATAGCAGAAGTAAATTTCTGCCGGAGGAGTAAATTCCCGATTTATGTGAAGGGAAAAGTGGATTTTTTGCAAAGGGATAGGAAACCGATTAAATTCTGGTGGAGGATACCTTACGAATATATTCTGAAACGATAATGGGGTGACTCTGCTGTGGCTCGTCGTCTTTTTATAGCCGCAGTGAATCACTACACCTCTGCTCTGTGATGGATTGCCCTGGCAACGCTTGATATCAAAGTTGCATTCCATTGAACTCTGACTGCGGCGAAAGCGAGAACATATGAAGCGACCTAATGTTATTTAATGACATTGCAAACGTAAATAATCGGACGTACATATGATGGATTTTTGGTGAGTTTCTGAATTCATTTTATTTTTATTTAAATAATTTTAAATTTAATTGAAGATGTGTTTCGACTGCGCTGGACCAAAGGGAGGAAGTTCCCTAGCACTAGATAAGTGCTTTTTTTTTTTTAAATTATTTTAAAGATTGAATTCTTTCCGTTTTCTTTTATATGTTTTAAGGAAGCATAAATTGCGGAAGGAGAATCATCGAGGGAATATCAGGAAAACTCAGTGTGGCCGAAACAGATTTTATGATAGAATGAATAAAAAATTTGTACGTTTAGTTTTTACAGGATTGTCCCTACTTGAACAAATAGAAACTATACTCCGTAAAAAAATCATAAAAATATATTCAATGTGAAAATGAAAAATGTATTTTTGTTAAGAAAAACCTAAGAAATATTCAAGACTAAATAAAGATGTTGAAGTAATAAAATATTTGTTTTACCTTTATTAGTAAATTGCTTTTCCCCATATAATAAAAGCAACGTAATATATGGAAATCTATTTTTCCCCATTACCAACATTGTTTTCTTGTTGTTTTTTTTTTATAATGTTGCCAAAGCTCAGCCTTTGCAGGAGACGGATAAGGGGTAGGGAATTGAGGATTACTGGGTTGAGGCAAGTAGGTGACAGTGCGTATTACGTTTGAATGTTTGTGGCTTGTAGCTGGGGAGGAAAACAGAGGATGGCAAACTGTTCCACATTCGTACTGTTCTGCTTATGAAGGATTCACGGAATTTCACGGTATGGCTGAATGTGACTTCAAGGGTATGAGGATGAGTTCTGGTTACAGCTCGTGTGATGCGCATAGGAGGAATTCTATAAGAGATCAGGCTAGAAATTTCGGCAGAGCAAGATATACATCCGACATTACGCCGGTGCTATAGGAAATTAATAGCGGGTATTGATATGTCATCGCAAATAAGTCGGAAAGCCTTCTTTTGGACTTTATCTAAAGCAGACAATGCAGTGAGTCCAGCCACTGCCAAAATATGGGAGGTGTGTTCTAATCTACACTGCAAAAAACAATGTACGGTTTCCTATATTCAGTGCAAGCAATTTCCGTAAAACAAGTCTAGTGTTCCCTTATAAATTGGCAATATACCTTTCGGCTACTTAAACTTAATAAAATTGTACATAAAAAAACATATTCTGGATAAATTTCTTTTGAAATGGTATATAGGACCCCTTTTAAAGGGAATTTTACCTTTTACCTGAACTATATTATTTTCCATATTTGGAAAACTAATATCAATTTCATAATGTTATGAAAAAACGAAATCCTTCACTTTAGTAAAATTACCCCAAATACAAGGCATACATTATCATTTTATAACCCGATGAAATATTCATGTGTGCATTTTCTATTCTGACCTTTGTATGGTTAAGTTGTGCGCGAATTAATAATTTTAAAAAGTGTCTTCAAATTTTTACGAATTCAGTAATTATGAAAACTTAAAGTTATATACGGTACGGTAAATAATTGTGAAGAGTAAGAATAATTTGTACAACAATTCATCACTATGTGCTAAATATTTTGTCGTTACAATGAGTTTAGTTTTCTTAAAACTTGGAATAGCAGTTCATCGATAAAAAAAAGTTATAAAAATTTAAGCTGGAAGTTTATCAGAAATTAGTGATTCTTTCACCATTTTATTTTATTTTTTTAATTAATATGTAAATGTTATATAATCGTATGTATGTTTCAAAACCTTTATTGAAATGAATTTTTATTTCGAAAATAATAATATGTTTATTTTGATTTAGTAGGTACAACCTAATGTGTAAGGCATTCTATGTATATATTTTGTTCTTTGTTTGAAATAAAATTGTTTATTTTCTTGTGTACACTCATTTTTTTCTTTCATATATTAATTCATAAAGAAATGAATTATTTTAAGAAAACTTAATTTGAGGGAAAAGTACCAATAATGGAGTTATTTATGTCTATAGTAAAGAGATATTTTTAAGCACCAATTGTGCAAAATATCATTCATTATGTGTAGAATTCAATATAATTTATATTTATTTCCATCTATAATAATTTATTATATACAGTTGTTTAATAATTCATTAGACATTGTGCATTGAATGTTCTCTTGTTCCTTTGGAAAGAATTCCTACATTCGGCAGAAAATTACTCAATACGCATCTACTTATGCCCCTTTATCAAAGGTACTTCAAACACTTATTTACCCTTAATTTATTCTAAAATTTATCTAAATTTTACGGATATTTCCCCAAATTTGTGGAAAAATTTACAGTAATTTAATGGTGAATTTAGTTAATTTATTGAATATCACCCAACATATATGTAAACAGTTTCCGTTCTCCCGATAGAAAATTCATTAAGGGATCATTCTGGTTTTGTTAGAAATGATCATAGGGAACTGGTTGGACTGTAAAAATGAAAACCACTTTGGATTAGGTTGAACTTCAACTTTTATTCACACAATGCTACAATGCTCGGATTGAAACTGAATTCATTGGCTTGACAAGGAGACCAAAAGACCCGTTGACTCCCTCTTGATCTATATCGCTCTGGTGAATATATACATAGATTTTAAGCAATGATAAGCAAGCAACAACTAGTACAAAATGATAGCTACGTTTTCAAAGAAGATTTAAAATGTACAACAATGAGCTTATATTTCAAATATTTTTATTTAGGTTGAATCTCCAACATTCTCCCCCCAGTTAAGAAGTTTCTTAACAAATGGGTAGCTTACAAATCTTAGTTGTCGGTCTCTTTAGTGTGCCGCGAGCAGTTTTGAGAGTGACTACTCGAATTAAGTTGTCCTTTCCTGGATGTACCGTGGTTATGCGACCAAGTACCCATGCGGTTGGAGGTAGGTTATCTTCCTTAACCAGAACTAGATCTCCAATCGCCAGATTATCCTTGAGGCTTGCCCACTTAGGACGTTTCTGGAGAGTCGTCAAATACTCGAAGTGCCAACGCTTCCAAAAATCTTGGTGCATTTTCTGCAAAAGACGCCATCGTGCAAGTGTTGACATTGATGCTGATTCCATAGATGATTCAGGAAGTGCGATCATTGGTTGACCAATTAAGAAGTGGGCTGGGGTTAACACGTCAAGATTGTCTACATCACTGGACATCTGTGTAAGCGGTCGTGAATTGAGTAACGCTTCCACTTGGGTGAGGAACGTCGATAGCTCTTCAAAGGTTAGCTTTGCTTCGCCTATTGTTCTTCGAATATGAGCCTTAACTAGTTTCACTCCTGATTCCCAACTTCCTCCAAAATGAGGAGCAGCTGGAGGCGTAAAGTGCCAAGTGACCCTGTTAGAGCTGAGAAAATCTCCAAAGATACCATTACTGTGAACAGAGGAAATAATTTGATAGATTTCATTTAATTTGCGATTAGCTCCGACAAAATTTGTCCCATTATCACTGTAAATGTTAACAGGTAAACCTCTTCTAGATGTAAAACGCTTCAAACATGCAAGAAAAGCTTCTGAAGTTAATTCGCTGACGAGTTCTAGATGTAATGCTCTAGTGCTGAGGCAAGTGAACAAACATATGTATCCTTTTGAACATTTCGCACCTCGTCCTCTATGTAAAAGCAGCATCACTGGACCAGCATAGTCCACTCCAACGTTTTCAAAGGGCCTAGTGAATGAGGCACGGTGATGGGGCAGGTTGGCCATTAGTTGTTGCGAAGTGATAGCTCTATGACGGGTGCAGACTATGCATTTATTGATGTGCCTTTTAACAACCGTTCGGGCGGATACTATCCAATACGTTTGGCGAATAATATTTAAGAGTAATGTGGTTCCAGCATGAAAGTGCTTTTCATGTAAGTAAGCTACAAGAAGTCTTGTGAAGATGTGGACTTTAGGAATAATGATTGGGTGCTTCGTGTCGTATGAACATAGTGAATTTTCTAAGCGTCCACCCACACGTAGTATATTGTTGGGGTCCAAGAATGGTGATAGTATTTGAAGCGAACTTTTAGGAGAAACCGACCCTCCCTTTTTCAATGCGATGATTTCCTCGTTGAATGCACAGGATTGAGTCCATTGTAAGCAAATGTTGCGAGCCTTCTCCAACTCTTTCGTAGTTATCCAATTGTAGTTGTTGTTGGCTTCAACTTTCCGGCACACCGAGCTAAATCGAAAACAGTAGACAATAATGCGGAGAATTTTCTTGAGTGAGGACACCCGCATGAAGAGGTCTCCAATGGCATGACTTTCAACATTAACTGCAAAAGACTTGATAAACTGTGGTCTGATTTCTTCCGTCATTGTAAGTTGTTGATCTATGACAGACTCATCATGAAGGTAATCTCTCCAGCTTGCTTGAAGCCAGTACGGTCCTGTCCACCATAGTGAGGATGTTGATAACTCTGATGCAGAAATTCCGCGCGTTGCTATGTCTGCAGGATTGTCCTTTGAATAAACGTGATGCCACACTTTTCTTGGTAATATCGAAAGAATTTCAGAAGTTCTGTTTCCTACGTAGCATTTCCATTTACTTGGATGTGATGATAACCATGCTAATACTGCTTTTGAATCTGTCCAGGGAATGCACTCGATGTTAGGTTTCAGGAGAGCAATCTTCACTGCTGATATTAGCTTTGCTAAGAGTAGTGCGCCACACAGTTCCAGTCTCGGAATAGATATTTGCTTTATAGGTGATACTTTGGTTTTTGAGGTCAAAAGTGTTGTGGTTACGTTTCCTTCCAAAGTATAAGCTCTGCAGTAAACAGCAGCAGCATATGCAGCCTCGGAAGCATCTGAGAATCCGTGGAGCTCAAAGTTGTTGCCTCTAGAGCGCAACCATCGTGGAATGCGGAGCTCCTTCACGTGTTTTAGGGTGGAAGAAATGTTTTCCCAGGTTGTAGCGACTTCATCTTTAATTGGATCATCCCAACCGTAGTTTTTAAGCCATATTTGCTGTAATAAGATTTTAAATGTAATTGTAATCGGAGATAACAACCCAAGAGGATCAAAAATGCGGCTTGTTTCAGACAAGATCCTTCTCTTTGTCAAGGTGACATGACCAGGAATACTGACATCAAAGGCAAATGAATCTTCAGAAGGGATCCATAAAAGCCCCAGAACCTTAATCGTATCGGAGTGTTCACTAATTTTCTGCGGTGTTGAAGAGTTAGTTCCAGAGATCGCATGAAGAACCTGTTCCGAGTTAGAAGCCCACTTGCGAAGAAAAAATCCTCGCTCTTGCAGGAGACACACACAATTATGATCGCTAGTGAGTAGACGTTTTTTAATCGGCTCCGTGTTTTGCTTGTTTTCAGTACTCCGATTATATTTCTTCATCCTGCTACGGAAAGAATTGATTAAAGCATAGTGTTTGCACCACGATTTCGTTAAAGATCAGTGACTTAACTCATAAGTGTAATCTATATAGAACCAAACTAATAATTTTTAAAAAATTCTTTATACGAATTAAAAGTACAGTTGCTTGTAGTGATTCGCTTTTCTTTTTCTCCTTGTGCCGGGTTGGTTTCTAACTCTCTTAAACTGAAATGTCTAATAACAAATCATCTGCTATGGGGCAACAGGGGGAAAAGCATCGTAATAACTCTGAGAACAGTGCTGTTACGACACGCAGTACTGTTAAGCTACAGGGAGAAACTATCTCTGATTCTGCGCCTGAAATGCCTGTAATCGAGAAACTCATCGAACAGCTGGAGTCTCGTCTACTGAGAAGGTTTAATGACCTCTTCAAACAGCTCGAGAATCGTATCTTGGACAGAATTGATACCAAAATAGTGGCACTCGAAAATCGCATAACAAAGTGTGAAAGCATCATTGTGGAACTGAAGGACAGTCATAATACTGCACTTTCTCATATAGATGATTATAACCGCGTGCAAAGACTGAGCGATATAGTTATACGTGGCATTCCAATCGCCCCTGATGAGAATTTAACGGACATCATCAAGAACATCGCAATGGTCATTAAGCATCCTATGTCGCAGTATATACATGCTTTTCGGGTCAGAGTTAAGTCATCGCATCTGAATGTCCCAATAGTTGTACGATTCTCTTGTTGGGCAGAGCAGCAATCGTTTCTGTCTTCTTTTCGGAGATATGGGGGCCTGAAACTTTTACAACTGGAGGGATTCTCTTCACCTAGCCCAGTTTATATGAATGAGAGCTTAACACCATACAATAATTCTCTTTTTCGGGAAGCGCTCAAACTCCGAAAAATGGGAAATATCCATACTGCTATCACTAGAAATGGGTACCTATGCATTAGAGTGAGAGCAGAGGAGAACCTAATTAGAATCACCAGTATGCAGCAGCTTCATGATATTGCTTCATACCGTCCACCGAACTGAAGCTGATCTAATAGGCAATCATTGGAGCTGATAAAATTTCAATGCTTAGTAGTAAAGTAAGTTTCATGTTTTTGTTAGTGCAGCTATTAATTAATATTACTTTCATTCTTCTTAGTAAAGTAAGTCATTTATTTTCACTAGTTCTGCATTTATCTTGTCGCGATTTTGATTTAACTAAACTCAGTTCTTTACCTTCTTATTCCTGCTGTGTACGTTTTCCCTTCTTTCGCTCGTCTTGTTTATGTGTGATAATAATGAGTTTAGTTGGTGTAAAAAATTGCATTGATGGTGGCCTTCGGGAGTATGGATGTGAGTAGTTTTTCAGGTCTGGACAGGGTGAGAACACTGCTGAATATCTTGTGTAAACAATCAGGTGGTTTAAAGGTTTGTACGCTCAATGCACGAAGCATCAGAAATAAGATTGATGAGCTCTGTGAGATTTTCTCTACTTCAGATATCCATGCAATCTTAATTAGCGAAACATGGCTAAATGATAGTATACCATCATCACTCCTAGCTATCCCAGGATATAAACTTTTCCGCAATGATCGCAAACCTAGAATCGGGGGAGGTGTGGCAATTTATGTAAAGGATTTTCTTAAGTGTAGACAAATTTTTAGCTCGGGTAATCCTGGGATGGAATTCTTATGCTTAGAGGTTGCAACTCTAAGCCAGAAATGTGTGCTGTCAGCCGTTTACTGCCCGCCTGACATTTTCACCCCTGACAGTGTGATTGAATTTGAAAATTGTATATCGGATATTACCCACCGTTATTCTAACGTCATAGTAGGTGGTGATTTCAATGTAAATATCCTCCGCCATAACCATTTAAGCAACCAGTTTTTGTTTTCTATGCAATCTGTTTATCTCAATGTGATCAATTCTTGCCCCACCTATTTTAACACGAACAATCCTTCGTTGCTTGATCTGATGATGACCTCAGATCTGTCAAAAGTACTAATGCACAACCAAATCAGTCCTACTAGTACAATGGACCATGATATCCTTTTTCTCAGCTATGACCTAGATATATTCCCTGGTATTTCAAATAGCTGCTATTCTTATTATGATTATAATAACATTAATGTAGAAGCCCTTACTGAAGAATGTGTATATTTACCTTGGAGCTCCATAACCGACTCTATATCTGTAGATTCTCAAGTTGAAAATCTCACAACTCTAGTCAAATACTTATTTGATAAATATGTCCCACTTAAAACACGACGTAAGCGATCCTCTGGTTGCCCATGGTTTACTAGAGAGGTTAAAGTGCTCATAGCAGAGCGTGAATACTTATACCACAGATATAGGCGGCTTAAAACAAATGCAGCTTTATTAGCTTATCGTATTGCACGTAACAAGACAACTGCAGCAATTAGAAGAACTAAGTATGTTTATCACAGCTCAAAGCTTAATCCTAACCTCCCTACTAAAACCCTATGGAGAAATTTGCGGAAGGTCGGTGTTTATGGGGAAGATAAAGTTCAATGTGACTATAACCCCCAAAGCCTCAATTCCTTTTTCACTGCGCTCAACAATCCCTCCATTGAAGCACTACATGGTCAGTCCAGCAGAAACAGTAATAGCGTGGCTTTACCTCCAGTCCCATCGGATTTTGGTGACTTTTCCTTTCGTGCTGTTTTCCCTGATGAACTGGTTTCTGCTATATTTTCCATAAAATCTGAAGCAATTGGCCCGGATAATCTACATCCCCGCTTTATTAAGCTGCTGCTTCCACATATAACAAAATACATCTTGCATATAGTGAACACGAGTCTAATGTCTTCTTCTTTTCCCCGAAGCTGGAGGATTGCCTCGGTCTTGCCACTACCGAAGAAGTCGTCTCCAAAAATTCCAAGCGATTATCGCCCTATCAGTGTCTTATGCTTTCTAGCTAAAGTGTTGGAAAAGCTAATGTACCGGCAAATTGTTGATTATGTCGAGAATAATCGGCTATTATCGCCATGCCAATCAGGTTTCCGTTCAAATCATAGCTGTGAAACAGCGGTACTGAAAGTATCCACTGATATTAGAGCTGCCCTTGATGAGGGCAACTTCACAGCTCTAGTATTACTTGACTTTTCGAAGGCTTTTGATTGTGTTGACCACAAGTTTCTACTGTCCAAACTAACTCGAGAGTTCAATTTCAGTACATCTGCTATATCATTGGTCAATAACTTTCTCCATGACCGCTATCAGTATGTCAAAGCTGGGCAAACGGTATCGAGTTTGCTGCCCACTCTACGTGGTGTGCCCCAAGGCTCAGTTCTTGGCCCATTATTGTTCAGTCTCTACATCAACGAACTTCCCAAAGTAGTACATGATGTTACTGTACACTTGTACGCTGATGATGTGCAAGTATACCTAAGCAGACCTATGGGACTCTCAGAGGATTGTATAGAGCGTATCAATCGCGATATCATCAGAATTGCCGAATGGTCATCACGTAATGGGCTGTTGCTCAACGCTGAAAAATCAAAATCTATTGCGTTCTATAGTGGTATCTATGATATAGATGATATACCTCCAGTGTTTTTAAACGATGTCGCTATTCCTTATTTAAGAAAAGCGGTAAATCTGGGTATTGTTCTCAATCAGGACATGAGCTGCTGCGATTATGTAAGCTCGATTATTCGTAAAATATATGCTGGGTTGAGAAGATTGTGGCTTTGCGCAAAAATTTTATCTATAAATATCAGAATGAAACTAGTTAAAGCGTTAATTTTGCCCCACTTTACTTTTGGAAGTATGATATATCCTAAATTGGATAGCAGCTGTCTCCGAAGAGTCGAAGTTGCATTTAATGATTGCATCCGTTTTATTTTTGGTCTTAGAAGGTATGATCATATCTCAGCATATAAAAATCTGCTTCTTGGGTGCTCTCTATCCGCATATCTAAAGCATAGAGCTCTGTTTTTCCTCTACAACTTACTTCACAATGGCAAACCAGAATACCTTCGAGGGCTTTTCCGAACGTCGATATCTCCACGCAATCTAAATATTACAATTCCAAGATTTAGGAGACTTATAATGGAGGGTTCTTTTCCGGTCCAGATCGCGCGATTGTGGAATTCGCTTCCATCTAGCACTCAGTGTGTTGGCGCCATCAATGCTTTTAAAAAACTCATTAGGGCTCACATATTATGAATTACAAACTTTGATTTATTACACTTTCTCTACACAGCAGAAATAAGACTGTTCTTCTTTCTTTTCTATTCTTTTTCTTTCTTTACTTTTACCTAGCTAATCAGAGATTAATTATTGTATTTTACACATTTTCTTTTTAATTTTTAATTTGAATTTTCTCAGTTTTAGTTGCTATGTTGATGTAGTTATGCTATGAAATATTGGTTGAATTGGTTTTCTTATTATTTATAGTATATTTGCTTTTTATAGTTTACTTTCAATTTTTGTAGTTTAATTCTTTTTTATATATATATTTTTTTTTCTTTCTCTTTTGTTGTTGAACTGCTTTCTGTAATATAAAACACTAGCACCTTTCTAGTTAAGTACAGCTAAAAGATTTGTAATCTTGTGTACATTTTCCAAAATAAATTATTATTATTATTATTATTATTATTGTATTGAGCGGACGTACCGCTGTTGAGCTCCAGGGAAAGAAATAATAATACGTGGAAATAGTGCCCGAAAAGTGCAAAATCTTACAGAAGTGAGGTCCATAACATCAGTTTTGTGTCAATTCTATCCAAAGGTATAAAGGAGTGCAGAAAAAATTGTGAAAATTAGTTTAAAAGTCGTGAAAAGTTAAAATTTCTAGTGACATTTCAAATAAATTTAATTAATTTCTAGTTGCCATGACAACGTGGCTATCGTAAAACTTTGAAAACTGTTCGAACAGAGACTTTAAAATTTTTTTGAAGTGGAAAAATTAAATTAAATTTAATTAAAAAAAAAAACACATAAAAAAGGTATATTCACGCTGCCTCACTCAAAATGGGTGAGAGCAGCAGCGATTCTGGGGGGACTAACGATCCCCTCAAATCAAATGGGAAAAAAAAGAAGTTTGTAAAGGGTGCTTCATCCGTTTCCAAGACACCCCATAAAGGGCCCACCGAAAAGGCCATTAGGGGCCCAATTGAAGAGGCCAAAGTCAAAAAGTTACAGCCATCTCCATCAGAGGGAAATAATGTTGCCAGCACAGCAGAGACTGTTCAAGAAGAGTCTACAGCAGCAGCTCCGAATGTTCCACCAACGTCCAGCCTAGGACAATATCCTACGCTGAAGGAGGTTGTGAAAAGAGCTTCGGCCTCAGCGCCAGATCCGAGTACTGTGATCATGAGGCCACCGCTTTCTGCAGCGAAGGCAAATGCTTCTAAGCAGCAGAAGCCGCAGGCATTAGCAACAAGACCAGCAGCAACACCACGATCCCCGGCGTTAGTGTCAGGGATTTCATATGCTCAGGTAAGTGGCAGTTCCAAACAAGTTTCCACCATCGAAATTTTAGGTACAGGCATCACTCCTCGTCCAGCCCCATTGGACGCAGGTAAGCCTCGGCCTAAGACCAGTGCGGGTCTCCAGGGCTTTTTCGACGGGAGGTGGCAGGACGAGAGCTACGGGATGCAGTTGGAGCACATCAGAGGATGTCCTCAGACTGCATACCTGAAGGCAATCTTCCGCGTCATCTCCTGTGAGCAGCTATTCTCCATGGGGATAATAGCTGGGGGAATGGTTGAGGTGTATACCACAAACCTCGAAAGCGCTACCAAGCTTATGCTTGAGGGCATCGAGGTGGATGGTAGACACCTTGTGCCGTTCCCACTCAGGGAAAGGCCCACGAAGGTCGTGTTTTCACGGGTCCCTATGCGAGCCCAACATGCAGACCTCTCGAATTTCCTTGGGAGATTCGGGAAGGTTCATGGAAAGGTTCGCGCAATTCCCATTAAAATCGGGGACGAGGGTCTCGGGCGGGGTATTTTCGGTACCAGCCGGGAAGCGTCCATTACCTTGAATAAGGGGTGCACGCTTCCATCAGGCTTTTACTTGAGCATATCCGGCTCGAGATACTGGATAGACGTTGGCACCGAAGCGAAATGCCATGCTTGCCATTTGGTAGGGCATTTTATTGCTGACTGCCCCAAGAGAAGCGGAAAGAAGGCTGAACAGAAGGCTCCTTCGAAGGAAACCACTGCTACAGTAGTGGCTCCGGAGAAGGAACTTTCTGCCAGCACTCAGCCTGCTATCTTGGAGCAGCTAGTGGCTAAAGTGCCTGAAATTGTCCCTGAGGCAAAAATTATTACGGCTATAAACGGTGCCACGTCAGCACGTGAAAGCATGGCTACTTCTGACGAGGAGTCGACTAGCCATGTAGTCAAAAAAAAGAGGACGAGGAGGAAGAAAGTCGACCGGGTGATGCTGCCTCCTCCAGAGCCAGCAAAGCCAGTCGCATCAAAACGGCCCCACTCGGAGGAGGACGATAGTGGTGCTTGCGGCTCGAAGGTTGTTGTGAGAGACACGGAAGTGTCTCTCGAGCAGCTTTCGGACTGCGATATGACCGGTTTTGATGAGACTGGTCTCTCGAGCTTCAGTGGCTACGAATCGTGTGGTAGCACCATGTCGATTGGTAGCCAATTTGAAGTCTCGGAGGGTTTGGAAACCCTTCCTAGGGAGAAGATCTCGAGGATTCTTTCCCGGCTCCTGTACAAGAAGAATTCAGGCAAAATCTGGAGTATTCTTGTGGAGGAGCTGGGGAAGCCGGAATTGCTACTTCCCCAACTTCTACTCCTACAAGAGGAGTGCAAGAAGAAGGGGAAGTACAACGGTATATCCCGGTTAGATCGACTCCATAGGAGGGTGCAGGAGTTGATACAGGAGCATCGCTTGGTTGATTCTCCTAGTCAATAGACGTCGTACCATCATCGTTTCAGCTTTTCATCTCTTTGAATGTGCAAGATAGCTTCTATCAACGCCGGGGGTTTAAGTGCACATACAAGGTTACACAGCACTATCGAACATGTCAAAATGTTCGATATAGACATCGCCCTTCTACAGGAGACGAATTTTACACAAGACACATATACACAACTTGAGCGTTATGCTTATTTGCACACTGGCTATGCAATGTTTGCCACACCTGCGCCTCGTCGAGGCTCAGGGGTGGCAATCATTGTATCCAACAAATTCACACTATCGTCTCCTGTCTATACAGATATCTTCCCAGGCTTCGCTTCTTCCTTGGACTTTGTCGTTCAAGACAAACATATCAAGGTAGTAAACGTGTACCTTCCTCATGACCAGGACATTACAAGACAAGTTCTTGATAGTGTTCAATCCTGTCTGGTGAGTTTTAGTGGCGAAACTGTCCTCGGAGGTGATTTCAACTGCACGCTAAATCCCTCAATGGATCGGCATTCCGGAGTTGAGTTCAACTCTGTCAATGCTACTCGGCTGAGGAATTTTGTTCGTGTTTTCAGACTCGTGGATATCTATCGTTGGATGCATCCTACGACTAGATCATACACGAGGGTCTCGCGAAATATCCATGGAAGTCTCGCAGGCTCCAGAATCGATAGACTTTACGTCTCACCTGGAATACTAGAACATTTCGTTGGTGTCACTCATGAAGTGTGTTCCGTTAGCGATCACCTTCTTGTAGTGGCAACCAGCACTCTAGTTGAAAGAAGAACTGCATACTGGATATTCAACAACTATTTGTTGAATTCCGAGCAGTTCATCAATGAATTCACTGAATTCTGGCACTATTGGCAAGAGAGGAAAGGTGACTTTCCTCTTCTTAGTCAATGGTGGGATGTTGGAAAGCTCCAAATTCGATCTTTTATCGAAGCGAATTTCAATCGAAGTGGGTATCAAGCTTCTAGCTTGTCGGCCGAAGTATCTCGGGTGGCAGCTCTTCTCCCAACTCAGCCGGAGTTGATTCTTTATTTTAACAGAATAAAGGAACGCTTGGCAACACAAACTTACAAGCACAGCTTGGAGTTTGTGCTGCGCAGCCAATCACGCTGGCTGAGGGAAGGCGATTCTCCAACCGAGTACTTCTTTCAGGCAACTAGACGACGTACTGCTTCTTGTGAAGTCGAATCGATAGTTGATGAATCTGGACAAGTCCTCAACGGACAACAGCTATCAGAATTTATTCGAGACTATTACAGTAGTCTCTACTCTGAATCGACGTCGACAACATCCTCGACCACTCATGAATTTCTTGAGAATATTCCCATTTTCTCTGAAGACAGCAAGGAGATCCTGGATACAGTAATCACATTGGAGGATATGATCGCTGCGACAAAGGATCTAAGGCGACACACTTCACCTGGTTATGACGGCTTGACTCCAGAATTCTTCATACGTTTCAGGGATTTATTAATTCCTGACCTTTTGGAAGTCTTCAATTCGGCGGTTGAGACGCATTCAGACTTTCCTTCTAGTTGGAGGAGGTCTGTTATGCGATTGATTCCAAAGAAAGGAGATTTGCAGAGGATGGGGAACTGGAGGCCAGTAACCCTATGCAATGTGGACTATAAAATCGTCTGCAAAGCATTAGGGGCGATACTCCGCTCAGTGATTGCTTCGGTAATACACCCGGAACAGTCCTATTGTGTTCCTGGTCGTAGTATCTACGACAACATCGCGGTAGCCAAACATTTGTTTGCCTACCATGAACAGACAGGTACACAAATGGCCATGATTTCTCTTGACCAGCAAAAGGCTTTTGATAGCGTCTCGCACGAGTATCTCCTGACTGCTCTCGAGGCATTTGGGTTCCCGCCCAGGTGGCTCGATATCATCGGGAAACTGTATAGAGATTCAGCGATTTTGATTAAGCATCAAGGACAGGTTCTGGCTCCTATCTTGTTTCATCGAGGTATCAGACAGGGCTGTCCATTGTCAGGTATGCTTTATGACCTTTCGTTGGAGCCGCTACTGGTGAATCTTCGTCGAATGCTCGGACAATATTCAGTGCATCTACCATATACCAATGTGAGGCCTCTTATGTTGGCATATGCGGATGACCTTTCTATTTTCGTGACAAGAGATGAAGCTTTTCCGGTCGCTCGTGCTGTTTTCGAACAGTACGAACGTATAGCGGGCGCTAAAATCAACCTTAGCCAGAGTCAAGGCTTGTGGTGTGGAAGGTGGAGAGATCGTACAGATACTCCACTGAACATCCAATGGACTAATACTTGCCTGAAGTATTTAGGTGTGTATATCGGACGCGAGAGTAAATCAAATAATAGCCGCATCGCTCTTGAGAAACTCTCTAGAGCTGTTAACTCATGGCGTAGTCGACTGTTTCCACTATCCCTAATGGGAAGGTCAGTCGTGATAAACTATTTGATTACCTCGTCCATCGTTCATCTGCTAAAGTCTGAGACGTTTGATGAAGGCTTCGTAGGTCTTCTTCAAGCAAAAGCGATAGACGCCTTTTGGTGCGGAAGACGATGGGTTGCTGAAAGCACGCTCTGTCTGCCAGTCAAGATAGGTGGATTAGGTCTCACTAACTTGGTTGTGAAATCAAGGTGTCTCCAAGTGCGTGCATTCCAACGAGTGTTTTGCCAGAGAGACACCTTAATTTCTCAACTGTGGGTGAATGTACTGGGAGGGATCGGCATAGGGGAGTATTACTACCTGCTCTCTGTTCGACCACCCTATCCTCGTGACTGGCCACAGGATCTAATCTCAACGATTCAGACCTGGGGCAGAATCAGGCCAGCATTTCACCTTAAGTGGAATGCTCTGCGGTACACGCAATTCGCGTCGATTCCAATCAGGTTTAATCCTGAATTAATAGATTCAGTGTTCAGTAATGCTCGAGGTTTTGAAGCTGACACGCATACACTGACAGTTCTCGGAGATATTATTGATATCTCTGGAAACTGTCGAATAAACACGAACACTCCACAACTACACGACCTGGCGGCTTCTGCGCGGGAGAGATTTCGCCAACTTGGGACCAGTGACCCTGGCATTAAGTTGGAAGATGCTTTCGTTCTGGACAGACCGCCTCACACACCTTTCAGCACACTTACAACACGTGTGCTCCGTGACGTGCTTATGTCAATAAGACCTCCGGAGTACACAGGATACAACAGATGGCGAACACACCTCGGGGTGAATATGGGCGTGATGGGAGGGATAACTTGCAGAGTAGTCTACAGTTATCCTTCTAGTTACAAAGATGCTGATGTAGCATTCAAATTGCTGCATCACAGTCTTATGCATCCTAATCAGTTGTCACATATCGACCGGCGGGTTCAGAGAATCTGCACAGTTTGTTCTGGTGAAGGCACCTTGTTTCACAGGTTCTTCACTTGTCCAGCTTTGCAGAGTCTGATGGAACTGGTGCGCGATATGTGTCAGTTGATCCACCCGAATTTCGGCATTACTAGGACATCGTTTCTATGGGGACCAAAGGTTTGTAGTCGGGTGAATTGTTTGATTAGCTTTGTGTTGACACTGGCCAAATCTACAATTCACTTGTACTACATGAGAGCCGGAGATGGGAATCAGAACACTGACCCACATCACCACGCACAAGCACTTAAGCGCCACTTCGTTGACAGATTGAAGAGACGTTTACGTCTTGAATATCTGGCAACGAACGCAGACACATTCAACTGCACATGACAGCCACTATCGTCAGTGCAGGACGGCGCTCTTGTCTTTCGCTGGTGATATCAGGCCACAGCATTTGCAACTCTAGTCCACGGGGCTTCTCCTCGCTTTGGAACCGTTGCAAGTGCTGTGGGAAGGATAAGCGCTCCGTTAGAGATGCTAAGCTGGAGGGATGATGAGGGCAGTTTGTAGAGGTCTATGATACTACAGGCCGCCCTCGCGGGACTCTATAACGGTATCGCGCAAATTTTTCGTTCGTTCGGGTATTAAGTTTTTAATTCGGTTTCGGTTTCGGCGCTAAATTTCAAAATTTGATTTTGAAAATTCGTTCGTTTAGGTCATTATTTTTATTAGATTATTTTGGAAATTGGAACTTCTTGGAACTGCCACTTACCCAATTGTCAAAATTGGGACTTTAAATTTTTTGTACAACTTTTAGATCATTTTTCAAAATTCTAGTATCCGTTTATACAGTCTCTTTTGAGAATTTTTTCTTGTTTGCTTTCCTTTTACTTGTGTCATTTTTCTTGTTTTTTAGTTTTTCTAATTGTTTTAATTGTTTAATTGTCCCTATTGACCTTTTATACCTTTTAGATTAGCTAGCGACTTTTTGTTTACACTTTGTAGAGCCTTTTGCCACCCTATTTTTAAGGAATTTTTAAAAGAGCCAATGAGCCAATAAATAAAAGAGACTTATTTACATAAAAAAAAAAATTATTATTATTATTACTTGTGAGCTCGTTATACAACCGAAGAGCTGTGGCTTCATCCTCTGCCCCACTCATCAAATCATCTACATATAACGAGGTTTCAATGGCATGTTCGGCTAAAGGAAATTCTCCTTTTAATTCGATACCTAATTGTTTGAGTGCTCTGGTGGCCAAAAATGGTGCGGGAGCTGTTCCATATGTCACAGTTGTCAGTTTAAAATGTCGTACAGGTTTTTCAAAATTATCTCTCCAAACAATCCTCTGATACTGTCTGTCTGATTCATGTATCATTACCTGTCTGTACATTTTCTCGATGTCAGCAGTTATAGCCACTTGAAATGTGCGAAATGTTAGCAAAATTGGGAACAGGTCTCGTTGAGTTTTTGGTCCTACACATAACCTTTGGTTAAGAGAGATGCCCGAAGCCGAAATTGCGGATCCATTGAAAACAACACGTAATTTGGTAGTACTACTGGACGGTTTCAGCACTGCATGATGGGGTAGGTATGCATGCTCTGAGTCTAATTGCAAATCCGATGTTGACATTTCTTCCATGTGGCCCAATGATTCATACTCTTCCATGAATTTGCGATACTCTTCATACAGCGTAGAGTTAGCTTTAAGCTTCCGTTCTAATGAGTGTAGACGTGCGGTTGCGATATTCAATGTTTCGCCCATAGGAGGGGAAGCTTGCTTGAGCGGAAGGTGAACTATATATCTTCCTGTTGTTTCGTCAATGCGATGCGTATTTAGGAACTGATTCTCACAATACTGTTCCTCTTCCGAGTAAAGTGAATGTTGAACAGGCACCTCCTCAATCTCCCAAAATCTTCGTAAGGTCCTGTCAACTCCTTCAACATCTACATGAAAAGCAGTGAGGTCTTGCGATGTTGATGTAGTAACAGTACCTGAAAGTAGGTAGCCGAAAATAGAATTCTGAAGAACAGGGAATTCAGGCGAAATTATCTTATTCCCGTCTTTAAGAACGTGGAAAACGTGATCTGCACCTAACAATATATCTATTTTACTCGGGACATTGAACCGTGGGTCGGCTAAGTCGTGATCCCTAAGAAAATACCAATTCTTGATGTTGAATGTAGCTGCAGGAAGTGTGGAAGTTAGTCTTGAAAGGATCAAGGCTGTGACCGAAATCTTGTGATTGTTGTTGAAGCGAGAACATAGGGAAAGATGCACACTACCTCTGGTGAAGCCTGACGTTGAAGCTCCTAATCCTGTTACTCTGAATTTAGCATGTTCTCTTTGATGTCCTAATCGCTGAACACATTCTTCACTTATAAAGGAGGCCTGCGAGCCTGAATCAATGAGAATGCGACATTTTTGTAATGAACCTGAAGCGTCAAATACGTGAACAAGTGCAGTGGGAAGCAAGGACAAAGGGATAGGCTTTGAATTTGTCGAGGCGAAGGCAGCTATGTGTGATGGATCTTCCTCCGTTGGACACAAATCTTCACAAAGGTCGAAAGCAGGTGACTGTGGATTGAGCTGGCTTGTACATGGTAACGAGTTTATGCAATGCGGAGCCGATTCACTTGACATGGGATATTGCGAATTTACTTGATTAGTAGTGGAAATATCTGGTGTATGAAGAGTGGAATGATGCGATTTATTACAAAAGTGACATCGGTTTTTAGACTTGCATTTTTTGGCTTGATGGCCTGAACTAAGGCAATTGAAGCACACACCAGTTTGTGCTACAAATGTACGTTTTGACGGGATATCCATAGCCTTGAACTTGGGGCAGTAGAACAATTGATGCGATTGAGTACACATCGGACATTGTACAGATGTACTGACATGCATGTTGCGGATAATCCTTTGTGCGGGTTTTCGTGTGGGAGCATCGATTAACTCAAGTGCGTAGCAGCGTTTATTTAGAAACTGCAGTAGAGTTTCAAAGGAAGGTAAGTCCACATCAGCTGTTTCTTCAGCCCATGACTGACGAGTTTCAAGATCACATTTGCTTAATAAGATGTACACAAGCCAAGGATCACGGTTAGATGCGTCAGTACCCAAGGACTTAATCCCACGAATGAGTTCATCGGACGTGTCAGTAAGCTTGCGTAACGCAGAGGAGGAAGTTTGAGATACACTTGTTTGCTCGATGAACGTTTTAATGTAAGATGTTAAGATTTGTTTTTTTTTGTCATATCTCGCGATAAGTTTCGCCCAAGCTTCAGTGTAATTACTATCGCTGATGGTAATGTGCTTAATAAGATTTGCCGCTTCACCAGTTAGAGCACTCCTTAAATATTGAAATTTATGTACATTGGGCAGTGAGGCCCTGTTATGAACTGAGGACCCGAAAAGGTCTTTAAATGACGGCCATTCCTTATATTCACCACTAAAGGAAGGGATATTGATTTTGGGAAGTCTGACGTCAAGTACGTTAGAAGACGAGCTCTGAGCCAAACTATCGAAGACACTCTTTTGTTGTTCGAAGAACTTAATCATCGTGGAATTAAATTGATCATTTGCAGGCGTATTAACAGATCCTTGAGTTCGCGAGAGCCTTTCGTTAAGTGCTGTACGTAACTGACCTTTAATACTGAAGTATTTTTCCTCAAACTCATCAAATTCTGAAGGAACTTCCTTCAGAAGCAATTCATCATCTATTTTAGTAAACGCGTGCCAAAGCTCATCTAATTTCTCTAAGCGAACTGCAATTTCATCGGTGAGAGTCATAGAATTAATACCCGCCACAAATGTTTGTGTTTTTGTCACTGAACCCTTGATACGGCCTCTTTGATTTTTTAACGCAGTAATATCACTCATTTTGCGAACTATAATATGCAATGCAATAAAATAATATATAACAGGAGTCCCCTACAATATGTCTTTCGATTTTTTTTCTTTTAACGCGACTTCGCAAAAATGAGGTACAACGTCATACGAACAGTTAGCAAGGTACCGTACTTTATTTCACTGCTGACAAGCGTTCTAAATCACCTCAGTTAATTGCATTAAATATGTAGTCTTTAAAGTTTCATTGTCTTATACACATTATAATAATTACTGTAATTATGAGCTCAACTATATAAAATATGCCTGTATTACTACCAAGAATAGGCCACAATATCGCTGCAGACCAACCTGCTAAAAGTTCTCAAAATGCTGCACTGCCTGTGATCAGCATATAATCACTTTTTGTTCTGTTTAAATTAGTGTAATCAATTGTGCGCTGTTAAATTTATAAATTTTGAACATTTTCAATAACAAAAAAGTGGTAATCCCGTTAAGCGACAATTTTACAGTGCGCAGTGCAATACGGCTAACTTGTTGCAATGAAATTATGAAAGAGATTTATACTTAGCTGGATTTTCTGATCTCTATAGCTTAATCCATGTAAAATGAATGCTGCAATGCTTCAAGCTGCCCATCAAGTATCTACGTACAGATTTTTTTGTTTTATAAAGATAACTCTAGTTTAACCACTGATATTCACGTCCATGAGGTACTTGTCCAAAGTCACTATTTCTCACTTTCAAAGTTCACGATATGAATTTGCGAAATTACCCGGGTTTCGGCACCAAAAAAATGTTAGAAATGATCATAGGGAACTGGTTGGACTGTAAAAATGAAAACCACTTTGGATTAGGTTGAACTTCAACTTTTATTCACACAATGCTACAATGCTCGGATTGAAACTGAATTCATTGGCTTGACAAGGAGACCAAAAGACCCGTTGACTCCCTCTTGATCTATATCGCTCTGGTGAATATATGTATACATAGATTTTAAGCAATGATAAGCAAGCAACAACTAGTACAAAATGATAGCTACGTTTTCAAAGAAGATTTAAAATGTACAACAATGAGCTTATATTTCAAATATTTTTATTTAGGTTGAATCTCCAACAGGTTTATAATTTTCAAAAAATCGTTTTTCCTTTTTTTTTACATTTTTCGAAAGAATATGTATTTAAAAGTATTACGTAAAAATTTTAGAAGAATCGGAGCAGTCTAACTAAGTTATTCTGTGATTTTTAGGTTGTTATCCCACTATACTCTATTTCGGCCAAATGTCAAACGAATTGGATATTTCTATTTTGCTATTTTTAATTTCATTTCCTGAGCGTGCTTGCCCGACCTGCCTTTTGTCTAATCCGTTATTCCTGCTTGCTTGTTTTCTTGGAATTGAACCATTTGACAAGATTTTGTTGCCACAAAGCTTAGGTATTTTTCCCTAAAATGTGGGGAATATTTCCTAAAATGTAGGGAATAGTCACTGACATGTATCACATAGACCTCTGACACTACTAACATCTCTTACATTATCTGGGATCACTTCTCTATAGTTGCCTCTTTTTGGTAACGACTGGATTTCACTGAATTTGAGATAATAAATTTTATACAAAAACCACCATAGTTGTTTTCCAAACGAATATATAGAATAGAAATAGATGGCAATACAATATTTGTAATTCTTTCTCTGTCCCCCAGAGCTACTTTTAGGGATAGGCAGTGAAAATTGCATTTCCTTAGAAAGCGAGTTTAAGGAATATTTGATGTTATAGGAGATAAGCTTCCAGTAAAAATAATAATTTTGAATATATTTGGAATTTGTTAAGCTTGTAATAGGAATGAACTTGAAATTAAGATAGTTTTCACATCCCTGCCAACAAAAGTGGACACATATGAAATAGAAGATCAAGCAGTCTATGTTATTCATGTCAGTGGAAAGAGTCCCAAAAATTTTATATTTGAGGGAAAAATACCTAAGCTTTTTGGCAACAATTTGTGAATTTTTTGTGATATTTCACTACGGAGAAAAAATTTACAAAAAAACAAATACCACACATCCAGGTAGACTGGGTAAAAAGCGAAAGTTTTACGGCAATTGATTTACCGATTAGCGTGGAAGTGATCATACAAGTAAGTCGGCTGAAAAATTGGAAAAATCAAAATATGCTAATTTCGATGTGCACATTGACCAAACGTCTGGTTACAGTATTATAAGTTTTCTACTTCTCTTCTCAATGTTGTCAAAATATTTAAAGTGTAAAGATTGCAACGGAGAAGTTTCGTTTACTAAATACGGACAGCGAGGATTAGGTTTCAAACTGTGTTTGAGTTGTGTCTGCGGAGAAAAATACATTGACTCGTGTCCGATGATTGGAACTGGCCATGAATGAAGTGAATCGTCGCATAGTGTTTGTGATGCGTTAACTTGGGGTTGGTATTCATGGTATAGAAATATTTTGTAGCCTCATGGAGCTAGGTAAAGGATTATGTAACTCTGCTTATTATGGAATCATTGATAACATATTTCTTGCTGTCGATGCTGTTTTTGATTTAGTGTCGAGCAAGTCTGTTGTCGAAGAAAAAATTGAAAACAAGAAAAATGGACAACCAGAGGATATTTTAACTGTTTTTGGTGATAGCTCTTGGTCGAAAAGAGGCTTCTATTCTCTAATAGGCATTGCTTGCAATCTTTAAACATACTGGAAAAATCGTACTGTAAGGTCAAGTTACTGCAAAGCATGCGAGTGGTGGAAAGGAAAAGAAAACGCGTTGAACTATCTGGCCTGGTATGCAGAACATCAAAAAGGCTGTAGTGCAAATCACGAAGGTAGTGCTGGAAAGATGGAGGTTGACGGTATTCTTGAGATATCTCTTCGATCGTTAGAAAAATTTGGTGTGAATACATTGGCGACGGAGATACTAAAACATTCAAAATGCTGCTCGATGTCTTTCCGTATGGTGAGGATTTTAGTGTAAAAAAGTTAGAGTGCATTTTACATGTTGCAAGAAAAGTTCTGGTTCAAAAGAAAAAAAGCCCTAAAACAACCTGAAAATTAAAAAAAACCCAGCGAAGATAACTGTGTGTTATGCTCCGTTTCCAGAGCATAAGAGTGGACTGCCGACTAGCTATGGAGAAAGGGTTGGGTGGTAAATTAAATGGTTATATCACCTGTAAAGGGCGCCACGTGGTTTGTTTGAGTCCACGAACTCTATATAAGTTTGTTGCGGAAAAAGAAATAAAATTAAAGCCGCTCTAAAGTTTACGTTATAATATTTATTTCGGCTTAAAGGTATCAATTTAACTTTGGCATATATCTCTGACTTCTAATTAAAAGCACTCGTAACTTGCATGATTCCTTCGATAATAATAATGAAAATGAAATGTTACTTAGCATACAAGGCAGCACTCATTTAATAAATTCAACACAAAAAAAAAATATTAGATAAATATTAATTATGGACTATGTAAATATCAAAATGGCACACGGCAGTACTTATCTTCTCTTATATTCCGTTTTGCTTCTATTAATCTGCTTTCCCTTTTTTTTGTTCTTAATCCGCCGAGATTTTCCTCCTTTCTTCTCCTCTTTCTTTTTAATATTTCCTTAACACCTCGCTCGAATTTGAATTTTTTTTTACTTTAAATAATTGTTTTCCAACTTTAACTAATTAATTATTTTTTTTTTTAATAATTTTCTCCACTTAAACTGCACACTAGTTATTGCTCCGAATTTTTATTAAAAACTGATCCCTTCAACTACCAAAGCTTTCGGCTTTATTGAGAATCGCCCCCTATTTTGGAAGTTTTCCAATATTTTCCAAAATACCTCGTAATCGGTACTGACCGTTTGGAATCGGTTTAAAATTTTTTAATAATATTATATTTTTTTGTGCGAAAATAATTCTGAGGACATAAGCTTTAATCTGCTATATTTGAATATTCTACTAAAATTCGTTTTCATAGGAACATTAGCGATTAAAGTTTTTGTTTGACAGCACATTTCCCAATATTTTAATTTTCGTGAAATTTCTTCTTTGAAGTAAATTTCTTTCTAAATTCTGTACCAATGTTTGCTTTGGGCTGGGACCAGCTCTATCCGTGTATTTTTAGTATCCGGGTTATAAAATTTCGGACGTAAAACGAAGTTTTTATTGTGCGAGGTTAGAAACGTAATTTTGAGATAATCTGGAGGAGAATCTAGACCGGGTAAGTTTAAAATTGATTTTCTCAGCAATTATAACGCGCAGAATAGATAAATACTGCCTGACTATAATATTTTCAATCTTTTCCGCAGATTTCGTGTGCAGCCTTATTTGCTTCACATCATCTTGCCATTAAATAGGTATGTGATTTTATATTATATTATTAGTAAAAATTCAGAACCTAAATCTAATAAATAAAATACTAAATTCATTATTCTAAATCTAACTAAACTTAATCTTATCTAATTACAGCTTATCGCATCCAGTATGATACCCAGGAATAAAGAACAATTCCAGTTACTGCAGCTCATCCTGAACATATGTAGGTATGCTGTGTGTTGTATGTTGTGTTACGTTTATATTAAGGCATGACATATGTATCATGTGTGCATAATTTCTGTTTTCTATGTCGTATGTTGTGTTTATGTTAATCCATCACGTACGAATCTTATATGTATGCTAATTATTTTCTAGGCTGATTAGTTAACATCCATGATTACGAAATCCCGAATCAACCTAGCCGGTCTTTCACATCGTTGAAACCAATCGCTTAGATCTCTCCAAGTGGAATTTAGGTAAGTGTCATCGATATTCTATTTCTGAAATGTATAAAAGAAATTCTTTTGCAGCATCATTCCAGTTGAGAATGAGGACGACACGCTGGACAAAACGGACACAAATCAGGTAAGTATACATGCACACATAGATATATCCTAACTTATATAATCACTTCAAGGCTCAGGCATCAGGCGAGGTGTAACATGTGGTAAAAAAAGTTGTTAAAAAAAAGAGTAGGAAAAAGTCAACATCTGACTATAAAATTGATGAAATAATTGTCAAATTATTATGGATTAGCTGCTCAAAGGAATAAAAATTTAATTGAAAATATGCGAAATGAAATTTGGACAGGATTCTATCACAAAATTTCGACTGATGCCAATCTACAGCCAGCACTCATATTGTTCGGTCAACTGGTTCAAATATCGCAAAGCTGAGGCGGCTAAGACAATTCAAACTTATAGACATCCTCCTGCTCTTGACCAAGAAGTCCAAGAAGTCTTGAAACCAATCTATGACGATTTGATCAAAACGGAGTTGCTCGAAAGGCGTTTAGGTGGGCATACACAAAATAACAATGAAAGTTTCAACAAATGCGTTTGGAGTATGGCGCCTAAATACATATTTAATGACAAAAAAATAGTTGAAATTGCATGTAAAACAGCAGCTTGCATTTTCAATGAAGAATGAAAACCCGCGATGACGGGCGTGTCCGCTTAGCTAATCGCCACAGCTCTCAATCTACCAAGGCGGACAGAACAAAGCAGAAGAAGGCTAGAGTGGAAGAAAATGAAATTTTCGAAAAGGCAGAAGGCATTTTGTATTTTGCTGGCATCGGTTAAAGTAAGACTTTTTCATAATTTTTCATTACAAAAACTTTAAACGTGTATTCTGCATATGAATATCTTCAGCGCATTCTATAACCGTATTAAAATTTTAATTTTTACTATTTTTTTTTTCCAAAAACAATGAAAAAAAAACCCGCTTTCTCTTCCATTTTATTATTTATCAATAAATATTAATATCCATAGAATGCGCTAGACCCACAGTCATACTGAATCTAAGTATTCTTGATTTTTTCGTTTTAGACGAGCCGTTATGGAGATATCAACGCCGCCAGCGATATATCTATTTTTTGAGAAGTTACGTTTCACTGTTATTTATGTTTATAAAATGTGTTTAAAATAAAAAAAAATGTTTTATGTATTTCGAGAGTGTATTTACTACGTTCAAAAAATTTTTTGCCAATTTTTTTAAAAAATTTACAAAAATAGCCCTTTTTTTAGCATCTAAACCTGAATGATCTCTTAAAGCCCATTGAATTGAAACTCCCTATAGATAGGTGAAACTTACCTATCTCCTCAGCGCAAATTGTACTTTTCCTACAAGTTAGAGAAATATGCCTAAACTTTGTGGCACATATTGTTGCCACCGAATTTAGGGAAATATTTTTTATAGTGTAGACCTAATATGAGAGGTTCGAAAATTTTAACGGAAATTTTTTTCTATTGAAACAAAACCAATTTAAGAAATATATAGACGGGAAACAACTATGTTTTTATGCAAATTTAGAAAAAAATTATGGAAGAGTTTTCAGTTGTGAACAGAAGTAGTGAAGTGTATCTGCAGTATAGTAATAAACATATAATTGGTATTCACTCTTTAATGTGTCAGTATAACCGATGTAAAAATCCAACAAAGAGTGAACGCACCCTTTAGCTTTTAGCTTACTTCGAAATGTAATTTTGGGAACAGGGTGATAAAAAGGCCCCGTAGGAGCTCTCTCCGGCTCCAGAAAAAATTGTAAAAAATCATCCCAGGATTCATAGTTATCATAGAAAAAAATAATAGTGAAGATCCAGTTAAAAATAGCTGAGATAAAAGCTAAAGTATCTCAATTATTTATAAAAAGAACAGCTTAAATTAAGGAAATGCCGGTTTTTCATGGCGTTTTTTGACCGTTTTCGTCGTTTCCCAAACTGTTATTTCGACTATAATGTCAGCGGATAAAATGAAGCCTGTTTTGTTGGGAACGTTTATTTCCAATTAGTTTTCCACTCAGGCTAATAGTATAGGAGAAATGTTAATAATAATAGAACAACCTCCTTTTACGGGAATTTTTCCCAGTGTTTGCCGCTTTTTGATAAAATGTAAAAATTCACAACTTAAGTTTACGGAATAACGGTGCTTAGGAGGAATTTGTTTGTAAGGATGAAGAAGTTTCGTAATCGAACACTTATGCCTATGGCACAAAAAAACAAAAAATTGAAAAAATAACTCATATGTAGTAATGGGGTATATGGAACCCGAATGAGGAAAAACTTTGAACTTCGGGTGTAAAAGGTCAGTTGGAAATGTCTCGAATTGAAAATAAAAATATTCTATTAGATAGAGAATTTTGTTACATTTAATTTAAATATTAAACTTTTTCTTTACGGATATCCGGGGTTTGAGTGGTGAGAGTAACAACCCCACCCTAATGTTTTTCGACTCCAAAGTTCGCTTTTTGATCCGCCCCCCCTCACCCCGCAAGAAAGGTTCGAATTTTGAAAATAACTGAAGCTTATTTCTGAACTTCAAATACTATTATTAAGTAATTTAGGGCCGGAACAGAAAATCGATCATACCAATTAGTTTTTCGGTAATGTTTTAATAAGTTTTCGAGAAAGTTTCATGCTCTTCGATGCGCCATTGCTTATGTTTTGGGTTCACAAATTTGCAATACCTTTTTTTTTTTGTGGGGAAAAACCGTGATGCGGGTAGATGTAAATTGAACACCCTGTTAAATCAATTCAGTACCACAAAAAAAAAATATAAGGGCACCAGTCAATAGTTCTCAAAAGATCTTTCATTTGGCACACTAGAAGTTTTCCTAGGACACTCCCCCGCTGCACCCCCTGACATTTGACGTTCAATCTGAGCTCCTAAGTACAACTATACAAGCTGGTTTACACTGCCAATTTGAGAATGTAAAAATACATTATTGCATTTTATATGCATAGGCCTTGTATTACTTTATTGGGTTGTAATCAAATACATCTTTTACAATGATACACTCTTTGATACAACATTGCGTGAATACGGCTATAATGAATGCTACCTACCTAGATATATTTTGATTATTATTCCTTGTAATCTAAAGCATATTTAGTTGACTACGAGATTAGATAAATTTATTGCTCCGGGATAGGGATATTTAGTATTAGTTCTTATATTAAGATTTGAAGTGTGTGATTAATTTTAATAACGTTTTCTTGAACTAAAATTTCTATATTAAATTTTTGATTTTCACTTATCTTCCCCATGTTTTAGTCAAATACTCTAACTTTTTAAATGACACTCTAAAAAGAAATTATTGTTTTAAGATTTTAATTTTGTTCTGAAAAATAGTTACAGAAAACAACGGATCCTCCCTGTCGTGATATTTTATGTGGGAGGAACATTGATTGAAGCAGAATTGAATATGTAGCTCAAATATCTCTAAGAACAGCCAAAAGGATCAAATCAATTACAGAGCACACAAATTGAGTTGAATTAATATTCCTCCATTTATTAAACCTTTTTCGTTTTACATTTCCTTTCGTATTATCGACAAAGAAACGAATAGTACCCTATGTGTCTATATACAAGCTTCGAATTCGTTTCATGTTCTTTAATAAAGCACCTAATTTTATTAAAAGGAAAAAAAAGCATGAACAACCCAACAAAGGTACATTTCAAGTATTCCATGTCAATATCAATGATACACAGGTCTTAACGGAAGGGAATGTGGAGCATGAACTCTCTGTCGATGGAAATAACGTGGAATGCAGTTCCCACTTTAAAGTAAATATGTATGCTGCCGTTCAATTGATCTACAATTTTCAACCCTTATTTAAGGGATGAAGTATACTACTTACATATTCGTTAGGGGATTTCCTGGAGGGTAAGTAGATAGCAATATGCCGGTATATGGGCAATTGAGCGCGATAAATCGAAAAGTCTATTCGACTTGAGGAAATTCAATTTCCCATACGCATTTTCCTCTTTCGCACGACTCAAAGGAGCAAAAAACTTTTATTAATGTCTTTTTCAAGCTGAAAGTTTCGTCCTCGCTGTGCTCTTCCTGTGGCGCTTTTTGTAAATGTTCATGCGATATAACTAAAAGACATTAAAAAGACATTTTTAAGTTTTTCGACGACGACAACGGTTAACATAGCGTCAGTCCTGAAACTTCCTGATTCTGCAGGTCCGCCCACCCCCTTAAGAAGAATTTCTTTTCCTACAAAATTTTGCTTGTTTTTGTTGTTGTTACTTGAGCAGTTTTAATTTTTTTCTAAATCGCTGTCAACATGACTTTAAAATCCCAAGAATTGCTTGCCACGATCTAAACAGAAACTTTTTTCTCTGTATTTTACTTAGTTGAGTTCTTCTTGGTGAAAAAGTTTTAAGATCTGATTTTAGCTCGGTCCATACTACCACAAATATGGAAATATTCTTCTTCTTCTTAACTTGAATTACTTAAAATGTTCTGTCTCTCCAACTGGCGGCCGTGGTATGAGTTAAGGAATAGTCGTAGGTGGGTGTCAAGTTATTAGGAATTAATTATGAAAAGTTTGTTTCGGCAATTCAAGGAGCTTTAAATTAACCATCCAAGTTGTTTTTCGGATTCATTTACAAGAAATAATTTAATTTTCATGAAAAGTTTTGCCAACATCCTTACGAGGCCTGTGAGAATTCTAAAGTTTTTTGTTTTTCTGTTTTTTGCATAATAATGTTTTAGGAGGAAAGATGTCATGGAAAATAAAAAACAATCATCACTTACGTAACAGTACAAGTTTGAATTTTATTTTTACTATGTTATCATCAGAAAGTTTTTCCAATAGATGTCTGGCGTGGCATCTATCATTTATTACGATTAAAACAGAATTTCCCAGGAAGAATTTTGCACTGGTTAATGTCATAAAAATTATTCTTTTTATTAATAAATATCGCGTTGGTATAGCAAAAATACATTTTACTTATGCATACAAGTACGATTTTAGAGCCTCGGTAAAGTCATGATATTTCACAATCACTGCATAAATTTGCAAATTTTGAGCTTCTAAATCAAATCAGTGGCCAGAATTAAAATCGGATAATTTTTGTAATCAAATTCTTCTTCTTTTTCTGTATAATTTTGCACATTTTAGTTTATGAATAGAGTTTGAAATACTTACTCAAAACATTTTTTAAAAATTTTTTATTAAAAGTATAACTTTTTTTTTTATTTATTTTTTTATGTTTGAGTACTTTTCCGTAATTAATTCTAGGGTCCTATAACCTTGAACCTATTACACAAATTTTATACCTTTCTCTATTTTGAGAACTTTAATGATTCTCTATCGTGCCGGCTTTTGGGAAATAATTGATTTTTGTTTCACTTTCGTTCAAAATAAAAAAATATATAATTCAAAAAGCAAAAAAAAAAACAAAAAAAAAATCATAATTAAGGAAAATATCCTTAACTTTTATTCTTACTAGCAAAATGCTTAGCTGAAAACAATGTGCTTGCTTTTCCTATTTCACTTCCCTTTGGAGGATGCGCACCTCTTGACTGTGTCTAGGCTATCCTTTTTCATATCTTCCGAGGTTTTTAGACTTTTAATTTATAAGCTCTGATTCACAGTCTTGAATTGTTTTGTTCAGGATACTAGAAAATTAGGCTGCAGTAGCATCTGTTGCTTATTAGGAGACACTGAACGTGCGTGTTGGGGCTTTACTTTGTTGTCAGTAAAATTAGGTAAAAGGAAAGCACAGAACCGTGAAATTCGAGTCCATTAATAATAATAATAATCTCTTTATTTGGAATAGTAATAAGATAACAAAATATTTAATTGTACATTACATGTAGGCATTCAACGAGGAATGAAGCGAAATCAAAAGACTTCTAGGTATGTATTAAGAAATAAAAACTAAGTTGGTAAATATTTACCTTTATTTAGCAAGGTCATCCAAAACGAGCCGATCTGATTTTTAAGGTATATCAATTGATTTTAGTTATCAACGTAAGGTCCCTCTGGTCTTAGTAAGTTGTATAACATGTGGTAACAGATTCCATTTGCGAACACATTAGGCAAAGTAAGAACGCTGCCCGTATTGAAATCTACATCGCGGTATTAGGAGATTCTTATGTCTATTCGACCGCAAGAAACTCAGCTTTTCATATAGGTATCCTAGCTGCTGGCTGAATATGAGTCGATGTAATAACTTTAACCTATATTGAGTTAAATACATATGCTTCTAATGACCAATCAAGCATAGAAGTAATGTATGGGGAGATATGACTACCTCGAGATAGTTTATATATAAAGCGAAGTACATTATTATAAGCCACTAGGAGCCTTCTCCAGCAAACGGAGTCAAGTGAGCAAATTATTATACAGTCATAAGTAAAGTAGGCAAGAATTAGGGATTTGACAAGCTTTCTCCGAACATGGAGTGCTAAAAGCTCTGAATTTAGCCATAACCTGCTTAAGCAGTCACATAATTTACCTACAGTAGCACTAATGTGATTACAGCAAGAAAATTTTGAATTAAGTTCAAAGCCCAGACTTTTTGCAGAATCAGCGTAGACAAGTCTCGTTTTATTGAGAAATATAGCTGGCAAATAGAGAGAATCGATTTTATTCCTATAAACTGCCACGCATGTAGATTTGTCAGGATTTAAGTTTAATTTATAACGCAAAGACCAGTTATAAATGCGTTGTAGATCATCGTTTAATCGGCATACATAGTCTTCCATTAAACCTATGGGTCTGGTTAAGTATATCTGTACATCATCAGCATAGATATAAATGGATGTATCCACGACGGCATCAGGAAGGATGGACCTAATGAAGATCCTTGAGGAACACGCGGTGTAGAAATGCTTCGTCTGAGAGCTGGTCACGTACACTAACATGTTGGCTGCGCCTATTTAGAAGGCTGCAAATTAGTTTAGCTGTTGATGATGAAAAAGAGAATTGTCCATTACCCCCCTGAGCTAGAGAAGCGATAAGCAATGTGCCTTATTAGGTTATAATTAGGAAGTAGTCATCTGTAAATGTAGCAACTCAAATTTGAATGCAGTGGTATTTTTTGTCTTATGTGGTGAAAGGACTACTTTTAAGGATTAAAAAAAAAATGGTTAATTGGCTATAAAGATATAGCCCTCTTGATCATTGTAAGCCATGTTGTCTAGGGATGGATAATTGTGGCTTACACGGGTTCCATCACATTTACGCATAATAATTATTAATGAATAATAAAAACGTTCCGTATGCTTATGAGAATAATTCTTTCATTTAATGCGACTCCAAGACTCTTTTACATAGAACATACATCTTCGATTTCTCAATTTTAATCTAGAAAACCCTACGGCCGTCCTTAACTACAATGCTAAGCTAATTAGTTATTATTAGATTTTTGTTGCTGAAGTATGTTCTGCCTTTTTTTTATTTAATTAATTGTTAGTTGGTTTTTATATAGAATTATTTTTGTATATTTAATTAATTGTTAGTGAGTGTTATATGAAATGATACTTGGAGAAATTTTGACGTCCACGTGCTGCGTTCTCGCTATCCAATTTGGGCGTCTCGTATTAATTAGCTGCTGAGCGACTAATTACGTTCGCACTGCCAATTTCAGCGGGCGAATTCAAGTTTTCCACTTTCCTGTTCCTCGTTAAATTTTGTTTTTTTTTTTAAATAAACTTTCAACTTTTATAATTTTCCTCTTGTTCTCCTTCTCGTAACTTCGCACTCTTCTGCCAGACCCAGCCCAGGCGGAAACGGCCTCGACCCACGTCCACGTCCGTAGAAAATTTGTTCCCCATATTTTTTAGATGGGAATTTTAATTTTTGACATTCGTAGGGTTTCTCACTATCGACCTTAGTACTGGAACGCAGCTAATTTATCTTATTAGTTGAGATGTTCCACATTCTGGTTGCTTTTAATTAATTGACATCGTTAATTACATTTGTTTCCTTTATTTTTTATAAAACTATTCATTAATTTTGTATGTTGAGGTTGTGTCGATGATTACGTTCATTTTATTAATTATTATGATTTATGGATTATTTGTAAGTTTTTTTTAATTATTATGATTTATTGATTATTTATAAGGATCATGGATAGTTAATGAGGAATTCAATTTATATTACATATACTAAGTCATACGTTACATCATCTAGGTTTCTAAACCTAAGTATTGATATTATCAGGGTTAGTAGACATTGTATCACTAGTAACAGGAAAACTGCAAATTTCACCATCAGTCTCATAGTTTCTGGAAAAAAATGTTTTTGTGTTAACTTATAAGACAACTCTTACTAATAAGACCAACTCTTAGGACTAGTCCATTGATAAAGTTCTAGTACAGAACCCTGATTGCGCGAGCCCGACTGGCTCTTACTCATAATTTTTTTTTATAAATTTCAGATTCGCCTAGTGGAATCAGTTGATTTCATGATTAATGGCTATTTTCCAAAAAATTACATGAAGATTTCCATCTTTTTACAATCGTTGTTGTCTGGCCAAGAATCTGCTGCAAAGAGAATCTTTCCTTTAATTTCTATTTCACAGGATACCTGCGGGATAGTTTCGAAGTAAGAAAGATGAATCAAATAATCTTCTAATCAAGTTATTTTTCCTTTAATTTCGACCGACCGTCCCTTACTACGAAGATGGTAAACATCGTACAATTTGCCGGCAAAAACTAACAGTCAATATTGAGATGTGATGAAAATTTTAATTTCACAAACAAATAGGTGAGTCCTGGGGAAGTAATAGTGGGGAACCATTAGTGAAGTCTAGATACTTGAAATACACTAGAAATTATTATTTTTATCAAAATTAGCTATATTTATATATGGGGATAGCTGAGTTACGTTTCTCGAAATATTTTATAAAACCATATTAACCAGTGGCGTGGCCTATTTGGAAGAAAGGGAAGTATTGTTTCCCTTAGATTTTCCGATTTAATTTAATTGAAATAAATAACAATGAAATCAAGTAGGAAACTACCACAAAAAGTTTTTCAAAATAATTTCGTTTAAAAATATTTTCGCTAAAGACTTTATTCATCCTTCGCTGTAAACCATCAAAGATAAGTAATAATAAAACCATCTCCTTCTGAACAAATCAGTCGAACAATATGCAATGGTAAGAATAATATTCGAACACGTCTGGACTATGTCTGTGATATCACAACCGACACCACTGCCTGGAGGAGGTGGTTTTACTCTTCCTTCCATCAACAATCCAATAATATCCAACAAAAAGTGTGGCATTCAAACACGTCTGCGATCTATCTATCTGTTGCTCATTCGCCAGTTATAGTGCAGTTACACTCAATACGAAATGGTCTAAGCCTAAGGCCCTTCGCAGAAGGATCTACTTAGTTGCGACGGACTGGTTGGTGATTGAAGTCGCAGCCTGCCTCGTAACCGATGGTTCGCACACGAAGCTACATAAATGATGGAAGTCGAGTCACTTTGCTTCAGTAGTAAGTCAAGTCTCAAGTTTTTGAAATATTTATAAGTAATATAATATCGCGTTAATCAAGTGACGAAGAGAATTTCGTCCTTTATTATTATTATCAATGCAGAAAACGAAAGCAAGGACATTTTTGTATTCATCCCTACATTGAAAGGAATAGAAACTGTAGGCTATTCGTCGCGGAAAATGAGTTGCATAAAACAGATTCAAAGTTTGTAGCATTCTATAGATTGGAGTCTTACTGTGAGATCTAGTCTCGGACATGGGAGAAGGGTGCCAGTAATAAAGGACAACTCAGTCATAAAATTTAAATATAAAATTATGTACATGCATAAATTTTACAGGTATCAGCACTTCCTGTTTCCTCTATAGGATTTAACAGCCACGACTTAAGGTGGAATGAGGGCTGAACCACTAGCCATAAGGGCTGCGTTCTTATAAAATTTAAAGCTTGAAATTTATTTTAGTGCTTTTCAAGGAGAGGCGCGCGCCACCGTGCTCCTAGCTTGATCCGCCACTGCCTCCCATAGAGTGGTTAAGCTTAATCTATCTTTTTAATTTGCAAAAATGTTTCTCAAATGATTTTCAACCTAAAATTTACAAACGCTGGACACTCACATATGACATACTTTCAGGTTACCTTCCTTTTCACACAGTCGAGGGATTCACTGTTGCAGGTGTCTATAGATAATTTGTTAGAACACCAAGTCCACACCACGCCACTGATAGCATGGGCGCCGATAAAAATGTTCATCTATTTATTTAATTTGAACAATACAATATTTTTTATTATTTTTGTTAATTTTTATTAAATAATAATTATAACCGCGTGGCTTCTCTGCGAACTTAATTCCATCGACAACGTCACAGGAGATTCCATATAGTTTTTCCACCAGATCTGATAACACGTAATCAGCTTTTAATATAGGTCTGATAGCAGCTAAACAGCTTTTCAGACAGGTCTGATAGGCAAACGGAATTCTCGCCATCATCCAGACAGGAATCCCCGGACCAGACACATGTCCAAAAAGTGCGATAGAACTGGCCGATTTATGTAATGAAAGAACACCAGAGCTCTCACGAAATTGGTCGATTTCTAGAACAAAAAGTGCGGCAGAACTCCCATTGGACAACTACTATTAATATATTAAATTTTTGATGTACCTAGTTGTTTTTGGGCCCACGTTTCGTATCATGTTATGGCTTCAACAATAAAGTTTTCCAAAAAAGATGTCCCATAGAAGTCTTCCATTTTTGAAATAATTTTTCTGAGCTCTTGTTTTGTTACCAATTTCATTTCGCGGGAGTGAAGCTGAAGTAGTGCAGAAAAACGTTCATTCAATGATATTATAACAGTATCTAAATAAGGAATGAATATTGATCTTCTATAATAATCTTCCACAGAATATGCTCGTTGATTTGACTTGTGTGTCATTCGCTTCACTAAGCGGGGCAATACCAGGTCAATATTCAATAAGTCACAACAAGTTGAAGTTTGCTGAAGAATTAAGGCAAATTCTGCTTCTGACTTTTCTCCATAGTAATTTAAAATTTTTCCTAAGTTTCCAATTTCTTCATTTAGAGATGGCAATTTAAGGGTTCATGTATGATGAATAGATAGCAAGTATGCGCAGAACTAGAACAAAATTACTACTCGCTGTTGTAATGTGAAGATTTTGCCTTCTTTTGAAGTTCATATTTGTAGACAATTTGTCGAATTCCATAAAGATTTAGAGAAATATTTAAAACGGATTTCTTTATGATTTTCTCAAAAACAAATTTTTAATCCATAAGCTTCATCAATAAAATAGGTTTTGGCATAGGATATAAGATAAAGTTTAATCAGAGATTTTATGTAATCAAAACCAAATCAAGGAATATCTGTAGTGTATTTCCAGGTAAACAGTAAGAATATAGGCATATAACTGATTATAATAAGCAAATTAATGTATAAAGAAACTCTCTAACTTAAGTAACATGTAAAGATGTGCGGGTAGTAATCATTCGGTACAAAATTATTCGTTACTTCTCTAAAACTGGGTACCGAATACATACTTAAATAATTATTTGTTACTTGTACTCATATTCAGTTGATTCAAAGTTTTCATTTCATGGTAAATTCGGTATTCTATTACCTATACGAATACAGTGTAACGATGGAAATCAAATAACTACAATTCGTTCTACGGCGGTACCCGGTTAAAGTTTTCGATAAAATTTCATGCCATTGAGTATTGTACCTATACGACTACCAAACAGGATTAATCACTATTGTTTTCCAGTTGTTCACGTAAGTAGGTACCGAATCTTTTTTTTTTTTCATCAGTAGTATGACAGTGGGGGTGAGAAGTGAACAATAAACTGCGGTGGAGGTGCTAAAGTTAACTTAATAAGAAGTTAACTCCAGTATCGAGTTTGGGAAAAGTAAAATTTAACGCGATCTCCAAATATTTCACATTAAAATCGCTAGTCAAATTTTGATGTATGTTAATTTGTAGAAACCAGAGTAATTCATTTTTGAATTTTGACAAAACAATTTTAACTCTTCAATCAATACAAAAACTGCGAATTGCCATAGAAATAGGAAATGCCAATATTTTACCAGTCACTTAATGCCTTGAGTCTAGTATCAAATTCGAGTAAAATGTGACATTTCCATACAAATTCTAAAGCTGGTCAAATCGGAAGCAGAAATTTTACGGAAGATTTTACTAGTGCAATATGGAGTTTACCGGTAAAAACTGAAGGTTTCCTTTTTTATAAAATAGATGGCATTATATATACTCAACTCATTTTACTAGGCATTTTAATGAGCGAAGCATTAAATGACTGGTAAAATTTTGACATTTTCTATTTCTGAAAGTTAAAATTGTTTTATCAAAATGTAAAAATGAATTATTTTGTTTTCTCCAAATTAACATTTACTAGCGATTTTAGTGTGAAATATTTTAAGAACCCGTTGAATTTTATTTTGCCTCAACTCAATAAGGTGCATTAAAATGCTTAGTAAAATCTGTGGGAATTTATGGTGCCATCTATTTGATTTTACATAGAGGAAACCTTTAGTTTTTACCTGAAAACTCTGTACTGCACTAGTAAAATCATTAGTAAAACTTTCGCTTGTGATTTTACTGGTCTTAAAATTTGTATGGAAATGTCACATTTTACTCGAATTCTATACTAGACTTTAGGAAATAGCCGCACAAAACTAAAAAATTCCCCGTTCGGAACAAACAGAGAAATATATGCAGGCGATTTTCGCATGAATAAAGGAACTCAACTATGTATTGCCCTAATACGACTGAGAAAACGAGTTAAAAACAAAAATTAAGAGAGGAAATCTTTATCCGAATGGTAAAATCTTCTTGAATAACTTCAAAATCCTTTCAAATTATTCATAGTAATGAATTTTTCGTACAACGGGTCACTCTACACAGTAAAAAATTTGCACAAATTGTTGCCACAAAGCTTAGGTTTTTTTCGATAAGTTAGGGAATATTCCTCAAATTTTAGGGAATATAGCCTAAAACATATTCCCCCCTCCCTAAATTTTAGGAAGTATTCTGTACATTTTAGGCAATATTGCTAATATTTTTTACAGTGTACCTCAATTTTTTAAGAAAACCAAAAATTTCGCTTTAGCCAACGTGCTGAAATTTCTATAATTTCTATAAAATAAAATTCTCACTTTTCTCAAAACTATCAGAGAATCCAACATGAGTTTCTCGCACTTAAAAAGTAACGAGGTTGCACATGCCTAGTAACATGACATAAAACATATTTGCGAGAATGAAATTTATCTGACCTTGTAAAATCAATAATATAACTTGATTTAAATGGAAAAATTACAAAATTTTGTTCAGGTTAAATTGTTAAAGCGGCAACCCCAAACTGGAATTTTCTTGACCTTGATTTTTTATCTCGTGAGCTAAAAATTTAAATTTGATGTGAATACAAACTTAATGAAAGTAAAAGATAATTTTGAAAAAGCTCTGAGCATTGGCATACTGTGATGAATTTTTTCGTGAATTCAAAATTTTATTCTGGTTTGAAACTAACATTTACAGCTTTTTTTATGTTTCCGATATTTTCTTTTTTAGGAAGCTGAAAATAATTACAATTTCCAAAAATCAGGTACCATATTTTATATATAATTTCTATTTGCAATAATTTCTTTACAAAAAGGGCTTAATAAATTATTATTTTATTTCACAGTTAGTGGTGAACTAAATTTCTAAGTATATTTCAATTTATTTGAAATAAAAACATTTTGAAATCCTTAGATATGTATACAAATCTTACAATATCTCGTTAGTTTTAATAATATAATTTTTTACTTGCATTTAAAATTAAAAAGACGTTACGCATACAATTAGTATGTTTTTACTTAGGTTTAAGTTTTTATTATCAAATGATCTATTTGCAATTAGTGTAATTACGTCTTGTCATGAATTCTGCTGAAAATTTTATTACGCTGAATCGCGTGATTATGGAACTGCAGGCAATAATACCAAAATTAGATAGCAGAGTTAGGGGAAAATTAAAAAAGGATTTTCAAATAAGAATAGAAATTTTATTTTTAATAATGAGTAAATAAAAAGAGATTACTCTTTTGGACTTTTTACCGGGTTAAACTTAATTTTCTTCAAGAAAGAATTTTTTGGGATATCTCCGGTATATAGCAAAAGCTAAAAAATGTTCTAATTTGTTATTTCATCACACAATCCATTAATTTTTGGTGACAAGTTTCAAGTCTTGGTTTGACTCATCAACAGGTCCCAAATAGCGAAATTGGGTGATTAGAAAAACAAATGAAAAAATGAAAAAAGAAGAAAGAAATGAAAAGTTTAAGAAAAATAGAAAAAAACAATTTTTTTATTTATTAAAAAAATTTAAAAAAATTTTAAAGAAACAGATTCATTCGAAGCGAATCGAACCTGTATACGCCACGCAGTGGGCTGAAAAATGAAGAAGAAAAAGGAAGAAGAAGAAGCGTTTTCTGCCTGCTGCAGACGCTTGAAAATAGATCAAACCGATCTCTTCTCATATAAACTCAGAATAAATTCTGGGTGTGAATTATATGAGGAAAAAACACTCCTATACAATCCCAGGAGGAAAATAAATAAAAAGAGATTACTCTTTTGGACTTTTTACCGGGTTAAACTTAATTTTCTTCAAGAAAGCTGCACCGATGAGTGGAAGGTTTTCTGCTGACACGAAACGCTTCTTCTTCTTCCTTTTTCTTCTTCATTTTTCAGCCCACTGCGTGGCGTATACAGGTTCGATTCGCTTCGAATGAATCTGTTTCTTTAAAATTTTTTTAAATTTTTTTAATAAATAAAAAAATTGTTTTTTTCTATTTTTCTTAAACTTTTCATTTCTTTCTTCTTTTTTCATTTTTTCATTTGTTTTTCTAATCACCCAATTTCGCTATTTGGGACCTGTTGATGAGTCAAACCAAGACTTGAAACTTGTCACCAAAAATTAATGGATTGTGTGATGAAATAACAAATTAGAACATTTTTTAGCTTTTGCTATATACCGGAGATATCCCAAAAAATTCTTTCTTGAAGAAAATTAATAATGAGTGGAGCCGCCTTTATTTTTCTCTACTTCTAACATTATATTTGGTAAAGATATCCTTGTGGTATTTTATTCCAACATGATTCAATTGCCTTCTTTAAGGAACCGACGGATTCATATTGACGGTTTTCGGCATAAACCAAGCCGGATAGTTTTCCTCACAGGTTCTCTATAATATTTAGGTCAGGAGATCTGGCTGGCCAGCTTAAAACCTGATTGCTGAAAAATAGTTTCTAACTACATTGGTGGTATGTACAGCTGCATTATCCTGCTGAAATATGAAATTTCTGCAACTTATTTCGACACCATGATTTTCAATCTGATCCTGGATAAGATTAACGCAATCCGTAGCTTTCATTTTGCCAGAAATAACTTTAATTTCAGTCTTGCCGTTGAAACCAATTCCTGCCTATACCATGACCGAACCTGCTCCCATTTGACGACGGCTCAACACTGATTCTTCTTTCCTTAAATCATGATAGTAATAGCTCCAACCATCAGGGTCATCAAGGTTGAACTTTTTTTCGTCTGTTCTGTGTTGTGTTGTGCGAATTTTTCTCCCAACGAATGTATTCTTCTGCGAATTTTAGTCTTGCTTCCTTATGGCTAAATGTTAAACGGGGTTTTCTCAAAAGTTTCTTCCTTTTTAATGTGTCTGAACTTCTTAAAACACGCCGAACATTGTCAGTCTTAGTGTCCACACCAGCTTTCACCATGATTTCCCTAGCGGTGAGGGCAGATTTCGATGCAATTCTGAGAATTTTCCGCTTTTCCCGTTCCGATAATACAGAAGATCTGCCAGGAATCTTCTTTTTCCCACATTTTGAAGGTTCTTTAAGCACATTTAGCACAGCTTTTCGACTTCTTTTCACTGATGATGCTATCCTTGAGATGGACCATCCTTCATCTCGAAATTTTAGCAATGAACTTCAGTTCACTTTCTGAGATTTTCTTTCCACGCCCCATTTTACTCTTAATCAAAAAATTTTTGCAAAATCCGTATTAAAAATAAGTCACTATTTGCACTTTTTAAATTAGTTCAATCCACATACAAAATATCCATTATTTTTTATTGACAACTATGCACAATGTTCCACTATTTCACATGAAATGAGAACTGTGCTATCATTTGGCATGTCTCAATTTTGGTATTATTGCCTACAGTTCCTTAATCACGCGGTTCAGCGTAATAAAATTTTCAGTAGAATTCATGAAAAGACGGGTCTGTGTTAATGGATCATAAGCAGGTAACATCTGGTTTGTTGATCTTTTCAAATTGTAAAATATCAAGGGTGTGCTATCTTTTTGCTTGGGAGGTAGGTTAAAATGTTTTCAGAACAAAAATGTCAACGATTAGGGTTCCACGATAAGCAGATAAGACCAGGGCCCTATTTCATAAAAATTGACAAGTGACAATGTTACAAATTTGTTGCACTTGTGTGAGAAATCTACATTTCACAAAAGTTTGATAGATGACGTAATTGTCGTTAATAATAATGACAGAAAAGTCAAAATAATCACAACTATTTTGTCGTTGTAAAATTTTGAAGAACGAAAAATGACAATTGTCAAGAATTGACAGATTTGTTGTGACATAGTTGAGCAGGCGCAAGCGAATTTTAAGTGCAATAAAATTATGAGTGATTTAAAAATAAGTCTTTTGCAATTGCTTTTGCAAAGTAAGGATATTTTATTTGGAAAGTTCACTGAAACATTAATACATGAAATAAAAATTAAAAAATGGAAAGCAATTGCACAACAAGTGCTTAACACAATGGACTGGAGGTATCTTCGAGATACTCGTACTATATGGCAGCATTGGAGAAAGCGAACAATTATGAGTTTATTATAAAACAAAAGACATATCCATGCATATACATATATGTACAATTTAGGAAAAGATTGATAATCGAAAAAGGACTGGTTCTGGAGGTGGTAAGAAGTGCAAGATGGATGAAAGTGATAAATAATTTTAGAAATATTAGGAAAAGATTCACCGATTTTGAAAGGACCGTTGGCTAAAAAATACTACTAGTACTCTGGAAACCGAGCGTCGCGTATTAGAAACCGTAGTAGCCTTAAAATCTTGAAATAAAAATTAAATTGTATTGCTATACAAGAATAAATATATTAGAAGTGCAAAATCTTTATAAGTTTTGTTGAAACCTTTGATTCAAATAGTTTACGGATCGTAAGGTGTCAAGGCACTTTCACATCAAAAACAAGACCAGAAAAATGTAAACCGAAAAACTCAATATATTCCACTTTAAAACAAGATTTTTGTTCCAATGATTAATAAAATCCAAGGAAATAGGATAAACTAAGAATTTTACTGAGAAAATAGTTATATGTATTTCAGATTTTAAAGAAAAACACAACTTTTATGTTTTATCGGTCGAAAAACTTTTTCGGCGGAAAGTTTCGGCCGATAAAACAAAAAAGCTGTGTTTATCTTAAAAATCTGAAATATCTATACTATTTTATTAGTAAAACTATTAGCTTATCCTATTTCCCATGATTTTATTAATCATTGGAGCAAAAATCTTCTTTCAAAGTGGAATAAATTGAGTTTTTCGGTTTACATTTTTTCGATTCTTTTATTTGATGTGAAAGTGGAAAAACAAATACCGAAAAAAATATATCGATTAGAACAGCCAAATGACAATAAACAAGTAATTGAAAATAAAATTTTGCAAACAAAATTAAAAAATTCTTGAAAGAGACTGCTATCTTAAAGAACTAGAAATTTTTAAAAAATATACCAAACAATTTTATGATTTTTTTTTTTTGTGGAAGATGACCGAACTTTAATTTATTGTGTTTACTGTTATATTAAATTATAAAATGAAGTGGAAATGAAAATAGTTGTGATACAAAATTAGTCAAAACAAGTACGTTATGTTCTTTTTTCATATTGAGTAGTTTTTTCTTTAATAATTAAATAAGGAAGATATGTTTTTTTTTTAATTATATATGTCGTAGGCATCTAATAAAATCCGGCATTTAATTAAATGTCAACTTTCAATGAAAATCGTATTGATATCTTTCTTTTACCATTATCTGCCTAGGCATTTACTTAAATGCCGGCTGGCTCTCCAGGCAAATAATAAAATAAGCAAATATATATCAACGCACGATCCGCAAGCTTTTACGCCGATAATGTACATAATACCACCCGATTTAACCAAATCCTAAGAGAGGAAGATGTGTGGTGAAGGGGGAGGTCACACCCAGGCCTGGGACCCATACTCACACACACCCACACCCACATACACACACATAGACACATACACACACATGCACACACATACACACACATACACGGCATTTAAGTAAATGCCTAGGCAGATAATGGTAAAAGAAAGATATCAATACGATTTTTATTGAACGCCGGCCTTTAATTAAACGACTTGGCTTTTAATTAAATGCGGATTTTATTAGATCCCTACGACATATATACTTTTTGATACACCTTGCCAATCAGCAACTACGTGATACTGAGCTCCACTTCTAAACCAATTCAATGCACAAAGAAGTTGACTTTTAGGATCAAGAGCTTTATTTCTATTTGTCGGATGCTTAAGATATTCACCAATTCTTTATAATATATATTCTGCGGTTGTTTTTCTAAGGCGAAATTTTTCTTTAAATTGCATACTTGTCAATGCATTAAAGTTATTATTTATTCTATCTTTAAAACGTCTTACAAATCTAAGACGACTATCTGCAAATTGCAAGTCATCATCACTTTCACTTTCAAAATGTGCTGTATTTTGTTTTCTAAACAGATTTAATTCCGACTTGTCACTTTTATATTTATGCAATCATCTGTCAAAATTTACCACAAAATTTTGACAAAATTGTTAATTTGTAAAAATTGATTGTTTCATAAAAATATCGTCATAACAAATTTGTCAGAAAATCCATGGGAAATTCATTGGTTATGACAATTTGTTATGGTTCGAAAATATGTCAATTACTTGAATTTTTCCGACAATTTGACAAAATTATCAAAATTTTTGCGGAACAGAAACTTGACTTGTGGAGTTGTCAGATTATGATTTGTCAACTGTCACGTGTAGCACTTGTAAATTTTTATGAAATAGGCCCCAGATCTTGAAATAAATGCTGCATGTGATCATATAAGATTTGTAAGAAGGATGATTTTGAAAATGATGATCGTCTATTCTCATTACAAAAAAAAAAAAACTGAAAATTTTTGGGTATATTTGGTGAAGTAAATAATTATTTTCACATGCACCATCTTACACAAAATTCTGGCGGCGTCCATGACTGAGAGTAACTTTATTTATTTGGAATATTCTTTTTCAGTCTTCAGAAAATTCTCTGAGAGCAGATGTACCTATGGTTATCAACTAGAATTTTGCGATAATATTTGAAGATTGTTAGGTAGGTATTCGCCCTTTATTTGCTATTTAATTTTCACTTTATTTCAAACTCAAAATGCATCGGATTAACCCGGCTAATGCAGTGAACTGTTATCACTTTCATTACATGTACAAAAATTCATTTAAAATAATATTTGCAGAAAACATTTCATATCCGTTTTGCACAGGGCAAAATGAGTGTAAATTAATTTTCCCGAAATTAGATTGTGATATTTGAGCTAATTGAAGCTGTTTTCCCTTTGTTTCTATTTCAGGAATTCATTTAATTAATTCAAAAGAGATTTTGTTTCGGCCTGAAAATCTTAAAGGTAGGTATCTGAAAATAGAAAGGATTAACAAATTTAGATATACTTATGTATCCTACGGCCATCCCACACAAAACCGATGAAACCTTGGAAACCGACCATCTCGATGAAGCTTCCAGATTTTGTATGAAATATAAAAATAGTTTACCCATATTTCTTTGTTTTCCCTTTTCATGTTCCACACACCCCTGTTTGGGTGGATTAGAAATTAGGTGATTTTACGATGAAATGTCATTTTCATGAAATCATATCTCGAGAACGGATCAATAGATTTAAATACTTTATACATTTCATAACAATATATTAAAAATTATTTCGGTTTTTTAATGTCCTTCTGTCTGTCTGTTCGTCCGCCTTGAGAATGCGTTCATTTTGGGTGCTAAAATTTTGTACGTGAATTTAAAAAAAATGTAAATTTAAGTTCGAAAGAGGGACAAATCGGACAATTCCTTTGTAGGGCTGCCATACAAAAATTCGTTTTTCGGTATATATTTGGACACTGCCTGTGAATGCGTCCACGTGGAGAGCTCAAACTTTGTGCACGACGTTTTCATGAAAATCGCAAATACAGGTTCGAAATTGAACTAATAACAATATGTTCTAAGTGTTGCCATACAAAAGTTTTGGTTAAAACTTTATTTAACTCTTATTTTCATCTAGGATACAATAATATTGATCTTACACCAATTATAACATTTTCCCTTTTAGTATTGTAAGCAGCGTCGACTTCATGGAAAAAGAAAATATTCATTAGAAATAGTCTTGCCTTATGGTGATAAGTTAAATTCAAGGAATTAAAAGACTGATCTGTACTCTGAGTATTTAGGTACATAAATTGCTGTCATAAGGAACGGAATTTTAGAAATGATTGGAAGAGGGCCATAAAAATGAGCTAACGCGATTGGAGTACAGTTGTCTCTGTGGCAGTCTAATGCTGGTAATGTACAAGTGAAGTTCGAGAAAATAAAGTTAAGTTCTATCTGACGTGTAGTTGTTTAATTCATATTTAAAAAAAAAAATCCTTATAGTATTGTTTGCAGAAATTAGAATTATTTACTATTGAGAACCCCTAGCACCTTTAATACCTTAGATGAAATCTATAGGGTATACTAATGGTGAAAACACAATGAACGTGGCAGTCGTCGCGTCGCTTTGACATTTCTCCGCGGCAGACGCGTGTATGATTTAAGCAAGTCCCAATGCACGCGTCGCGTTGGTACTCTTAAGATTTATTGATAAAAAGAAAAAGTGATAGAAAAGCTTGAGTTATTATTTAAAAGTGAATTAATGGATATATCAGAATTATTAGATATGGCAGCTGTTGCATTTGCAGCTTACTAAACACATAAACAGTTTAAAATCAATCAAAGGTACTGACAAAGCGTTTGCCCTGCGTTAAAAGTAGAACATTGCTCTACTTCGCGTCGAATCCTGAAAGAGTGGCAGCCATTTGGCCAGCACGAACTTAAACAGATATATTCTATTGAACTGTCAAAGCGACGCGATGCCTGCTTCGTTCATTGGGTTTTCGCCTTAAGTTAGTCATTCCCTTTGTCATACCTCGAAATAATGATGTTAGGACAAAATGGATTGGACACTCACGCATAATATTAAAAGTTATTTTGATTTTTGCATGTCCGACCGTGCGTCCGTCTGTCCGTCCGCCTTTGCGGACGATAGCTCGAGAACGCGTTCACTTAGAAGGCTGAAATTTTGTACACGAACTTTAAAAATACAAAGTAAAATTAAGTTCGAAAATGAGATAAATCGGGCAACTCGTTCGTAGTGATGCCATACAAAAATTTCGTTTGTCAGTACTTATTTGGACACCGCCTTAGAACGCGTCAACGCAGAGAGCTGAAATTTTGTAAGTATTTTCATAAAAATGTTTAATATAATTTCAAAAATGGGTAAAATTCAGCAACCCTTTCTTGGTGTAGTCATATAAAAATTTAAGATTTTTACGTATACTGTGAAAACCATAAGTCCTATACTATTTTAATGTACCGAAAAGTTTTTCAGAATATTAAATCCTATAAAATTGATTATATTCAGTTATTACTATTACTATTATTATTATATGTGAAAAACCATTTCAAAAATCGAACTTGCACAGAAATGACATACGTGTGTTCATCTAGCTAGAGGGTATAACAAGAATTGGTCCTAGCCCAATTATAGCTTTTTTACTGTTTTGTATTTTAATTTTCAAACCATAAGCCTTATCTATTCATAAATCAAAGATTACGGCGATGTTCGAATTGGTTTTGGAGATATCAAGCTTTTAAGTCACCCTATACCAAAACCCTCGAGAATACTTCAAAATTCATGAACCAGACTCCTTCACTACCACATGAGAGCTCCAACGGAGTCCTCACATTCTGAAATATTTGCAGTGTTCTTATGTAAAACTGACATATGTTTGATTTGAATAGCTCCTTCGCCCTAAACTACTATTCATACAGAAAAATGGTGTTCTGATAATCTTAAGCTTGTTTTCTTATCTTCCCAACTGAAATCAAATTTTTCTACCTTCCTAACAAAATTATTTAAAACAATTTATCTGAACCAAATGACTACGATTCCTTTCAGGTGAGTCATCATTGTATATGGCGCCGTGCCGTCATGGCATGCCGTGGTGATGATGTCGAATGTAGCCGGCTACAGATTTGGACTCCGGCAGCACATACACACATGCAGTTATTACTCAACTGAGAGTTATTGAGAGTAAAATGATAAGATCACTTTATAATCAAAACTATTTTATTATTTTGTTAAGTAAGGTATATAGGAAGTGTAGCCTTTGAGAAGGTAAGGAACCATACTGTAAATTACTAGAAGACTATTGTCCTGTATGGATAGTAGTTTAGGCTCTATAGCAAATATAAAGTCAATGTTTGACACTTTTCCATAAGTTTAGTAGGCATGTGCAATATCGTTACTTTTGTTACCCGGTACTCATTCGTTACTCCACGAAAAATATTCGTTACTTTCTAATTCGGCATTTTAAGTAAAATACTCTTCAAGCAGTATACTCGTACTTATTAATTAAACAATGTGAATAGGAGTATTTAATTAAATATGAAAACAATAGTACCCAATTAGAGTTCGAGAATTGAAAAATAAAAAACAAAATATTTCAGGAGAAAAAAAAATACCATTTTTCAGAAATACATTTTCAAGAAAAAATCGATTCCTTCTATATCTTATAAGTAGTTCTGCCGTAGTCGAAAATATTCTTCAAGAAGGAAGAGAAGTTGCAACTGATCCAAAATATTTTGTTGCAATTGCCCTTTGCTCTAAAGAAATTAAGTGGTTGTAACTCATGCTGGATTCTCTGATATTTTTGGGAAAAATAAGAATTTTATTTTATAGAAATTATAGAAATTTCAGCATGTTGCCCAAAGCGAAATTTTTGTTTTCCTTAAAAAATTTAGGTAGGGTGACCGGTTGTACGAAAAATTCAATACTATGAATAATTTGAAAGGATCTTGAAGCTACTCAAGAAGATTTTACTATTCCGGTAATGATTTGCTCTCTTAATTTTTGTTTTTAACTCGTTTTCTCAGTCGCATTAGGGCAATGTATAGACAAGTTCTTTCATTCATCAGAAAATCGCCTGCATATATTTCTTTGTTTGTTCCAAACGAGGAATTTTTCCAGTTTTGTGCGGCTGTTTCATAAAGACTAGTATAGAGTTCGAGTAGAATGTGAGATTTCCATAGCAATTTTAGTGACAGTAAAATCACAAGCGAAAGTATTACTGATGATTTTACTAGTGTAGTACAGAGTTTTCAGGTAAAAACTAAAGGTTCCCTCTATGTAAAATAAAATAGACGGCACTATAAACTCTCCAGACATTTTACTAATCATTTCAATGCACAAAACTATATCGAGTTTGGGCATAATAAAATTTAACGGGTTCTTAAAATATTTCACACTAAAATCGCGAGTAAATGTTAATTTATAGAAAACAAAATAAATCATTTTTACATTTTGATAAAACAATTTTAACTTTCAGAAATAGAAAATGTCAAAATTTTACCAGTCATTTATTGCTTCGCGCATTAAAAAGCGTAGTAAAATGAGTGGAGTATATATAATGCCATCTATTTTATAATAAGAAAACCTTCAGTTTTTACAACTCCGTATTGCACTAGTAAAATCTTCAGTAAAATTTCGGCTTCCGATTTTACCAGCTCTAGAATTTGTATGGAAATGTCGCATTTTACTCGAATTCGATACTAGACTCAAGGCATTAAGTGACTGGTAAAATGTTGGCATTTCCTATTTTTATGGCAATTCTCAGTTTTTTTTTTTTTTTTTTATTATTATTGAATGAAGGGTTAAAATTGTTACTCTGGTTTCTCAAAATTAACATACATCAAAATTATACTAGCGATTTTAATGTGAAATATTTGGAGACCGCGTTAAATTTTACCTTGCACAAACTCGATACTAGGGTGAACTTCTTATTAAGTTAAGTTTAGCACCACCACCGCAATTTATTGTTCATTTCTCAACCCCCACTTTGATACTAGTGTTGAAGAAAAAAAAATACAAAGACTCGGTACCTATTTACGTGAACAACTGGGAAAAAAGTGTGATTAATCCTGTTTGGTAATCGTATAGGTACAATACTCATTGGCATGAAATTTTATCGAAAACTTTAACCGGGTACCGCCGTAGAACGAATTGTAGTTATTAGATTTCCATCGTTACACGGTATTCGTATAGGTAATAAAGAGTTTTCCAATAAGAGGTGTTATTTTGATATTCAAACAAAAATGCCATTTTTTTGAGACAAATGTTCGAATCTTTATTTCATTATAAAGAGGAAGGTATGCCGTTAATAATGGAAAATAACATCAGCCAAATGACCACCACGACCACTCCTACAGGACCATATCCTTTTCATGAAATTTTCCATAACGAAATCGCAAATTGGCTGGCCTATGTCCACGATAGCCTCACGAATTCCATCTTTGAGGTCTTGAATCGACGCTGGGCTGTTGGCGTAGACCTTCTCTTTCACGTGGCCCCAAAGGAAGAAGTCGCAAGGTGTTAAGTCACAAGATCTCGGTGGCCAATTGTGATAACCTCTTCGAGAGATAACACGGTCCGGAAACTTTTCCCCTAAAAGATCAATGGTTTCGTTGCTTAGAATACCGAATTTATCTTGAAATGAAAATTTTGAATGAACTGAATATGAGTACTAGCAACGAATAATTATTTAGGTATGTATTCGGTACCCAGTTTTTAGAGAAGGAACGAATACTTTTGTACCGAATGAATAATACCCGCACATCTTTACAGTTTAGAGAATGGACTCCCAACGGACACATATACTAGATATTTGTTTCATCGCTTGGAAAGTATTTCTCGGGGGCTTTGCCTATACCCAAATTAACGAAGTGTGGGAGCGTTACACTTAAATAGGTTTTATCTCCGTACCTTCTGAAATTTTGTAAATTTATCTACTGTATCTAAAATTTCTGTTATCTAATTAGTTGTATATTATCCTATTAATGCCTTCCTACCTCTTCCAGAAAGTAAATTTGTGTGCTCGTTTATTTTGGGTTATGATTATTTTTCGATTTAAGAATCAAAATAGAATAGATTTCCCTAAATTTCGCCCTTAAAGGTTAAAATAATAATAAATAGAACTTTCTAATGTCCGTAACGGATCATCCAGTTTTTATTCCTGCAGATTTAAATGTACCTAGCTCAAACGTCTCCTATCTGTGATTTTGGGTTTACGTGGACATTTTCGTATTGAGTAATTGAACAATAGAGTAATTCAATGTATGCTTGTTTTACCCATATGAGTAAGACCAATCCAAAGTATGAAATAAATAAATAAATATAATATGTAATATAATAAATATATAAATGTAATTTATTAGTATACATTTAACGCAAATATACTCAAAACTAAGTAATCGGCTCGTTTTCACGCTGCACAGTGGGCTATTTGACGTAAAGTCTGACCAAAAATGCATTTTCGAAAATGTGGATTCATGAACAAAATTCCATTTTTATTAAAGCCAAAGGTCCTACGGTGTAAAGTGTAGCCGTTTTTTTTTCACTCGGGTCTTGCGTCATGCGAGCCCGTCAATCACATGCTACCGTTTTCTGACAGTGGTGCGTGTGATTTCTCGATGCGCTTTAAGTTTACTCCTACAAAGATAGTTGTAATTTTATTTTGTGATCCAATGTGGAAAATTCCTACAATGGATAATTTGATACCAGATATATTCTTACATTTTATATATTATTTAGCGAAATCAATTTGGAATTCAAGAAATAATAAAACATAAACGAGACATAGGGTAAAACACGTAATCTTTATAATTATCAGTAGATACTCTTGGTGTTTTAATTTACTTCTAAAGTTTTCTATGCAGTTGTTTATACTTCAAATTAAAAGGCATTTATCGTAAAAGAAAACTACTAACAAAATTGTCGCGGAATACCGCGGATGTATTTTCTGTAATTTTTCTTATATAACGTGTCCCATTATATGAACAATACGAAATAGAAATTATTTTATTTTATTCTAGGGCCTTCGGGCATATAGTTCATGACTAGAAAAGATATTTATTCTATTTTGGATAGTTCCAATACTTTTGATAAAAACTTGATTTTATGGAAAAAAAAAATTATTGATTTGTATTCTGATGATGAAAAACGGCGACATAATTTCAAAGCATAAATTGCCAATGATAAAGCATTAATTCAAAGTTCGAAGGGAAACAGCACATAAGAAGAAGACACAGTGTTGTTTACTGTGTGATTGATGCCAAGGTATGCAACACTGTAACTCACACCACCTTGACAATGAGATGCTATATATGTATGCATGTGGTGCCACATCTAAATAATTTAATTATTTAACGAATAAACGAGACGTTAAAGAAGAGTCTTTAAAATTTGGTCTTTCGATACTTCATGCAAAGATCATATTATTCGAAAGCATTTTACATCTTTCCTATAAACTTCCTGTACAAAAATGGCAAATAAGGACGAAATCTGATTTGGATGCTGTCCATCAGAGAAAGAAAAAAATCCACGAATGATTTAGAAGTAAATCACTAATGATGGAAACAATAGAATGCGATTTTTTTTTAATACGGGCTGACTACATTCATTACTGGAATAGATTTAAATTTAATTTAAAATCATACTTGAGGTGTTATCACAAAATTAACGGAAATGCCGATATTAATATTAATGAAGAATAAATTTGAATAAATCGTAGTACTTTGTAATTTTGATATTTTATAAAAAAAAATCTTCAAAATGTTGTATGGATAAAACAATTACCATAGATCCATTTTATATAAAAAATAATTTTGACCAACTTTTTGGATCAAATACCCCACTGTGCGCTGGACGGAAAAATTGTCGTACAAGTTTTCAATGAGAAATAATAAAGCTCTAATCGTGTGGTTAAAAAAAGTATAGTAATAGAAACTGTGTTATATTGAAAAAAAAAGGTACAATGAAGTGGAAGATTAGTACTTTGGAACTTTACAAAAAACTCAGTGCTTCATTTCGAGTCGTTAAAGACAATTTAGTTAATTGTGTGAAAATTCTGAATATGAATGGTTGGGGAAGGTATTCAAAAGTGTGTTCTAAGTGCTATGTCTAATGAATTCATCAATTCAAAATTTATCTTAATTTATCATTAATAAATTATATACAAATACTTTTTTTAAAACACTTCCAAATACCACATGCACCAGAATATACTTTCATATAGAATAACGCGCGGTTATACGAAAAACAACCACCTATGGTTCTATACAGCCATCAAATACTAAGTAGCAGAGCTGTCCAACCGTCAATAGAACATTTTAGCTTTCTATTTGTTTATTGGATTTGTTTTGCTATTCAAATCTAGGTTCGACTAGCAAGTCTATCGAAAATATCGCGGCATTTGGTCAGCCTGACTGAGAATTGCTTAAGAGAACCTTAGTTTAAGTAAACGATGACTTTAAAAATCAACATATTGAAAAGAAAGTCTGTCACTTACTTAATGTTTGGCATGCTGATAGAAAAAAAAAATAGACCTTTGAAATTAAAATATATATGACAAAAGTACTAGTGGTGAACAGTAGGAAAATTTCTACATTCCCCTAAGTGTAGTGCTTCCATACTGCGTTACTTTTTGTCACCCTATACCAAAGATAACTTCAAAAATTCCATTCTCCAAAACTAAGCCGGGCAGCACTGCAATTTTTGATACGTGAATACATAACGCTTTTGCTTCAAAAATAAAATACACACTAAATAGTACTAGGGGCTTTTAATAGTAAATAATTCATTTATTTTCCCTTTTTTTTCAAGAGCTCATGGCCGTCCAACAAATTAATTTCGTTTTTGTATTTTGTGAAGTGAAAAAGAGCCTTCCACTCAGCTTGGCTACCTCTGTTTTACCTAAAGTATATTAGACAAGTGGTCCTAGACCTAACACTTGCCAACACGTTCGTAAGCACAAATATAATGTATGATTACAGATACATCAAGTTCGATATATACGTCTTACTTAACATATGTCAAGAGTACCGAATTCCTAAATTATATAACTACCAACTCTATCACCTTAAGGCTGCAGTTAACTCTAACGGTAATAGCACTGGCACAATAGAGGAGCTAGACTGGGCCACTATGCAGCTTGAAACGGCTTTACAGATTTCGTTCGAACACAGTTGCCATCTACAGCAAAAGACCTGCAATCGGCAGGTATCTTGCTGGAATAGGGAACTTAGTTTGAAAAGAAAAAGAAATCAGAAAACTATTCAACAGACCTAAGCTCTCTGTCATATAGGGAGAGTACAAAAAGGCTCTAACAGGATATAATAAGGAATTAAGAAGATCCAAAAAAGAATATGGCGGCCTTCCTGGATTGCATAGATTAGTGGCCCGGTGCTAACAGGCTCCATAACATGCTTTCTAAGGATCATCCGAATAGTATAATTTTACTTTAAAAATAAGATGGGAACTATACCGAGAGTTGCTGGAAACAGCAGCATCTTATTTGAAGCTCATATTCCAGACTGTCCCATTGCCGATGAAGGAATAGTAGCTCCAGTCCCAATTAAGGTGGACAATTACAGGTTCTGCAATAGGAATAAGAGACTTAATCACCAAACTCCAGCTTAAAAAACTGAGCAACTTGCTCCACAAAATCAGCCGTGCTTCTCACTATGCAATCATATAGAACCGACAGTGGATGCGACAGTTTTTAAATAAATAATTCGCAATCGCCAAGCATTTCACAATGCCGAGAGAAATGCGTAGTTATTTCAAATTGCTTAATTACCCGTATACCTGCTGCTAGTTGTGGGTCACAATTGCATATTGGGCTATTGGCACATTTAAATAACCTGAAGTGAAGGCATCTTTCAACCTTATTACAGCAGGGTGTTGAAGACATACTGCTTCCACTAGAAACATTTTTCGAGCCAATTACGCTCTAAGGTAAATTTCCCAAATTAGGAGACACGTTAAGGTAGTGTTTATACCCAAAACAGGAAAAAATTTAGTTCTATAGCCAAATCATTCTGACCCATCAGACGGTCGTCATTTCTACTTAAGTCTATGGAAAGAAACATAAACCTACACATTCGAAGTGAAATTTTGATAAAATCATCACCTCACTCCAAGCACTTTGCTTATGAAGCTGGCACGTCCACTGAAACTGCCTTTCGGATATTAGTCAATATCCTCGTGAGAGTTCTTGAAGCAAAAGAGGTGGCCTTATTTGCCGATATAGAAGGAGCATTCGACTCCTGTTTCAATGCAATTAAATTAGACGCTGAAGATAATGGCCTTGAGTCATCCACGGTTAACTGAATAGATTATATGCTTAGAATCAGCAGCATGACAAACACAACTCTAGGTAACTGTTCAGTTATGATTACCGCATCTAAAAGCTGCCACACCAGGAGTAGTGCTCTCTCCACTCTTGTGGTCGATTGTAATTGACGATCTCCTGATGAAATTGACAAGTTAGGGATATTATGTCCAAAGCTACGCAGATGATCTGGTGGTCACTATACTCAGCAAGCATGATCAGGGCATATCGGATTTTATGCAAGAGGCCCTTCCCAAAGCCCGTACGCGGTATTTCAGCAAACATAGCATAAACTCCAGCAAAAGCGTTTTCGTTCCGTTCATGGGAAGAACGAAACTTTCACAAACGTCCCCACATCATAATAATGATGATTTAATAATTTCAGATGAAGTCAAATTTCTGGGGGTCACTATCGATTAGAAACTTAACTGGAATTCGCATCTGCTCAGAGTGACGGAAAAAAGAGGTATGCCACGGTTGTTAGACACATGTAACCTATCAGGCCCCCACCTGGTGGCCAAAAAATAATAAAAAAACACCCAGGCTCCTCTTCAAAAGATTCAGCGGCTTACATATTTTGCAATATCTGGGCCACAAGGATCTGTACTGAAGCAGCCAAGGAAGCCTTATTAATCCTTCAACCTTTGCATTTGCAAGTGCAAAAAAAAGCAACCCCCAGTGAGATCAGATTGCAAAAGGAAAAACGGTTCAAGCTATGATCATTTGTTCATCATTTGCTTGAACAATATTTGATATCATCACACCCAAAGAGGATCTTGTAAGGCCGTTCTCCGTGGTGTTGGTAAACCCATAACTATGGCGTCCCACTAAATCCTTCGTTCAAAAAGTATCGATGGTGTACACTGCAAAAATGCACAAGTTGCTGCCACATAGCTTAGGTATTGTTTCCTAAAATTTCCCTAACTTTTAGGGACTATTCCCAAAATATTAGGGAATATTCGCTAAAATTTAGGAGAATATTCTCTCCATTTTTGGGAATATTCCCTGCATTTTAGAGAAGCTTTGTGGCAGCAATTGTACAAAGTTTTTTGACAGATGGTTCAAAAACGCACAATGTATTCGTACTGAGCATATACTGACTACAGATGCCATATTTTAAGGACCCCGTGGTTACCCGTACCGTAAGCAAAACTCAAATATTATCCATAAAAAAATGCGCCAATACCTGTATTAAATGACACATAAATTGCTAAACTAGCAATGCTCTTTCGGATAGTCGAACTGCTCTGCAAGCCTTTATGTCCTCCACTATTAAGTTAGGGATAGTCTGGGAGTGTCCGTAAACCCTTAGAAATTTATCCAGGATAAACAAATTTATCCTTCTGTGGGTACCTGGCTATGAGGGCCATAAAGGAAATGAAATATCTGATGGCCTAGCCAAAATAACAGCGGAAACAATCTTTGTCGGACCAAAGCTATTGCGTGGCACTTCAAAGTGTTACCTCAGAGATACTCTAATCCCTTTATTTGAAGAAGCTACAAGGACTTCGTTAGAAAAAAAAAAAAGCTGATCGGCACCATGGCGAAAAAACCAATGAACAAAGCTTAAAATGATCACAGAGCTCTTATCAGATCACTGCATCTTGCAGTATCCTCTAAACAAGTTGGGCCTCTCTGGTGGTTTATCCTACAGCTTTTGTCAGGATGGTCATAAAATCTCACAGCACCTGCTCTGCAATTGCGAAGCAGTAGCCAGGCGGAAATTACGTCACATCGAACATGGTTTTTATCCACCAAACGTCGTGTGGAATCTTAAACCCAGAATGATTCTGGACTTTATTAACACTCTAAACCTAGAAAGGGAGTAAATTGAATGGGGGCAATGTACCTATACTTTCAGTAATTAATTCAGAGAATATTAAAGTAAATTTATAACCTCCAAAACTGTCTCATTCTATATCAGGCTATTACTTAAACTATAAAATAATAATCTCCTTCTTCCTGCTTAATTAAATTAATATCTGAATACCTTTGCGTATGTACAAAGTTCTTTTCTAATTTAAGTAGGTATGAGTTCTGCAAGTAATATTTTATCACACCCTTCTAAATTCCCCAAAAATAATAGAAAAAAGTTCTGTAGGGGGACCGCACTGCAGCTAAATTATGATCTGAAAGGGAATGTCTTAGATTCGTAATCCTGATTAATGCTCTCATACCTTCCCTGCTGAGTTGCTGCCAATTCGTTGAAGACACTTCACCGCATAAATAAGGCCTGCTTTCCTGTAGCCAATATTTACTTAATTATGCGAAAAACGCAACATTGCGTGTGCATTGGTTGCGTTCGGTGGCGTGTGTCATATAAATATCCATAAAAGCAGCACGAAGGAGAATAAAACGAGAGACTCCAGCACCCAATGTATTCCATTTACATTTTTACTATCTTTTCACTTCTAATAAACTCTCGTTTCGACTCCTGAACGAATGCCTAAGTTGTATATACGTATAGGTCCTCATTCTTTCAAGAGTTCAACACATTGGCCTACTCAGTTCAGTCCTGACCTTATGAACCTATTTATACAGGTCTGATACCCCACACTCCACTTCTATAGACCGACCACCCACACATTTATAGGAACTATACACTAGAACTTTTGGGATTGGGGTTGGGGGTGACTGAGTAATGTTATTGCCGCAGAAATCATTGTGACTTTGCTTATTAACTTATGATAACCAACGGAGTCGGGGCTGTGCCTAATGTTACAAGAAAGTAGTCAGGGGGCTCGTACTGGTGTTACAAAGTGGTCCATAAGAGGTCATTTACAGGGAAACAAAGTAATCGTTAGTTCGTTTGGTTGGGTGAAAACTAATGAGTTGTTATGTGATTATGGGTTTAGCAGGTTTGCATCAGACCTTGTTATAGGCTAGATATACATATATACATATTCTTCGGGAAGGAAAACTCGACCATGGGAGGAAATTGTGGAAAATTTATTCTATTGAATAACTTCGTATACGAGAGCCTGAATTGGAAATTTGGAATGACTATCGACATTAATCGAAGGTGAAAAATTATCCGATAAAGATGAATTGCAAGAAAACCTAGTGCTACTGACTCACACTCAATAATTTATCGTTCGACCAAGCATATCGTCTAAATTGTATTTGATTACTTAGGAGAAATGGCCACTAAATTCAATAAATCAAGGTTTCGTATTTTCAAAATGACGCAGTAAACTACAGATGAAGGAAAATTAGACTGTCAGAGTGTTAATTACAAATGTTCTTACCGTATTTTAAGTACATAGAAATTTATCACAAATTTAATATTTATGTTTCGGTGAATCTGGGATTTATTAATTAATTTACAATTTACAAAAACCGAATTTTATTTATGAATGCCTACGTATACTTAGTACTGCAGCTTAATATGATCCTTTAAAAACAACACTCTAATATAATCGACCATATGAAAGAACTTTCAAGGCCCATATACAGGGTGGTCCAATGCAAATGATTTATATTTGGTACATCGATACATCGTTGCTTTTAGAGTAAAAAGTTCTTTCAGACCATATGGAAACACTCACTCTCACTGTTTATTGCATTCTTTAAGTTAGACCTTCACTGAAGTTGTTATAACTTTTGAAAGATTTATTCGATTGGAGTTTTTTTTTAATTTTCAATAGGCATTTGTGGTTTATGTTAATACAGAGAGAATTGAGAGCCTACAAAGTCAGAAATAAGAAATTGGAATCCCGAAATTTCAATTATTCCACTCATTTTGTACGGAAACTAAGGATTTGACGTACCAATTTTTTTATTATTATTTAGAAGACCTTCATACTGATACGTAACAGTTATACCTTTGAAAAAATACAACAACTTGTTGTCGATAATTTCATGAACCCCACCTCTTAAAAATCTCAAACTTATAAATTTCTTTCAAGTAAAACAAATTTTTCTTAATTATGTTTATTTTGATTTTTCTTTTTGTTTTATTCACATTTGAGAAATATTTTATTACACGTATTCACTCTTGTTACAAGAAACAATTCTCAAGCTAATTAAAATAGTTTATAATAAATTTTCAATATGATTATTGCGCTCCATTATGCAGATCTGTGCCCTTTCTTAGAAAACTTCTTGGAATGTCAATAAGTTGCAATTGTATCCTTACCTCATTATGCATTAACCGATATATTCGTTATCAAGGTAGTTGAGTGCATTGTCAGTGACGCCTATTTCTATGAGTGTGGATAGCTGTTCTGGCTTGGATAAGGTGAGAACTCTTTTAAATATTTTAGTCAAGCATTCCCGGGGACTGAAAGTCTGTACTATAAACGCAAGATTCATTCGCAATAAAATTGATGAATTTCGGTATATCTTCTCAGATTTGGATTTTGATGCTATATTTCTTAGCGAGACCTGGTTGAACAACGAAATTCCATCCTCCATCCTGATATAGATACCAGGATATAAGTTATTCAGAAATGACCGTAATTGTAGGCCAGGGGGAGGCGTAGCAATTTATATCCATGACTGGATAAAGGCAAAACAGATTTCGTTTTCACGGGATCAATCAATCGAATTCATATGTGTCGAAATAGACTCCGGTAGTGAAAAATGCGTACTAGCCTCAGTTTATTGTCCTCCGAAATCTTTTGACTGCGACAATGTTCCAGAGTTGGAGTACACATTGTCGAGAATAACTCAACACTATGCACACGTCATTGTTGGAGGTGATTTCAACGTTAATTTATTACGTCAGGATAGCTCAGCAAACCGGTTTTCGCACTTTTTTCAGTCCCTCCATCTTAATGTAATAAATTCTTATCCTACATATTTTAATACTTCAAATTCTTCGCTACTTGATTTAATCCTTGTCACAGATAATGATAAAGTTGTCTCTCACAACCAAATCAGTCCGCCTAGTTCATTGGATCATGATCTTCTCTTTGTAAATTATGACTTTTCCTTAGGAATAGCTCCACTCCCAAATAGAATCTCCTTCCGCGGCTATAATCGTATACAAGTCCAATGTTTAATTAAAGAATGTTCCATTCTATCTTGGAATACGATCTACAACTCAACCTCGGTCGATCATCAAGTGGAGACTCTTACTTCCCTGATTTCCTACCTGTATGAAAAATATGTATCTATTAAGACAAAATATATTCAGCGGGAGGGTTGTCCATGGTTTTCACCTGCAGTCCGTGCTTTAATCATTGAACGTGAGCACTTATATAAACAACACAGACGTCTAAAAACTAATGCATCCAGATCTATCTACGTTGTCGATCGCAACAGGGCCAACGCTGCAATTAAGCGTGCAAAGTACCAGTATTGCAGTGCTAAATTCAATACTAAACTAGGGCGAAGGGTTCTATGGCGTAATCTAAGGCAGGCAGAGGTTTTTGGCAAAGAAAAATCAGATTGTATTTTTAGTCCAGACGATCTTAACGCATACTTCACCTCAGATATTAATATACTCCCGTCAACCTCTGGTGAGATCTCTGCTCATTTACTTGCCATCCCGCAAACAAATTTCGCACGCAATGCTAACATAAAACCTTTCTCATTCCGTGCGGTGAATCTTAATGAACTATATATTGCATTGAATTCCATTAAATCTGATGCAGCTGGTCCTGATAACTTATCACCACGCTTTATTAAGCTGCTATTCCCTTACATTGGTAGCTATGTTGTCCACATTATAAATTCATGTCTGATGTCATCATATTTTCCTTGTAGCTGGAAAGTTGCCACTGTTCTACCCATACAAAAAATATTTGGCGGATTTTGCCCCAATAAGCCGGTTATCTTTCCTGTCCAAAGTGCTAGAAAAGGTTATGTCCAAGCAAATGCTTTCCTTTGTCGAAGAAAATAATTTGCTGACGCGTTGGCAATCGGGATTCTGTCCAAACCATAGTGGCGAAACTGCGGTCCTCAAGGTATCTTCAGCCATAAGAGTTGCCCTCGACCAGGACAACCTCACGACGTTGATATTGTTGGATTTTTCCAAAGCTTTTGACTGCGTTGATCACACCTTGCTTACAGAGAAACTTCAAAAATCTTTCAATTTTAGTGGCTCTGTCATCGCCCTGGTTAGCAAGTTCTTGTCCGACCGCAACCAGAGAGTTAAAGTCAATGGTATTCTGTCTAGTGCTTGCCCTCTCACGTGTGGTGTTCCTCAGGGTTCAATACTCTTCCAGATGTGATTCGCGATGTCCAAATCCATCTCTATGCTGACGACGTACAGATTTATCTTAGCAGACCAATCGGTCTTCTCGAGGACTGCATCGCACGCATAAATGCTGACTTGGACAGGATATAAGTGTAATCGTCTTTTATTGAACCCAGGGAAATCACAGTGTATAACGTTCTATAATCCAACCTGTAACGAAATTGACATTCCTCCGGTTACTCTAAACGGTATTCCATTGCCTAGTCTTAGTAAGGTGTCCAATCTTGGCATCATACTTCACTATAATATGAGGTGTTGTGACAACGTTAGTGCGACGAGTAGAAAAATTTATGCAGTACTGCGACGATTATGGCTTTCAGCCAACATTCTATCAAGTAGCGCACGTTGTAAATTAGTAAAAACATTGATAATGCCTCATTTCATTTTCGGCAGTGTGATTTTTCCTAGATTGGACAGCTCATGTGCACGTAAGTTGCAGGTTGCTTTTAATGACTGCATTCGGTTCATATATGGATTAAGAAGGGTCGACCATGTCTCACATCTTCGGAATCTTTTGGTCGGTTGTTCATTGATGTCGTATTTTAATAAAAGAAAATTGATATTCTTGTATAACTTGCTTCAGTCGAATAAGCCGGAGTATCTCAGGGAAATGTTCCAGTTCGCTTCATCCCGACGCAATAAAAATATAATTTTACCGCGCTTCTATAAATTAGTAATGGAAAGTTCTTACCTTGTTCAAGTGGTTCGCTTATGGAATGGTCTTCCTCTTAATATTCAAGCTGTGGGCACTGTCAATGCATTCAAGAACCTTATTAACACTCACTTAACTTGATTTTCTCTATCTTTTTATATTTTCTCCACTGTCTCTCTGTATTGGAAAATAGTATAAGCTGATTTCTTATTACTTGTACTTCTGCTTATTTATCTACATTAGGTTGCATATATGTATATTTTGTTTTCTTCTTTTTGCACCAATTTTTTTCTCTTTTTGACACCCTTAGATATTAATATTTTTAGCTGTATTCTTTTCTCTCTATCATTTTGTTTATAACTATATCTAGCGCCACCTTTCTAATTATACAACAAAAGATTGTAAATCTTGCGTATATCATTCAGCGAATAAATTATTATTATTATTATGAAGCCGCTATTTTAACTGTTCACATGTTGTGATTTCCCGAGAATACACTTTAAATCCTTTAAATACCCCGACACGTAGTACTCTGTTGGCGTTAACGGGGTGACCTGAATTAGAATGCTCTTAACTCTCGTTTTATGTGATTTTTTTTAGAAGGGAAAAAAAGAAATGAGGGTATTGAATTTTGAGGTATGGTTTTATACATATTTAATAAAAAAACAATAATAAAACTGATTTCTAAGCCGATTTCATGGGCGTCATGTCATTGTACTCTTCAATTGGCGGGAAAAATTCACCTCGTAATTTTTTCCTGAAACAAAAAACCAAATTAAGATTAAATTTATTATAAATATTTTTCTTTGTGTGAACTAAAAACAGACAGAAAAAATGTGATTTTATTTCACATTGTTGGGCGTGTATAAAGAAAAAAAAACATCAACTTTAAGGTGCTATAACAATTATTTAAGTAAACTTTTTAACGAATATTTCTAGTTCACTTGAAAGAGAACTTAATACTGGGGTGGAAGCACGTAAGTTGTTTCAACCACTTTGATTCAACTGTGGTCAAAGTCGTTTCAAAATACATATGATAGCATGAAGCATGAAACTAGTTTGGTTTATCGTAGAATTCTCCAACCGATTGTCATAGAAATGTCAAAACCAAAGTCAACGTAAAAAATTTCAATTCTTTAATTATTCCGACATGATATTTTTACAAAATGAAAATGATTTTGACGAAGACGAGCACAGATTCGCTAGAATAAAACGTCGTAAGCTAAGGGATAACAGCAATCCTTTAGAGTTGCCCCAAAAGGAGTAAAACTAATTAATTTTTGGTATATCCTTAAATTACAATAATTTTTTTTAGGTTCTCCAAAAATTTCAGGATTAAAAAGGCATTTTTAGTATTGATTCTAGAATCTGTAAAGTTTCCTGAGTGTAGGAACTAAGGAGCGATTCCACCAATCCTTCAATTATGCGCTTCCTTAAATTTGCTTGCTAGCGGAGGATATGAAGTGAACATTGGGAATAACAAAAGTATATCAATGGCGCAAACGACTGTTTCAAAAGTATTTAGAAAAACGATTCAATTGCTGGAAAAAGAATTTTGTCCTCGTTGGATAAAATTAGAAGATTCGAAATTTGATGACTCTAAGAGACATTTCTATGACAAGTTTAAACTTCCAGGAATCGTGGGATGTGTCGATGGCACACATATCCCCATCCTTAAGCCAAGGGAGAACGTGCATATATTCTTTGGTCGAAGAGGGTTTCATAGTTTAAATGTCATGTTGGTAGGTTTACTCTTACATGACTAAATTCTATGATAAAGTAATGACTTGGCTAGATTTGCAATCATCTTAACGAAATTATTGCCGTTAATGCATCTCATGCCGGAGCGGCTCATGACTCAACTGTTTGGACTTCTAGCAACGAAAAAACATATTTCCACAGAAAATTTGACGGGGGTGACACAAGCACTCGTATTTTAGGTAGCAATTGTGAAAATTAGAAACGAGTTTTGACAATATTATGTTTTAGGTGATACTGGTTACGCACTACAACCATGGCTACTAACACCTTATAGTAATGCAGGCATAAGAAGTCGTGAGCTACATTTCAATAATATACACGCTAAGGCTAGATGTACAATTGAATGTACAATTGGAATTTTAAAAGGACGATGGAGATGTCTGAGCTCAGATAGAAAACTGCGTTTTCAACCGAATTTCGTAACATCGATTATTAATGTTTGCGTTGCTTTGCATAACCTATGCATTCACTATAATGTAAACTTTGATAATAACATGCAGACAATATCCAATAGAGAGCAAGCACCTGATTGTGAAGAGCATAACTCTAGTACTAATTATCTATTACGACGAGCACAAATTATAAGAGATAGCATAAGAGATTCTTTATAAATAGGATAAAGATATAAGGCGAAAGCTCAGTCAAAATTCATAATTCTTTATTTTTTTCAAAAATAAACAAAAAACTAATAACTAATAAAAAACAAAAACAGTTTTCTAAACAAATAACACCAACATTTTCATTTCAATATGTTACTCCATCCAATTCCATTTTTTTCAACCGGTTTTTCTCTTGTTCGATTTCCAATGACAGCTTTTTTAATTTCAGTTTTTCTTGCTATTTTCGTTAGTTGTATGATATTTCCGTTTCTTTAACCCATAAATTTTGTCTTGCAGATCATAACCCTTCGTTTTAGAATTTTTTGATTTTCTATTAGATTCTCCAATATTTTAGATAGAGTCCCACTTATTTCCTCTGTTGCTTTTACATACCTTTCGGTTGTCATTTCGGTTTTATTCGTCTTCGTTAACGCCGAACGTTTTTGCGCTTTTTATGCCATCCACAGAGGCTTCTAAGCCAGCACACTCAATAATTGCCTCTTCTAAGGCACTTATCATTTTTTCTATGTAAGGTCCTCCACCAGTGCTCTTAATATTTCTAATATTATTCCTTAACTTCGCTTTAATTTTGTACTTAATATCACTCCACGTCTAGAAGTACACATAGAATAAATTCTGGTTTGAGTTTTGTGCTACAAATTTTAAATTTCGCCACTCATGTGATTGTTTTATTGGAGGCCATTTTTCATTGAGCGATATATTTAATTTTTGCCATAGGGAGTTACTAGTTTTGTGTGCTTGACACGTTTTTAACACACCCTTTGCAAGTCTGTGTGATTTGTCATAAATCTAACCAAAAACTCATACTGGGAATTATTAACAGCTAAATTTTGTTTTCCTTCTACATCCCTGTAGAAAAATTGTTGTTTTAATTATTATTTGTTCCTTTAAATTTTCCAATAATACTCACATTTTAAACAAATTTGTTTTTCACTTTATTATTTTGTACTTTATTGCTGGACGATGACTTTTTTTATAATCGTCAAACATTTTTTGTTTCAAATGTCAAAAACTCTTGGAACAGAGGTTGTGTGCTGCCACTATTTTTGAAACATATGTCGATTTGGCCGAAACAAGTTATGTAATAGTTATGTAAAAAAAAATTTGAATCATAAGCTTTGAAACAACTTTCGTGCTTCCACCCCTGAATAAGGAAAGCCTTGGTTCAATTAAATAGGTTGTTTAAATTTTTAGCTATCGTCTGCCAATTTGGAAAAATCGTAATAACAAAAACTGGAGAAAAAGCGTTTCAAAGTTTTCAATAGGAAAAAAATGTGAATTTTTAGTTACTTACGCTGATAATCTGCTAATCACCTATTCCTGGTCCATATAACAATCCTTCTACTTCTGCAACTGAATACAACCATGGATTATAACTATTGTATTGAACGAATTCCCATTCCCAAACCATTTCCAAGAATAGAATTTTGAATAGAAAGTCGGAGTGGAGCTATTCTACTAAATGCCCACTAAGTTTAAAGGGGTTGAATCAATCCCACACATGAGCCTAGAATGAGATAAATGAGATTTTACTCCTCATTATATCATAAATATTGTCAAAACAAAGCACTCTATATAAAATAAAAAGGGGAAACTTAAGAAATCTATAGATTCAATGGAATGGAAAGAAATTTCCTGAATGATACATAAATTTATCAATCACATCTCCAGGAAGAGTCTTAATAATAAGTTCCCTACCCTACGAGTTGAATATTTGCTCTACATCTTTATATTCTTGATGCAAGGGCGCAGACACCCCCTGCAGCAATATTGTTCTCAAAACGTTAGAGGATGAATATAGGGATGTTACCTATGGCTTAAGGCTCAGAGAATTATGCGAGGTATCCCCCTATGCACTAACGTATAAATCATAACCTAATTTTGTTTTATGTTCATGACATTCTCCAGAGATTTTCAATTTGCAGACCCCACAGTGTCGCCGTCACCAAACCATATTAATGCACTTCTCCCAAGTCCCAATCCAATCCCAGCCCAGCACTTCTACTCTAGAGGAACCAACTCTCCGAAGAACTGCCGCCCGATCTCCCTCTATCGTGTATTTGATTAATGGAAACACAAACAGCCCACGTTTGGCAGAAACTCCATGTGAGTAGGTAGTAGGTATCGTGGATGTTTTTCTATTTGGCCGAAAATTGATTTTTTAAGAGTGCACTGCATAAAACTGATATGATATGACTTTACTACATTATTGACGTAATAATTTTCTAATGGCTATTGTACCGTTTGTCACTCCTGTTGTAGGTGCACCCTGTTGCACAGCGCTGTAAAAGGGGCCACATTATAAATGGTTTCCGTGTCAAGAGACATAATATTTGGGCAGAAAACAGCATGTACTCGAAGTGGAGTTTTCGATATTGTAACCGCATTTGTGCTGAGTGGTTTGTTCATGAATTTCTTAGGAGAATATTTTCACAGAGTTGAGATATAATTAAAGTATCACTTTAAATGCTTTTTATTTAAACTTTATAATAATGTAGGACAAAGAAGTAATTATAAATGATTTATTTTTAACTGATTGTTAATACTAATATACATACAAAGGAAAAACAATTGGGTAAAGTTGGCAAATCGGTTTTAATTATTTAATTTTTAATTTTTTTTATTTTTCATTTGATTAATGATATAGTACACAAATGAGTCCATTAAGTACTATAGTATCTTATTGGAATTATATTAGGAATTATTAGATAAAATAAAAAAAAATACTCAAATAAAAAGAAGAGAAGCAAAAACAAGTTTAAGTGAAATTATTAGCAGAACGTAAGGAATAAAATTATATACATTGCAAAAAAAAAAGAAGCAAAGTTAAGATAAGAATAGAATAATAATAATACAAATACTAATTTTTTTATGTATATACTGACTCTTTTATTGTTGGCCCTTTGGCTTTTTTAAAAATTCCTTAAAAATACGTGGCAAAAGGCTATACAAAGTGTAAAAAAAAACGCTAGCTAAACTAAATGGTATAAAATGTCAATAGGGATAAATAAGACCAATTAAAACAATTATAACAACTAATAAACATCGAAAAGGACACAAAAATGTAAAACAAATGCCACAAAATTCTCAAAAGAGACCAAAAAATGGACACAAGAATTTTAATAAGGATCTAAAAGATAGACAAAAATTTTAAAACTAGTCTCAATTTTGACAATTAGGTAATTGGCAGTTGCAAGAGTTTCAAAATTTCCAAAATAATCTAATAAAAGCTAATTGCCTAAACGAGCAAAATTTCAACAAAAAATTTTGTAATTTAGCACCAAGACCAAAAGCGAATTAAAAATTAATGACCAAACGAACGAGAAAACTTACGCGATACGGTTATAGAGTCCGGCGAAAGCAGCCTGTAGTATCAGAGACCTCTAGAAACTGCCCTCATCATCCCTCCAGCTTAGCATCCCTAAAAGAGTGCTTGTCTTTCCCACAGCACGTGCAACGATTCCTAAGTGGGGAGAGGCCCCGTGGACTAGTGTTGCAAATGCTGTGGCCTGCTATCACCAACGACAGACAAGAACGCCCTTCTGCACCGACGATAGTGGTTGCCATGTGCAGTTGAAAGTGTCCGCGTTCGTTGCCAGGTGTTCAAGACGTAAACGTCTCTTCAAACCTGTCAACGAAGTGGCGCTTAAGTGCTTGTGCGTGGTGTTGTGGTTCAGTATTCTGATTCCCATCTCCGACTCTTATGTAGTATAAGTGAATTGTAGATTTGGACAGTGTTAACACAAAGCTAATCAAACAGTTCACCCGACTAGAAACCTTTGGTCCCCATAGAAACGATGTCCTAGTAATGCTGAAATTCGGGTGGATCAATTGACACATATCGCGTACGAATTCCATTAGATTTTCCAAAGCTGGGCAAGTGAAGAACCTGTGAAACAGGGTGCCTACATAAGCACAAACTTTGCAAATCCTCTGAACTCGCCGAAGAATATGAGATAATTTTCTGATTCTGAACTTGTCTCTTGGCTCAAGGTTCTCTAAAGCATCATCATTGATACGCCTTCTTCTATATCTGCTTTTCTCGTAATCAACATCAGGCAATTCTTCCTTTGCTTTTTACTCAAAATGATAGAATATATCATTGGAGCCTTTAACAAAATCCGAAAGTGAAGCATACAATTTCATACATACATATATAGATTAATTTGGGCGTCATGAAGTGATTGATTAGTCTTATGAAATTTATCCAGCAAGTAATTCCACATATATAACATAACATAAATTCAAACTCGTTCATTTTATTCAAAATATTTATGGCTGGTTATCTTGTTTCGCCTTTATCTGTTTTATCAGTATGCAGCTGATGCAATGCAGAAATTATTCCATCATAACTATCAAGTATTGTGGCCATTGAATGTGCTTCCCATCCAGTCTTTGAAAAAGACTTTGGAACCTTTGAATCATCTTTGAAGAATGCACTGACATATATAATATGGACTGCTTAACTCTCTGTTTCATATGGGCTCAATTGCTTGTGTCAAAAGAGTTCTTAGGTCGCTGCCAACATTGAAAAAATTAAATCAGCTGACATCAGAGGGAATTTGAAAAGTTGGAAAAGTGATTTTGATAAAACTTGTTAATTGTGATAATATGCAACGTTGAAAAGTTCGGAAAGTTATTTTGATAAAACTAATTATATGAAAACAATGAATTCACAGGGGTGTATTATCAAAGGATGCTCTGGAAAAAGAGGAGTTGTTATATAAGGCTATCCGGTGCTATGTTTAGGTAAATTAAGTTTATGTCTATATAAGCTATGTAATAAGATTTTATATACCTAGTCGTTATTACTAAAGTATTTTTGTAAGAATCACTGGCTCTGAATATAAAACGTTAATAATTTTAAGGTTTCCATCAAATAAAAGTGCTGCTACAATATGGTGTAATTTACTAAATATTAACTATGAAGTTTTATTAAAAATGAAATCGCCTCATTTATGCAGTATGCATTTTGAAGAATCTTATTCATGTCGAGGAGATTATAGAACAAAACTTTTAAGAAATGCAATTCCAATGAAAATTGAATTTTTAAGTTCTGATGAAGTATTTTTCAAAGCATTCTTGTGGTGTCGGTAATAGCTTAATGTTAATTTGTGCATATCAGTATATCTTTTCTCAAAATTCATTAAAGTAATTTTAGATAGTAGTTAAGATATGGGGGTACGAGATCACTTTTTGTATGGAAAAACTGTTCCACTTTTTCCAACTTTTTTGGGGGGTTCTGGGGCGACTTTTGTGTTGAAATATGAGAGTTCTGAACCACTGAGGGTTCTGGGCTATTGGGTTTTGGGCTACCGGGGGTTCTGGGCTACCGGGATGGAGCCTCAGAACCCCACTTACAGCCCTTAAACTTGCTACATCTTGCAGCAATTTTTACATGTTTTGTAACCGAATTAAGCCAACACGCACACACACACACACACACTACGTCATACTAAAAGATTTTCTACCAGGCGATATTCAGTACCATGTTATTAAATAACAACGACAACAACTAACGTAGGTAGATATTATGACTTAGATATGAGATAGCCTAATTTTTGATCTTCAGGTGTAATGCTCCTAATTTGATTCATTGCATACACAATTCATACAGCCGAATAATGTAAACAAAATCGCAGTCGAATAATGTAAACAAAATTCTCACAGAGCCGAGTAAAGTAAACAAATTTATGAAAGATTCTCAATAGCTGAAAAAAAACAACAACAACTGATATGTTGTCTTAGATGAGTATTGAAAATTTCTTTTGCTGAAAAAAAAAACAACTGCGGAGTAAAAAGGCAAGAGTGATTATGATATCTAAAAATAGATTACGGCTGCTTATAAGAAGTAGTGGAAATTAAAGCCTCGGTGGACAGGTGGCTGGTAATTTGATACCGCCTAGTAAAGTAAACAATGGTTTTTGCATCTAGGAGTGTGTATTGAAAAGTCATAAGTTTTATGAAAAATTGTTTTTTATTTTCAAGTTCCTTTTTACAAAAATTTGTTTTTTTTTCCAATAAAATTTCTTATTATAAAAGTATTTCTTATAGCACATTGACTTGACAAGATGGTGCATTTGTGTTAATCTCTATTAGTTTTCCATAGTTGTATTCATCTTCAACGTTGATAATGATTTCACCCTCTCCAACAAAAGGATTTTCCAATAAGAGGTGTTATTTTAATTAGCCCGCTATTTCGGTAGATGACACCTTTGGAGCTGTCATTTTTTGACATTTGACAAGAAGAAACTACGCCATTAATAAAAATGGAACGATACACGATTCAGCAACGCACTGAAATTATTAAAATTCACTATCAAAATGGTGAAAATGTGGCAGAGACGGTTCGTAAAACTCGAACATTTTTGGGTCGTCGTGAAGCACCTTGTCGGACCGCAATACAGAAATTGGTAGAAAAATTCGAGCTGTCGGGACAAGTTAGTGATGTGAAGAATAAAACCCGTGCACGTCGCTCAAGAACAGGCGAGAATATCGAGAGTATCTTCTGCATCCAATGAACTTTTTCAGCTCCCTTTACATATATGCTTTTGTTTCGAAGCAGGGGTTCAACTATAGTGTACAGCTTGTGATACGATATGTAGCCATCATCCCAGCGGAATGCATGAAAATTGTGTTGAAGCCATTTTACTTGTCTCTTTTTTGCTGAAGTCAAATATTTGTATCTGAACGGTGGTTGAAATATAAAGTGCTGCATCTGGTTTTCATTGTTTAAAATTGCCAGTTCTTTAGTGATGAATTCATTGAGGTGTGTTTTGAATCCTTGGACGTCTACGATGACTGCCATCTTCTTAATTTAACTTTCTAACTTCACTTCTCAGTGGACTGTATTCCACTATTCGATCGTCTAGAAGCAGGCAATATGCTGTTGTATTAGCCGGTATATTTTCAGATGTCTTGAATTCTAGCCTTATGTGAACAGGTCCAGTTTTTATTGTTTCATTTTGATGTGAGCAATCAATGACAGCAATCGAAGCAAAGGTTTTGAAATTCTCCCATGTGAAGAACGGCTGATACTGACGACCATAGTATGATTGTGTAAACTTTATATACATGTCATACAGCAATGCTTATCTATTTAAATCAAATTTCAAATTCAAATCATCATAGGGATATGATTCTGAGTTCAAATGAACTGTAAAATCGTTAAGTTTGCAGTGACCAAACTTGCTTGCATCCTTGGTTTTATCATTCCTTCGATCCGTTTGTAATGCTAAGATGATAAATCGAGGTTTCTCCAGTTGAGTGGAAGTCTTAACTGACCAGGTGTGATGCGTGGATTCCGGTAGTACTGGATACTCATATATGTCCCAGCTACCGAATGGTATTTGTATCGGGCGACCTCTCCCGATAATTTTAAATAGTTGCAGCTTTTCATCATCGGATACTGTAACATGCGGAATGCTCCATTGAAGTTTGTTAATTTCAATTTCACCTCATCTGTGAGTGATATAATGGCATTAGCATCTGTCCTGCTCCGAATCAATATGAGCTCATGTTTGGAATTTATCAGAATTTTCTTGTAATCTTCAGCGAATCCCAATAAATATTTTAGAGGTACACAATAGTTAAACAGTCCATTGGTTGGTATAACGGATGAATCTGGTGACCAGCTACCGTTGAGTATTATCCTGCGTACATTTGCATTTAGCGGTACGTAGTTTTTTAATGTTGTCCAAATCCCAAGATTTCTTGTACGATCGATTTCCACTGCATTCAATTCATAGCTGATTTCCTCAAAAAGAAATGGTAGAGCGTTGTTAGCTAATTTTGCGGTTGCTGAAACGGTTCCATCCAGCTTTGTTAGCGACCCGTCAATGTAAAGAAAACTCCTGCTGGTAGAAGATTCAAGTCCTGAAGTTGTACAGATATATGGATTTCATCGCTGTTTTTAAATGATGTTAGAAATGGTGAATACGAGTGATGTTCAAATTTTGTAACACTGTTATCAAAGTGAGCGTCTGGTGCAATATCTAGTATTCCTTTATTCATTGTTTCAGCGTTAAGCCAATTGATTGTAAATATGCTGTATTTGCAGATGTTAATGTAGGTCTTGACCGCTTCAAGGTTGTCCGCTGACTAATGATCTTGTTTGCTCCGAACTCGTATTTATCATGAAGCACCTTGTCGGACCGCAATACAGAAATTGGTAGGAAAATTCAAGCTGTCGGGACAAGTTAGTGATGTGAAGAATTAAACCCGTGCACGTCGCTCAAGAACAGCCGAGAATATTGCTGCTGTAGCCGAATGTGTTGAAGAAAACCCAGGTTTGTCCATTCCTCGTCGTTCTTTGGAATTAGGCATTCCACAAACCTCATTACACCGTATTTTGCATAAAGATTTGGGTCTTAAGGCTTATAAGGTTCAGTTAACACAAAAACTCGAGCCGGCCGATCATCCACAACGTCGAGTCTTTGCTGATTGTGTCCTTGAAATGCATGAAAATGATCCGGAATTCCATCGAAAACTCATCTTGAGTGATGAGGCCCATTTCCACCTCGATGGCTTCGTCAACAAGCAAAATTGTCTCATCTGGGTCTCGGAAAACCCAAGAGCTATTGTTGAAAAGCCTCTCTATCCTCAACGTGTGACTGTTTGGTGCGGTTTATGGTCCCGCGGGCTCATTGGACCTTATTTTTTCGAAAATGAGGCTGGAGCCACAGTTACGGTGAATGGATTACGCTATCGACAGACGATTAATGTGTTTTTATTGCCGGAATTGGATGGAATTGATCTGGACAACGTTTACTTTCAACAAGACAGTGTTATCTCTCGAAGAGGTGATCACAATTGGCCACCGAGATCTTATGACTTAACACCTTGCGACTTCTTCCTTTGGGCCACGTGAAAGAGAAGGTCTACCCCAACAGCCCAGCGTCGATTCAAGACCTCAAAGATGGAATTTGTGCGGCTATCGAGGACATAGGGCAGCCACTTTGGGATTTGGTTATGGAAAATTTCATGAAAAGGATATGGTCCTGTAGGCGTGGTCGTGGTGGTCATTTGGTTGATGTTATTTTCCATTATTAACGGCATACCTTTCTCTTTATAACGAAAGAAAGATCCGATCATCTATCTCAAAAAAAGATCCTGTAAAAAGTCTATATACTAAAGAGGATTTAACTAATTATGGATCTATTTTGAAAGATATTAATGCATATAAACGTGACTATGCTGACGATTTACAAATAAAAGGTACTAGAGCGGCAAAGTATAAAGCTATAATCAGTAAACTTATGCAGCATAAAGGCATGGGACTAATGCGTCTGCCTAAAGAAAACATTGATCACATTTACTGGGACGATCCAAATGAATTAGTGGATAGACTGCGCCTTCTAATGGCATCAAAGCAGGCTGGAAATACCAGTCACAACAATGAAATTGTATCTATACTGGAGGAGTTGCGAGAAGCAGATATTATAGTTTAAATGCTACTCCATTGCCATACTTCTACACAATCTACAGATGAGCGTTGACAATTTTGGACGTTTCTCTAAGCGGGTATATCTTCGGAAAGCAGGTGAACGTGGACCAACAAGAGCTCAGGGACCAGCCGGTAAACAAGGAATTCAAGGACCAGCTGGTAAACAAGGAGCACAGGGTCCAGCTGGTGAACAAGGAGAGCGGGGTATTGGATTTAATTTAACGATAAACGGAGACTACGATCTAAACTCAAAGCGTATAAAACGACTTGGTGATCCCATTGAAAATGATGATGATACTACCAAAGACTATGTTGACAAGAAAATTAAAATAAATGTTGAAGAAATAAAAAAAACTATTAATATAGAGGTAGAAAATTTAACGATATATATCAGTGATGAAATTACAAAGATTGAAAACTATCTGTTTACTTCAGTAATAAATAAGAAAGACTTGACACCAAAAGATGGTGTATATGAGTAAAAACTCTTGAGAAATCTGTTTCATTTATAATTACGATGAGTAAAAGACAAGTGGTAAATGAGCTGCATAAACCAGCGAGAAAAAATTTCAAACGGCGTCGTGTGATCATCAAAGGACTAGATGACTTGTGGCAGGCAGACTTGGTTGAAATGGATCCCTACAAGTATGTGAACAAGGGTTACCGCTATCTGCTGACAGTAATTGATACCTTCTCCAAATATGCATAGGCAATTCCAATTAAAAGAAAAACTGGTGCAGAAGTAAGAGATGCCATGCAATCTATATTAAGCGAGGGACGAATACCTAAAAACCTGCAGACTGATGATGGAAAGGAATTCTACAACAGCCTCTTTAAAAATCTAATGATGAAGCATGCAATTAATCATTACTCTACGTATAGTTTCCTCAAAGCATCAATAGTGGAACGATTTAACCGAACTCTGAAGGATATGATGTGGAAGGAATTCAGCTTTAATGGAACTTATCAGTGGATTGGTATGGTGAAGAAACTGCTCACTGAATACAACTCAAGGATACATCGAACTACAAAAATGAGACCACGTGATATCAACACCTCCAATGAGAAACAACTGCTTTCAACTGTATACAATCGTATAAAAATTGTTGTTCCTGCAAAGTATAAAGTTGGGGATTTTGTACTCATCAGCAAATATTTGAGAAAGGCTATACACCAAACTCGACAGCTGAGGTTTTTTAAAATTATTAAAGTTCAAAACGCAAACCCCATCACATATTGACTGGAAGATTATCAAGGAAATTCAATCCCAGGAGGCTTTTACGAATTGGAGCTGCTGAAAGTTAAACACCCAAACCTATATCTCGTAGAGAAAATCTTAAAGAAGAGTGGAGATAAAGCTTACGTTAAATGGCTCGGATTTTCATCAAAACACAATTCTTGGATTAATTACAAAGATGTTTTATAATTTCTTGAAAAAATACAATTTAAAATAATTATAATACTTTATACATGCAATTATAATGCAAATTACTTTAATAAATACAACTAAGACTATAATACATTTATTATTTACACTAGACTTACTGCCGTTGCCACTTGTTGATCTGATGAAATGGAGTAATGCCCCCATGGTAGATTATCCGTCGTTCCGCTCATAATATGTCGCTTATTCTCATATGGACTCAATGCGAGCAGTGTACACGCTATGGTTATGGGATCGTATGGAGCTCTGATTAGCAGTTAATATTCGCTTGTTATTCAAACATTCGACGTTGTCTTCGAAATTGATATGCCTCTGGACTACATTAGCCTTTACTCCTTTCACTTTTTTTACAGTTTTACCATCGTTTATACGCAGACTGTACATTTTTGAGCGCAAGCCTACAAATTCGCTCATAATTTTCCCACTCAGCTCATCCTTCATTAGCCCAGGAATCTTTTTATTCATGAGCGGTAAGTTGAATTGATTATTTTCTGGGTAATCACATGTATCAAATTTGTTTATATTTGCGGCCATAAACTCATATGCATTTTTCTCTTCAAGTTCATATATTAGAGAATCTGTATCTGTATACATGACTTTACATTTATCTCCAAATTCACGCTGCATAAAACTGTAGTGGATCTCGTAGAGACATATCTTTGAAATTTCCATAACTACCATTCCAATATAGAGAGGCTTATTGAATAAGATTTTGAGTCGCCTTAATTCCACAGCAACTAAATTCTCATCAAATATCGTTGCACTGTGTAAGTTGGGTGCCGCAATCCGAGCTTTTGTACCTTAGCGACCTTCCCACTTTACGCAAAGCTTGATATCGCTATACTTGCGCACATTTTCCATGGTCTTACCAAAAGCTGCATTATTCATCTTTTTATAGCTGTTCTTCTCAAGATCGCTTGTAGACTGCATCCGTTTGGTAGTATTTAAGCCAATGTATGGTTTAAGCCAAGCTGATTGGTCGAATTGAAGAACGCGGTGCACTTTTTTCAGGATGAGTCCATGTGATAAGCATTGCTTCAAGTTTCGGTAGTTTATAACATATTTCATTTTTGGATGTAATGTTGTCAGAAGCTTTTCTAATTTTGCTCCAGGTGGTGCTGCATGCTCAGAGCCAAACGGTAAATCCTTATGCTTATCATGTAGATGTTGAGGATAGTCCAAGTCGACGTCGAATATGTATCCAATTGGTGAATCATCAGGAATTTCGAAAACGTCGATATTGGGAGCATCAAACCATTTGAATCCTCCGGTTGGTAAATGCTGTGACATGGCCCATCCATAAAGGTTATTCACATCATAATACATCCAGTATTTCTCTTTCTCCTCAGGCTTAAAATCTGTTCGAACATTGACTTATACCACCTCGAATGCCTCTCTCTATGAATAGCAGTATATCAGCTCTAATTTGACATTACTGTATTTTAGCATAGCATCCCATGTTAGACCTGGCATGGTGTAATAATGTGCTCTACATCTGTCGCATATATACTTTCTACACTTATGTTTTGAAGTTTGTGTTGTTATGAGTCGGGAAAGATCTTTGATCCAGCAGAAATGATATCTGCCGTCATCATAATCATCATCATCCATATGGTCATTAGCCTGGTCATAGTCATCTTGAATCATTAAGAGATTTACATGTTGCTCCATCTTGTGCTCTGTAAGTCTAACTGGAACAGTGGTGAAGGAACGTTCTTTCTCTAAGATGAATACGTTAACTGATAAATCGTTATGTCCTTCAAATTGTTTAATATGGTTAAGCGTCATGGGAAATGTTATTTCAGTTAAATTTAGTACAGTAGAGGAATGTGGATATGATGAGGTCCTATTGGTGTTAATATTTACAGGATATAAAAACTGATGTTACGGGCCACGCGAAGCATGCTTCATCATTATTCTTTACATTAACGCAAGCTTGCTTTAAAGCAATCTCCTTTGGTAGAGGTATATACGAAGATCCTCGGAGCTGTTCAAATTTATTAATATGTACTACCAAATGTATTATGGAGTGCATTGCCCAGCCACTATCTTTTTCCTGGAACTCCTCTAGCTGTGTATGTATTGGATCCAAAATGTTTACTTTATACCATTCCTCTAAATTATTATCCGCACTGATGGGAGCAGTTCTCGCTTGGAAATATTTGATGTCTTTTATAACTTCCTTGTTACCAGTTTTCTTAATAAACTCACCGCACAATGTTGTACTAACTTTTATATTAAATTGATGTTTTAAGGTATTCTTAATACGACACGTAAGTAATTTATATGCATCTTTCATAAACAGTTTAGGCTCTATATGTTTTATATTTACAATAATACCGGCCCTAATTCCACCTACGAACGCTGTTTTTAATTCCTCCCACTTTATCCAATCACTTTTTCTTACCGGCATAATTCCTCCACCTCGATGGGGAGCTTTGATTAACACTCTCAATGATTTAATTTGAGCAATACAGCTCTCCAAATGTCGTTTCCTAGCATTTTTATTGCACTTCCGAAATGCTGCTTGAAACTTACGAATGTTTCTATTGCACTTTTTAATAATATTGTTTTTATTCACTTTTCGCAGGTTTTCAATTATTGGAAAACTTTCATTTACTAGCGCGGTCGGCATTTTATTATTTGTGACTATCACTTAGGCTTCCAAAGATTGACTGATGCCTCCTAAGAGTTTGTTTTCGCTTTCATAGAAGCGTCTCGTAAACATGAATGGTACCGTTGCGTGTTACAGGAAGTGAGATATCAAATGACATGATAAAAAACATTTCAACTTAAATTTGTTTATGCGAATGTGTGAGCTATGCCAAATGAAATTGTGTGTGTGTGTGTGTGTATGTATGTTGACATGATTCGGGTACAAAACATGTAAAAATTGCTGCAAGATGTGGCAAGTTTAAGGGATGTAATTGGCCTCACAACTCCACCACCCGGTAGCTCAAAACATAATAGCCCAGAACACCCAGTGGTTCAGAACTCTCATATTTCAACACGAAAGTGGTCCCAGAACCCCCCAAAAAAGTTGGAAAAAGTGGAACCGTTTTTCCATATAAAAAGTGATCTCGCACCCCCATAGCTTAACTACTTTAGATGCATTTTAGTCCTTCAGTTGCTTGCTTTAGTGTAATGTATTAGTTGATCTCGCATTAATGCTTCTATGTTACATACATAACCTCCATAAACATCGCACAGATGTGCTATCTTAATGTACATACATACATATATCATTTCTGCTTCATGCGGAATTACAATTCCTATCAATGAAAAATTTCAACATGTAGATCTATCTACATCATTTACATTGCAAGCAGAGTTGTAATTCCTAGCAATGAAGAAAGCCCAGCTGCATGTACGAACATACCTACAGATATCATTCTTCATAACATACAAAAAGCCACTCATTACTGACCTACGTCAATTTCTTAATCATTTGAAGAAACAATTGAAGGTAGATCGAGTGACAAAATACCTCTGCGCGCAAGATTTAATACGTTGCAAAACGATAACCTTGCGCCAGCGGTAGGCCATAGATGGTTCACGAAGATAATCTCATAATAGCAAGCGACAAGCGCTTTATGATAATTAATATTTATGTATGTACAAATGTAACAATAGGAAAGCGAAAAGAGCCTTGTATAAATAAAAACAAATATGTAAACATAGCAAAGCGAAAAGAACTTAAGAATTTTAACATTACAAAATTATAACCAATATTAATCTTAAAAAAAGTACACTAAGAATTTTATATAAATATTCTTGTGTTTTAGAATAAAGAACAGTTGTGTCGAGAGTTGAAAAGAGAGTAGTGCCGAGAATAGTGTGAAGATTAGTGCCCAGAATAGTGGCCAGCTCAGACACAGTTAGTCAACATAAACCAAGTAGTTTTAAATTCAGGGAGCTCAGCTTATTCAAGCTACTCCACTCTACTCACAAGGGAGCTAAGCTTATTCAAGCTCCTCCAATCCACCCACAAGGGAGCTAATCTTACTCAAGCTATTCCACTCCACCCACAAGGGAGCTAAGCTTACTCAAACTACTCCAAATCTCCAGCCAAACTATTGTATAGAAGTCTATACAACACAACCAATCAGCTACTGAGACGTCCCCTGATTATCATCATAGAAATATTCTTGTGGGACACTCTACATTTTAGGAGTAACTTAATATGTGTATGAGAAACTCTAACATCTATGCTTGTAGTACATAAAATTTGTAGAAATGATGCCCTATTGTGGAAAGCAAAAACGAGAGAAATGCTCATAAATATTTTAGCAAAACTTGCGTAAAATGCATCAAACTGAGATTAATTAAAAATGCAAATTCTCGAAAAGTACCGGTTCTTAAATTGAATGCAGATTTAAAATAAAATTATATTTAATTTCATATTAACAAAAGTAAAAAAGCTAGAATTAGCAAACTTAGAGTACACTATATATCATCTATATCTATATCATCTAGGGTATAAAGACTTCATCGAAAAAATTAGTATAAAATAAGTAAAAAACGAGTTTTCAAAAAACTTTTCTTCACACACAGAGGTGGACTCAGATTTTTTGATTGGGATATTTCTCTTGAATATTCTTTCTTTTCATGATTCAAATCACTTATTACATCCGAGTGATCGTACTGAAATATATCGGTGATTGTCAGCGAATAAAATCCGAGTCCACCTCTGTGTGTGAAGAAAAGTTTATTTTCTACTTTTTCATGCGGCTTGGCCTCAGTTTTATTTGAAAACTTGTTTTTTACTTATTTTATTTTCTGCCTTTTTCACGTTAACTAAATTGTTATTACATGCTGCATGGAGATATTTTAAAACAATTTTATGACGGCTGAAAAGACACTGATTTACCAGTTTTTCAAAAAATTTATTCGAGTGTCAAATCGTTGAAGTACTGCAACCGTTTTCTGAAATACAAATTATGTTTTAAACAGCGCTTTTTAGCTGTATTCCAACATGATCCCATATAACATGAATTTTCCCGACTTTCCATGTTTTCCACAGACTTTTCCTATTACGATTAATTGAAAACACTTGTTAACTTTTAAACTATTTATTAAAAAAGTATTTTTATAAGAGTGCGACGCGTTTCGCCCTATCGAGGCATCATCAGGCTATCGACTCATGCCTCGATAGGGCGAAACGCGTCGCACTCTTATAAAAAGACTTTTTTAATAAATAGTTTAAAAGTTAACAAGTGTTTTCAATTAATCATGAAGAAATTTAAACAAGTGCCATCAAGAAATTCAAAATTTACTTGAATTTTCCTCGATTTTTCATGCAAGTTTTCATGATTGTTGAAGAGAAAGTATTGATGCCAGTAGGACGGAAAAAAAATGATTCCGCATAGCTTATAAAATTTTCCGGAAAAGTCGGAAAATTCCGGAATATTTCGGAAAATTTTCCAGAAAAATTGGAAATTTCTGCATTTTTCCTGAAAAAGATTTATCACTAATCATATCGATGAAAATTTTTCCGATGATGCTCCCGCTTTTCCGGGTTTTCCATGGAGTTTTCCAAAAAGCTACTTTATACAACTCATGTCGCTCTACAACTTTGTCTTAGGTTGCAAAACGCTCAAACGCTTCCTTGGTCGGAAAAACTCCGGAAAAGCGTTTTACATGAATTTTCCTCGATTTTTTCTGCAAGTTTTCACCATTGTCGGAGAGAAAGTAATGATGCCAGTTGATAGGGAACTTGATCCTGCATAATTTGGAAGGCTTTTTTTTACCGGAAAAGTCAGAAAATTCCGGAAATTTTTGTCGGAATATTTCATTGCATATTTCCTGAAACGGATTTATCAGTAATCAAATTTGTACCAAATTTTTAAATGATTTTTCCCGATTTTCCGGGTTTTCCAAGGAAATTTCCGGTTCAAAATTGTCACGCGACATGAACCTGTGTGCCAAATTTCAGCTCACTGTGATGACGAAAATTGGGTCTACGAGAGTGTCGAAAATAGTAAAAAAGAAATATATAAATAAATATACAGACAGACAAATTCGTGTACGACTTAAAGGGACTGGCTGGCCTCAATAATACAATCGCTCTTGTTTTCTCTAATAAGCCATTGATTATTTTGTATTTTATCAGTGTTAAGTACTCGTCTGCAAGGGCTTAATGTATTTAATTTCATATAATATGTATTAACAATAATTTTAATTTTAAAGACAAGTGATAATGACGATGTTGTGTAAACTTCTTCAGAATATCTTCCCGTGTCAAATTTAGCTTATAATCTATACCTAACTCTATTAATCGGTTGCTACATTTTTATTTACTACGGCTTAGTTGTGATGTGTTTTAATGATTTCTCCAAACAAAAATTTTCATGTCTTCAAATTCTTGAGACAATATAATTATCAAAGCAAGTAGTACTCCAGTTGAACATACGAAAAGAAAAAATTAAATTTATTATTGTAGAAATTTCTGATATTAATTTTACCTTTTTAATTTCTGCTGCATATCTGATGAATATATTGCCTTTAGTAAAATAATTTTTATCAGTTAATGACACTCAATTATTAATTTAAAAACGTTTGTTTGGTGACACAACTTTTTCATTTGTTCATTTGACAAATCATTCTGACAGTTCTCCTTCACTTGGTACTTGCTGCTTAGACCGAAAGAGTCGGAAATATAAAAGTGAGCCCACTTTTTGCAGTGCATATCAATGTAGTCAGTCCATATTATATATGCCAGTGGAAGAATGACATGAATGGCTATTTTGTTAAGAGTATGGGACGTTCCGGACATGCAGCATTGGAACAAATAATGCTGCAGCATATTTAAGTATATATGACAATTGCTCACTCGGACAATTTATTTTTTTTGCCCCCAAGAATCTGAATGCCCTAAGCTGTAGTTTGTATATCACACGTAAATCCTGCACTGTAAATGACCCATATATAATGAACAATATGTAGATCCCTAATTTTCATTTTATAAAATACTTATTAATCATTACAATTTTGATACTGGAATTACGTTAGCGGCTTCCATGGCATAGAAAATCTACAAATAGTAAATAAAACACGAATTGTATATATCTGTAAAAGTGGGAAATATATTATCCCATCACTTAGTGAATCAGATCTAGGGCTCAGATTATCACCACCATTGGCAAAGAACTTCATACTTTTTGCTACCGCAACAATATCTTTCGTTGGGACACTAGAGAATTTAAAATTTGAGGCCTTTTCAGTTTCATAAGATTGAAGTGTCAGTGTCATCTGCACAACACAGAAGAAATTCATTGTTAGCAGAATCATTTGTTAGTATGTATAAACGTTATTGTTTTCGATGGCCCTCCACATTCTCCCTGAACTAATGATTGACAGAAAATAACCAAAAACAATAGCATCTTTATGCCAGAACCTAAAAAGCAAACCGAATGGTTTCAATATTTCACCAAAGTCTTTGTGCAATTGAAATTTCACGAACCACAACAGCCTCGGATAAATATTGTACAAGTTGGGAGCAGCTTATTCAGCGCAATGCATTTGTAGTGTTGATATAGGTACCAACAATGTAATAGGTACATTCTCTGAGAATCTCCCCACCTTGAATAACATGTTAGCAAAGATAATGGAATAATTAACTTCACATCAGAGATTTTGACCTAATTATGAAATCTAGTGTAATTGATTATGGTTCATATGTTTATGCCCATTGGAAATTTTGCTATTTTACCAGAAGATTAGCTTATATGCAATTTTCTATCTAATTTACATTTCAATGAAGGCAATCACTACTAATTTAAGTTTTTTCCGCATTTTATTTCGATTCAATAATGAATTCAAAAGTCAATAACAATAAAAAAAAAACACATTAAAATCGAGTTCTACTAAATTCACCGCCATAATTTCCGAATGCAATTTTTTTACCCAATTCTTTCCCATTTTTAAGGATGCAATTAAAAAAAAAAATCACCGAGAAGCTTATACCTAGTTTTAAATTATCCGGAGAACCTAAAAAGGACGGTCGAATTTAATTACTAATGGGCGATGAAAAAATTAATTGTCCACGAAATACAATTATCCTGTGAAAGAAAAAGTGTGCCAAAAAAAAAGAAGAAGACGAAGAAAAAGATGGCTCTAAGCTGAAAAACACAAGAAATCTAAACTGGTCCTTTTCTTTTTCTTAATCGAAGTGAAATTGCCAGTACAAAGCGGCTGGCATCAAAGAGATCGTAAGCCTTCTGCTAGACAAAGATTGCTGCACAGAACGAGAATTAGGTCTTACGTCTTACCAGATTTCTCGTACGTATGCAAATTGGACATTTTCTTATGTAAATGAAAGACAAAATGAAAGAAGAAATTATTTTAATTGCAATTTTCCCGTCCATTCGCCACTTCTTGTTCTCATTCTGACTACTTATCTTGAGCCCAAGGATTACGTTCTTGTGTTTACGAAACAAATAATGAAAGGACATGAAATTGGATTCAAGGAAACTGGATGCTGAGGTAGATTAAATAAAATGAAGGTGTCCTCTCTGTGATTATTATCCTGGGTAGCAGCAAACAGTATGTAGGGTGATTTTCTTGAGCCGGAAATTTTGCATTACATTTTAGTGTGAGTAGGAGTATATATGTATGTAAGTAAACGGGAGACCGAGGCAAGACCTATATCAGAGCAAAGTCAAGTTAAATTCTATTTATTACAAACAATGAGAATTAAATTGAATTTGAAAAGTTTTCTCACCCTTAATTCGGGATTTCTTAATGTCAGGAAATATTTTATTTCTTATGTTTTGATGAATGCCTCATGAAAGTCTATTGTTTCATATAATACCATTGACTTTGTCTACGAATTTCTTTTTAGATTAACAATAGGCTCTCAATGTAGGTATAAACGACAAAGTTTAAATCTTTTCTTAATTGTTTTGTATTTTAATTATTACTTCAAGCTCATCTGCCTCAGAAGTAAAGTACATCAAGTCGGGAAGGCGAACTGGTTAGGGATTAGAGATTAGTAAAAGAATGGCGGAGGTACTGATATCCATATGGAAAGAAGATGGTAAATTGTTTCACAATCGCTAGTTTGAGGCAAGAAAGCATAATGTGATTTGGAGATTGAACCATACCTGTTTTTAGTTAAAATACACAACACTTATCATACGCTCATTACACAATTTATTGAAAGTAATAAAGCATCAAATTCAGAATGTATTTTCCAAACTTCTTCCCTAGATTGATGAATAAAATGAATCACCAGTGGAAATCTGCACATCAGTCTTCTGATTCTGATGAAATTGTTGTTATTATATGTGTCGAAGTTTATAAGAAATAAAAAAAGGAAAGAAAAGTAGTTCCGAAGAGCGAAAGGGTTTTTTTTTCTCATGCTATGAAAGATTCGAAGGACAAAAAAAAACGACTTGTCTATAGTATGAACGATGAAATACGTCTCGATTTGATAAAATAAGTTGCCCAAAAATAAAAGGTTTACTTCTATACCACTCAGAGCTTACTGTCGAATGAATAATCAAAGCTCCTCATATGAAGCTGCGTAATTCATCAATGAAGGATGATATATGTATACATGAATAATTTTCCGATGATGAAATATTTTCCGATGATTGTATTCTCATTCAATGTACTGTACAGCAATTCATCGACCATTCATTTCCGAGGTACGTATTCTGCATTTGATGCTTCAGGGTGCGGCCTCTAATAAAACGTGAGAAAACTATTGGAAATTTTCTGATTTCCTTTCCAATTTTGCAATGACTTGATACGACAATTAAAATTTCAAAGTAGTTTTATTAATTAATTACCTTGTAATCAGGGGCCGAACGCGATCTAGGGTCGCAGCCCCCCCCCCCCCTAATGCCAATAAAAACACTTTGCAGTAGATCTTCTGAATTTTTCTCTAACTAAAATTGATATCCGATTGGGAAGGTCTCAATCACTATCTCAGAGAAATTCATTGGTCGGTCAGTTTTGCTTCAAGGAATGTTGATGAATGCTCATAAGAACTTAATAATATTCTGAGTTTTGGCATGCGTGAATACATTATGGATACAACAGATATCAACAACAGAAAAATCGCTCTTGGTTTGACGAGAAGTGCAATCAAGATATAAAAGCGAAAGAGTCTGCTTTTCGCAAATAATCATTGGATCCACATTCAGAACTGAAACAAGTCTACAAGACTGCATGGAACACCTACAAGTCATTATCCAGAGAGAAAAAATTCTTTCTGACCAGAATCTTGGAAAGCCGCCCAGATAGAAAAGGTTTCTGGTCCTCAAGGTACTTAAGGTCCGCAGGTAATTATCGTGTTTCGCCTTGCTAATTAAAAGAGAATGCAATGCATCTAAGACCCAATGCTTTCTCATCTCTTTGAAACTAGACCATCACTTAACCACTGCAGTTTCTTTTGATGGAGCATTTATTTCCGATTCGTCGATACTAAGCATTCTTCGCATTAATATTTCCAGTTAGTTAAGCTGAGCAGACTACTACATCTTCTCTGTTGCCAAAGTAGCACAGAAATGTTCTGGATTTCTGAAAAGGTGTAAGAAATATTTCATCCCTTCAAATCTAGCGCTCCTCTATAAGTTCTACATTAGACCTAGAATGGAATAAAACTCCCATATATGGGCTGGGGCTAGTCGCACAGCCTTAGCTTCATTGGATATTGTCAAAAAGAGAGCCTTTAAGCTCCGCCGGAATGTTGGATGCCTTTCGCTCCTTTATCGCTATATGCATGGTCAATATTCTGATGAATTATCAAGTGCGATCTTTGTAGAATGATTCCTGCCGGCAATACTCGCCCCGCAAACCACGCACCTACTTTTACTCCTCGAATTACTTGCGGCCATACAGTAAAATTCTGTGATGATTTTTTATCCCGAACTGTGCGAATATGGAACAGTTGTTATGTGTAGAAATTACGAAAATGGAGTGTAGTGACCTGACAGGAATAAATATTAAAATCTTGAAATAGTGGAATTCAATAATATCTACCTTGATGTGTTGTGTCGTGATGTCCAACAGTATTCAATTTGATTCATTCTGCAAGGAATTTTCATTTTATTTTCAGGTTGTTATGAGAACTGAGGACAAGTAATTCCCTCGGAATCACTATCAATATTACGAAAACATAAATTATCACTAATATGAAAGCGACAATTTTTCTTGCTGAACTTCAATTCCCCGAACCGAAAATCTTGAAAAATTTCAAATTTAAAACCACTCAAAATTATTTTTCAAACTGAGCCCATTATTAAGACCACAGCCGAGAGAAACTTTGATACAATAAAATGCAAGAAACTGCTAGAAATAGAAGTTAAAAATAGAAAATAGGGGGCTTATTACAAAGAAGCTTTGGTAGGTGAAGCGATCGACCATTCGATAGGAAAGATAAATTTAAAAGAATAATTGTCAAAAAGGTTGGCTTAGTAATATAAAAAAAAAAGTCAAATTTAATTTTTTTTTCATTTTCTAGTTTTGCATGTAGATTGATCTGGTCATACTTGAATGGTCGCTTTCATAGGGTTGTTTGTAATCGAACTACATCTAATTTCCTTCCTGTATACAATGGAGTTCTACAAGGATCCATTCTAGGAGCATTACTTTTTGCCATATTCATAAATGATCTTCTATTAATTCTGCGAAATTGTAACTATCATTTATATGAAGACGATGTCCAACTTTATATTTCTAGACCCCTCGGACTTATTGAAGATGCTGTCTGCCGTATGAATGAAGATCTTGGTCTCTTATCCAAATGGGCTCAAGTTAATGGGCTCAAGTTAATGGCCTCCTTTTAAACGCATCCAAGAGTAATACTATTATTATCTATAGAACTGAATTAGATACGTCTTCTTTCCAAACGGGATGCTTGATCATATCGTTATACCTTTTAAAGATTCTATAAAAAACCTGGGCTTGATATTTAATACGACTTTAAATTGGTCTCCTCATGTTAATAATTTTGTTGGCAAAGTGTATGGTACTTAACGTAAAATGTCTTTATCCGCACCCTTCACACCCCTGCAAACTCGCATCATGCTTGTAAAAACACTTATTAAGTAGTATTAGTAAGTTATGTGTTTTCTTTGCGAAGAAATGATCATATTACAGTGTATTCAAAATCGATTTTGGGATGTACTTTTGACAATTATATTAAATTTCGTATATTAATTTTTTTAAGGAACCTTATGATAAGTAAGGAACCATACTACTTGTACTGTAAACTCATATTCTCCCAATCTAGAGAACATGTTCATTAATCATGCCACGATTTATTTTTCTCCCGAGTGAGCGCCAATTTTTCGTCTAGTCCATTAGACTCTGGAATTCTCTTCCATCTGAGCTCAGAAGGATTAGCAGCAATCGCAACTTTCGTATAAATTTGTTAGTGAATTTTTCATAGTTAATGTATATGTAATTAATTTTGTACCCTATTTTTCTCTTTTTTGTTTTTTTTTTTTTGTTTCTACTTTTGCGTAATTTATAATAGTATTGGACTTATTTGCTTTATTTTATTAATCAATTTTCTTAATTTCTTAATTATAATTTTTGTTACTATTATTTTAGTTTTACAATTTTTTTTCTTTTTTGTTTATTTATTTATCTCTAATTTTTCCTCTTTTTTTTTTCTATACTTTGTTCACCTACACCTTAATATAAGATTTATCTTACAAGTGTAGAGTTTATGAATAAATGCAATTTGAATTTGAATTTGAACTTATAGTATACGCACAAGGTATGTATTGCATCTGTTCTGTGACTGCACTTTTAAATAGACATAAAGTGCGTAGGCCTCTAATTCCTGTATTTTAGAAAGTTACAATTTTTTATGAATTCGTATTGGATACAAACTAAGCCGCACTTAATAATAAGAAATAAATTGGAAAAAACTAATCCATACACTCAGGAAATTTTACGTGAAGTATTTACAAAAGATGTCGTAAAGTTTCGATCTGAAAGATTTTCATAGTTTTGGGGAAAATTACTTAAAATCTATAAGATTTTTCTTCCAGAATTTATAACACATTTCAAGAAACATATAAAAAAAAAATCAAAAATTGTCGATGAATTTTGCAAAAAACATAAAATTTCATATAACCAAATTTAATAAACAAATTAAATCAGAGATACTAAATGCAATCATCATTCATACTACTCCACAATTAAATGCCCCTCTTCTGAAGTGCAAGATCACAAAATCGATCACAATATTATAAAACATTGAATTGAGGAGAGAAAGAAGCAGAAATCGCTAAAACTACGTAGAAGAGTCCAGAACGATAGGATTTATTAAAAATTATAAATCTCTTCGTCCAAAAGAGGAATCAAAATATGAAAAGCACATTTTAAATTTACAGGTGAGGATCCTATTCCTATGGATGTTGGAAATGGTTACCATTCCTCTGACGCAGTCAACCCTATAGATTAAAAGGATTAATTCAGATGCCGGATATACGGAGATCAAAATAGATGAGGTAGAGATAGTAGATAAGTTTGATATACTTCTACTTGTAATATACCCTGCAGAGAGAGATTCTGACTTTGCACATAATATCAACAATCCAAACACAACTAAGGCAATTTCTCTATTAAACGAGATTGACTCAATTCAAAGTAAGGTACTAACTCTCTTCCCCCAACCCAGTAGGGATAGAAGAGGCTTAATTAATATTGTGGGAAAAGGGAAGAAATGGCTTTTTGGAACTCTCGATGAAGATGAGTGACTAGACTTTGAGACACTCTTAAAACAACAGACGAAAATAACTATAGAACGATTGAAAATTCTGTGTACTGTAGGAGGGGTGCCGGTTGAAAGAATAACACAGTTTTTTAAGTTCAAAGACATAACACTTTATTTATTATCTGGTATAGTTCAGTTCTCTTACGTCTAATATCACAAATCCAGACTTAATACCCTTGCCCCTTTCTTTGGTACTTTCTTACCTCCATAAAGACGAAGAATGTGTGTAAATTTAATTTGCCGTGAAAGTGTGCATAAAATTATATAGTGCTGAAAGTGGAGTATACTGCTACGTGTGGGCAGTATATTTGGAAATATGGGATCCTTGCAATATGCTGGAATATGTGAGCAGTACGTGCAACACTGCTGAATTAGGTCGATATGGCAGGATAGAAATTTGAATTGCTTCCGCGTGTATGTGACGTTTATCGTGTGTGTACCTTTGGGTACAACAAATGGACTACTGCTACATGTGGGACTGCAGTAATAGCAAACACGTCTGACATAGATTCTGAATTGGTCAGGATTAACTCCTATATAGAATTGCTTGAGTCAGCCTCAATTTGTGAAAAATGTAGAATCAACTCCCAGTTGAAGTAATTTGAGTCAACCTCAGATCGATTTGTATTTAGGATCAACTCCTGCATGTGGGACTTGAGTCAACCTTCATTTAGGATTTCCAGAATCAACTTCTGTATTTGCGATTAAGTTAACCTTAAATTATTGGGTAGGCAGAATCAACTTCTGTTTTGGATGCAGGGTGAACTTCTGTTTTAGAACTCAGAATTAACTTCTATTTTTAGTATTCAGAATTAACTTCAAATCTAGATTGGGATTTATGCTCAGAACAGACTCCAAAGCTTAGGACTTTATCATATCAATTCTGATTTGAAAATGGGTAATTTCACAAGTCAAGTCAAGTCAAGTGCCTTTGCGCTTTCCAATTTCTTCATTGTCTTCCTTCTTTGGATTTTATCAGATGATTTTTCACATCTTTTTTGTTGTCTTGTTCAGGGCGTTGGGGCTTATCTTCGGCCTTCAGTTAGATTAGCTGTTTTCTCTTTTCTTCTTTCTGATCCTTGGTTTTGTTTTTGATCACCTCTCGTGTTGTTGTTTGTTCTTTTTTTACAGCTTCTGCGCCACATCAGCTGTAGTTGATGAATTTCTCGCAAGAGTTTGTTATTAAATTTGGGAGGGAGTCGGAGGGAGTAGGGATTGGATATGTTTTGGGATCTTTAAGAAGTTAAGGACTGGAAGGTTTCTATACTGGCAGATTTTATCAGACACATTCCCGGACTCTTGGGTGGTTTATTTGGGATTACCCCCTGTAGTAATCTCCTTTAGTGTCGTAGAAACATATTCTACCTTCGTGAAGGTAGATGTTTCTAGCATTCGGTTGAGCCAAGAGCAAGGGTGACAGGTATGTGAAATTTGCCGGTATTAGAAGATCCAATAAGTTGTTTATGACTGGGTTTGAATGGATAGGGATTTTCTCGACTTGTTTTTCGGTTTGACCGAACAGATACTCCTTGATAGGAGTTATATTGGCTGCCTCGTAATTTCACAATGGCTCGCCGCCTTTTTATAGCTGCTGAGACCAGTTATGTGCTATACTCCTGATAGTGTTACCCTGGTAGCGCTTCTGTCAATTGCTGCGGCTAAAAAGCGTCTGACTAACATAATGTCAACTGTATGACAATTCGGATTGTAAATATACGGAGGTTCATGTAATTTAGATAAGTTTTGTACTATCTATTGTTTTTTTTTTTTTCAAATATTCATTGGGTTTTCCTATTTATTTTATAGAAGCGTGTATTCTTGCATGTTGGGCTTGAATCGTAGTCCAGATTTGGCGGAAATCAGAAAAGTATCCTTGTTATAACTGATTTTTTTTGGAACATAATACTTAGTGTTTCCTTTCTATCTTTTTAGGAATTAATATGCAAAATTGGACAGGATGTATTGACGAAAATATAGTTGGTTGTTCGACCGAACAACGATAGAAACTATCAACCAGCAAATAAAAATCAACGAAAATTTTAACAATTTCTTTACACAACTAAAAAATATTTTAGAGTCTGATAGGAACAACATTTTAATAGATTTCGAAGCCACAAACGATTTGTTGTGAAAAATACTAAAACAGGAAGCACTCTTAGAGTAACAAATAATGATTAACATTTTCAGAGAACAGGTAGAATAGATTCAAGACAATATAGTCTCAGCCAGGATAGGAATAATACATCTAAACGTATTGAATTCCCAGGAAACTAATGAATATAGGATCAATCTAAAAAAAAACTAAGTAACATCAGAATATGTCTAGCCAAAACTACGAATGATGCCATCATCTTCGCCATAAAAACGAGCCCTAAAAACAAATAAAAAATTATTGGTGCCAATTTCAAATTCTAAAAACCAACAAATCAATGAAGAATTAGACTATATATAGAAGATAAAAAATACATCTTAAACATCTCAAGATAACCTACGTTTACAAGAATTAAAACCAAGCAAACATTGAATCGTAAAGAATACTGTAAGTTAATCAATAAACCAGAAGAAGAAATAATAGAAATAAGGAACGACTTTCCAATTTTCAATAACTTGAAAAACAAACAATTTGAAAGTTGCTGTGAAGAGATGAAATATTTCTTTACCGGAAACTTTTTCATTAATTTCATTAATTGTTCAACTAAAATAGACAATATACAATACAGTAATAAAGTAAGGTATGTGAATACAATATGCGCAAGTTGGCAATATGGCCACTGGCCGTAGTTTGGTTATTTCACGAAAGATGATGGAAAATGTCACACGCATAGATTACCATTATGCCACTGTAATATATGAACTGTAAATCGGATAAATAGGTGGCACACAGCGAGTAGTGTCAGCGAAAATTATTTTTTTAAGACGTCTTTCTAATATTTACGAGGTAAGTATTTTATTGAAAAAGTAAGTATAAAAAGTGCTATCGTCTTACAATGTCTTGTAGTCAATACATCGGTATTGAAGCTTAGATTGTGGAAAGAAAAAGTTTTGATTTGCAGTAAAACATTAGGTAACAACAAAGCCTTACTTAATTTTTACTTTATGTGCAGCAATATGCTCATAATGCGGAGTTGGCAATACCCTATGGGCATATTGCTAGCACGGCATACTCGTATTGTCAGCATGTAAACTCTTTACTTTTTTATTATTACCTAATGTACTACCTATATTCAAAATAAATATTTCACTTGCAAGAGATCATTTATTTTATAATTGCAGACCTTTTCATATTATGGCCATATTACCAACACCGTGTTGGCAATATGGCCATTTACACATTTTTTTCAAAATTAGTTAAAAAATATTGCAAAATAATTTTCCGCGAAAGTTATTATTTTTTTGTACTTTATTATGATATATAATTGACGTTTCTTATATATGCATTATCTTTTAACAAAAAAAAAAAGTCTTAGGGTGGGCATATTGTATTCACTTACCTTATATGAATTCGTTGGAAGATTTGTAATCCAAAACAGTGAAAACATAACTATAAATAATGAAGCATTGACATTTGTACTTCATCAAGGAAATAACAAAAAAGAAATCAAGGAATTAAAGTTATAAAAGATAATAAACTATAGCTTAGCATTATAATAACAGTATCAATACTAGTAATAACACTGTACTCATTTTGTAGGCAAAGAAAACTCAAACTTAAAATCACTAACAAGATAAGGGAGAATCTCGAGTTTATGGTGGGAGGATTTACATCCCCAAAAGCTTGTAATCCCACAAAACATTGCTAACGGAAATTAACAGTAACCAAGACTTTTCACCTTTGCAAAAAGTAAAATTCTCAAGCATATAAAATTACTAATTTCATGTGACAGGGTAGCGTGACGTGAAGTAACTCCTCCGCCTGTGAGCTTGAAAGCTGATCCGTCAGCACGTTTTTATGTTTTGACGACAAAATTGTAGAAATTAACCCTTTCTTTAGTGAGTTATTTTTTTTTTTTGCATACAAATCTCAGGAGTTATTTTTGAATTCTTAGATAGATTTCGCAAATTGAAAATAACTGTTAAACCAATTTACCGATTTTTATAAATATTGGAATATAAAGTTTTAACAATATTTCACAGCTACCTAATAACCAAAATATTTTTTTTATGCAGGGGTTGTCAATTTTTTATGCACAAGGATTTAATATGTTGAAAAGTTAACATTTACAAAGAAGTAAAATTCACAAAATCTAAGGGGGGGGGGGCTATTTTGGTATTCCTTACAAATTGTGAAAGTTTTACCCAAATCGGAAAAGGTCGGGTCCAAAATAAGCACTTTTTGGTCACGTTTTTATCTAAATTAAGATAATGATACCGTTGAAGAGGTGGGCAAAAGTACTTTAAGTACATGCAACAAGAAAGTTTAAAAATCGCATTGATAAGGACATAAAGGGATATTTAAAAATATAGTAAAATCTAAGAACAAATAAAGTCCAAATTTTGTATGAAAAAACAATTTAAGTCAATGAGATTTTTGCATTATTTGGTTGATGTAAGGAATCGTTTCGATATTTCTTTTCATGTTCTTGGCCATAGCTACATGGAATGTGACAAAAATATAGAGCAAATTAAGCAAGATATTCGCCTTGAGCTACCTGAGAATGGTGCAATCACGTTAGCGTTTCATGCCATAGCTCATCAGCATTCCCTTTAATCGAATGTAAATGAAATAATTTTAAGGCCTCGACAATGCAACTTAGTAATATTTGTAAAAGAAAACCCAGTTTCTCATCTCGGCTAATCTTTGATTTATTAATTTCTAAGGATTATCCTACTGCACTACAGTTAAGAAAATCGTATAATGGTCGATGGGAGACTTCTATCGTAAGAACTAACAAAATTTAATAGAAATTATTATAGTACACCGTCAAACTTATACGAGGAAATCATTCCAATATCTTCAGCAAAATACAATGATTTGCAAGCTTTTAAAAAATACTCTGGGAGATGGCACAGACATTTTGCGAATGACAACACTCGAGATTATGAATAAAAAGGCCTAAATTAACTATTCAACCATCACCTGAAAAGTATTTAAGTTTAAAACTGCTTTCAACATTATAGGACTGGACTTGTTTTTCTACTGTTTTTTCAGTGAAGGATACATTTACCGTAAGCTAAAATAAAAATTCAAAGGCCTCCTATTCTTTGAAACAGCAAAACAACACAATGCAAACAGATTCAAATTATTTCATAATAATTTTAAAGTGCAACTGCGAAATAATTATATCGGACAAAATATTTCTAAGTATTTTTAGGTACATGCGTTTCTTCGTTTTAATTCTAATTACGTCATGACATTTGTGCTTCTAGGAAATATCTAACGGAAATAACTTTTTTCTATTTTCTGTTTATGATATTGCAATTGCCTTTAGTTTTGGTTGGAAAGTGCATTCAGTCGTGCGAAATAAGTATAACAGACAAATTGGTGAAAATTTATTTAAGCCGTAAAGAAGTAAGTACTTTGCTTGATTGTGTTTTGAGTTAGTAAGATTTTTTTCGCAGCGATAATTTTCAAAAAGGCCAAGAGGAACAATGTTAACAGTTGAAGAGCGGACTAGAATTTCAGCTTATAGAGAATGCGGAATGACAATTAGAAAAATAGCTGAAAAATTGAAAAGGGATAAGACGACGATTAATAAATTTTTAAAAGATCCGTAATTTTACCGGACAATGAAGAGACCAGGTCGTACCCCAAAAGTCGGTGAAAGAACTAAAAGCGAAATAAGGCGTCTAGCTGTTAATAAGAAAGTTAGTCCATCACAAATAAGACCTCAATTATCTCTACCCGTGACTACAAGAAGAGTTCAACAACTTCTGAAGAAGGACGAGATTATTAAGTATCAAAATCGGTTGCCGACGCCCAAGCTCTAACCACTCCACAATTCTGCAAGATTAAAATTTGCGGAAAGGCATGAATTTCGGGAGGATGAATGGCAATCCGTTATATTTAGCGACGAAAAAAAGTTTAGTCTGGCCGGTTCAGATGGCTGCCAAAAATATTGGAGAGATACCCGTCAGGAACTTGAAACCCGCTGTTTTAGAATCTTTCAAGGAGGTTCACTCATGGTATGGGCTGCGTTTGGTTATCGAGGCAAGACTCCAATCTGTTTTGTGACACACAAAATGGATTCAGTGAAGTTTGTTGAACTACTGGAGAGTGTGCTTATTGATTTTGGAGATAACTTATGAAGCGACAATTGGATATTTCAGCAGGACAACGCCGCTATATTCGCCTTTAGGTATGCAAACAACTTTTTAGCGTCGAAAAATATACCTCTACTGCAATAGCGCTCTATAAGCCCTGACTTAAACCCTACGGAGAATCTATGGGCCATCTTGTGACAAAAGGTCTATTGAATTGGTCGTCAGTTTGATGCTTTAGTACAGCTCAAAATAGCGATTCGGGAGGAATAAGTTCAATGCCTCGTCGCTGAATAATTATTAATAAGGGCGGGCGTATTAATTATTAGAAATAGGTTTAAAGTAATACAAATTATGAGATAAGATATATATTAATCCATTAAGTTTTGTCTGGTATAAGTATTTCGTTCATGGTTCTGAAACATTTAATATTTTAGTTAATTTAAATTAAAAATAATTACATGAAGTAATGTTATTAGTTTTGTTTTTTCAATAAGAATACAATGGACACACAGTTTTGTTAAAATAAATTCTTATTATTTTCTTTTTAGGTGATTACGTTTGTCTGGTATAATTATTTCGCACACTGTATATATTGCTCAATTGTACCATGAATGCAAACAAAACAGGTTGCTTTTCAAATTGTAGAAGTCTTTTATTGGTGAAAATCTGGGTGATAAATTTTATAAAAATCAGGTTCTTCATAATTCTTCATAATTCCAACAAGTATAGTGCAGGCAAGTAACTAATATTCTTAGCTTGAGTTTTATGATTTTTCTTTTAAAAATTTTCAATTTTATACTAATTTTTATACCACTTTGACTGCTAATTTGGGATTATTTGATCGCTCGGTCAAAGTATCCCTTGGAAGTCGTCAAAAATCTAATCACATTATTATTAGTAATTTATAGATTACAGAGGATAAAACTTTCATAATTCCGCGAAAGTATGTTGCAAAGGCCGGTTCACGTAAATATGGGTATACTGAAGGAGATTTGAAATTAGCTATATGTGACGTTGAAAATGGTTCGTTACATTTTATTCTATATTTTTGGGAGCTTACTAACATTATAGGACTGCTTCAATTGTTAAAGCTGCCAATAAACATAAAATAGCAAAAGGGAACACTTATTAATAAGTTGAAGGGGAAGCACGCAGGCAAGTTGGCCGTCCCTTAGTGTTCACAGTTGGCGAGGAAAAAACTTTTGTGGACCATATGCTAGTCATGGCCAAATGGGGACTTCCTTGCGATTCACGAGATCTTCGTCAGCTAGTCAAATTATACCCAGACAAAAGCGGCAAACGTATTCCACAATTCCGCCACCACAACTTTCCCAGCGTCGAATGGGCCTGGCGATTTTTGCAGAGGTATAAAAATGAGCTATCACACCGAAGTACCAAAATATTATTCGGTCAAAGGCAGCGGTAACACCGAAAGAAATGTCCACCTATTTTGGCCATCTCCAAGAAATCTTAAAGGAGATCACTGGTACTGTGGAATCAACTGTTCCTCCTGAGCATATATTTAACTACGATGAGACAAATTTGGCAGATTATCCTGGTGTCAAAAAATGCATTTTCAAACGCAGTGTCAAATATGCAGAGTGAGTTCGAGATTCTTCAAAGGCATCTACATCGGTTATGTACTGTGGATCAGCTACAGGAATGCTATTGCCATTTTATGTGGTTTACAAATCCACTCATCTTTGGCAAATATGGATGGAAGGGGGACCGCCAAAAACCAGGTATAATAGGAGCACAAGTGGGTGGTTTGATTCCATTATATTTACTGATTGGTTTGAAAACCTATTCATACCAGAAACACGAAAACTTACTGGGAAGATTGTAGTTATCGGTGATAATCTATCCAGCCATTTTACTGCACGAGTTATTGAATTTGTGCAAGGTAATAATATCGCGTTTGTTTGTATTCCTATAAATTCCACCCATATCGCTCAACCATTAGACGTCGCATTTGCAGAAGAGGTAGTAAATTCACAAATATTTTAACGTCCTAGTTAGTTAGACGTCCAGGAATATAACCCCATATGGAAAAGTCCAGTGGGCTCATATCGGGGAAGATGGAGGTCATTCGGCCTTTGGTGTAAAATATGGAAAATTTACCTTGCACCAATCTTGAACCACGTTTGCTGAGTGAGTTAGTGCTCAGTCTTGTTGAAACAAAAAGCAGTATTCACCGAACAATCTTCTGGCATGAGGCAGCATCTGATTTTGTAGAACAACTTTCAAATAATAACTGTAGTTAATTTTAGCACCTTTATCGATGAATAGTAATGGCAATTTTTTCTTGCTACAAATAGCTTCCCAAACCATTATGCGAGATGAAGATTGAAATTTTTGAATAGCCCGTTTTTCTCTTGGAATGTTAGTAATGTTAACTGCATAACACCTATCGTTTTGCGAATTGAATGTTTTTTTCTAAAACAAGAAGCTTCTCATTTGAAAAAATTATTTCTGAATCAGCGTGCCATTCAAGAAAAATCTTGGAACGTTGATGTCGTTTTGTTTCCTGTAATATCGTTATACCATGAATTTTTCTTTTTTTTTATATGTTTTCATTTTCAGATCCTTTATTAATATGTTTCTGACTGTTAATCAACTGATTCCATGTTGTTTAGCGATTTGATTTTGCGAACGATTACAATTTCTTCTAATTTTTTCCCGAACTTGTTTGATAACCGCTGGTGTACGAACCTGTACCTGTTCTCCGCTAATCTTTGACTGAATGGGTTTCTCGAAATCGTTTTATTGTACGAAAAACAATTCATTCGGCAATTCCCATTTTTCTGCACTCACGACAAATTGCCTTCGATATCAAATTTCGCGAATATAACGCATTAGCTAACACATGCTTTCCTTCTAGATTCATTTTCTTCTGTTACAAATTACTGTGGAAATCGAACTGACAAAATATTTCTACTGCACTCTCGGATGACTTAATAAAAAATATTAGTTATTGTTTTTTCCTTACCGAAAAAGTTTAATACGCAGTTGAATTTTACTGACAGAAAAAAACCGCCCAAAATAGGTTGAAACATAGCAGAACGTACATGTGCGGCGATACCGCTGAAAAAAGCAGTCTAAAGTAAGACCGGTGTGATTAGAAAAGTACTCTGAAGAGTTGTTCGAGATTTTACATTTTTTATAAATTAAAAGTATTGCTCTTTACCTAAGTAAAAAATTGTGTTTTATTTATTGATTTTCATTTTCTTTATAATTTTATGCTTTTTCATATATTTTTATTTCCGAAGGAATAAAGACACTTAAGTCGCGCATATATCAAATGAATTCTGTTCTTTTATAATGAATGATATTTATTAACTTCGTATTCACTCGTTTCTTTGGAAGAGTGATTAAAAGCAGTGTATGCATTTTCATGTGGTAATCTGATTTAAAAATGTTTGAAAGCGGTTATATCAGGGACTCTTAAGGAAAGCTCTTGATACATATCCTACTGGGTAAATTTGCATAAAAAGTTGTAAGAAATACACATCGACATGTAAATTTACATAAAGCAATACTGATTTTTACGCAACTTGTTTCAAACAATTGTCTTAAGCCATAAACGTAATTTTGCTAGTAATACTATACCTATTCAATTTTCTGCCATTTCGTTTTAATTTTTACAATTTTTAACATTTATTTATTGTATACCGTAAGTACTTTCAATAAATTTAGTGTTAAAAATTTTAAAACTTTAATTTTCATTCTATCGACAAATGCCTAAAAGAAAAGGTTCACATTTCGTGACATCGAATTATCTTAGGAGTTCATTTTAATGGATTCAACCACAGCCATAAGTTTTAAAAGTGAACAATTATTTAAATGCAAAGCTTTTAGTGCACCTAGATATTATCTAAATGGATTTTAGTCGAGCTATGTACAACTACAACAACAGCTACATACTTAGATTCATATTGTCTGTAAACAGTATAACACAATCCTAGGTAGAGAGATATAAGTTCATAAACATGGGGAATTACTTGCACTACGTTCTACAATGCCTGTTCATCACCAGATTTTTCGGTCTTACAACATTTTATATAAATTTTAAATACAGAGTTCTAAATTTTATTCCAAATTTATTTTTATTGTGATAATCTTGGCCTCTGCGACAGCATTGATTTACTTCTTAGCTAGGTTATAACGAGAAACAAGATATAATCTCACACTTGGAGTGTGGTTCTCATTGGGCTGTTTTAATAATGGTGACTATATTAAGTAAAACCAAGGAAATTGTTTTGGTTTTTGAAAAATTATTTTCCAGTCAAAATGACATTTACAAACTTACAAGAAAGTCAAAATTTTTAGCAAGAATGTCCTAATATTTGTAGCCCAAAAATTTCTGGTTATTTCACATATTTTCCATACAAGCGAGCCTTGTGCAGGTATTGATATATTACTCTCGTTACTTGAGATATTTCTTTGTACAGATTTGTTTTGTTGCCCTTATGATTGCTACAAAAGCGCAGTTCGAACAACTGAACTTATAAGCGCTGAAAATTTATCGGGAATTATATGAAACTGATTCATATAGAAACATTTTAATGCAAATGTGCTGTGATTGTAGCGATGAAATTGATAAGAATGCTGCAATCCACTGGAGAATCACACAAGCATTGTGAGCTAAAAAGAATTCTTCAAGGACGCCTAATTATTTCAATGATGGATGCAATGCAGTGGTGTGTGATTATATATTCGATTCAACAATATCTGCGAATAGGGCAATTGAAGCTATGTGATATTGTCCCTGTATTCATCGATCTTATGTTACTTGTTTTGATCTTAGATGAAGGAAGCCTCTAATACACCAGTAGACTTCCTAACTACTTTTGATATTAAACATGACATTCCAGAGGACTGTAAGTATTACGAAGAATATTATAGGAGAAATCAGTGTGACATACATAAATTTATTTTCCAGGTCGCAATGTTCAAATTGCAACAGTCTTTGAAACCAGTTGAACTAAATATGTTTAACATGTTTGAACTAAATAATGAGTTTGATCCTGGCATTTGTTGATACTATTATAAAGATTTATACAATCGTCAGTTTTAACTAGGCAAAAATATGCCGGAATGAACGCATATACCTTCAAAATTATTATCGTGTTGATGTGAGGTTTTTCCTTTTTTTGCTTTTTACTAGGGTGAAATTATTATATTTGTCATCATAAATGTACACTTGAATTATTTCCTGTAATAGATTCAAATGAAAAAGTTCCACCATTACTATCTGGCTGGCAATTTAAAATAAGAAGGAAATCGATTATTTGTATTATGTAGGTATAATGCTTAGAGACAAGTTACATTTATAGAATCACGATTACATTGTTAGATGTTGTTGAATTTGAGACAATACAAAATTTGTTACACCTATTCATAATTTTAAGCAATATGGAACATAATTATGTATTGCACATAACTAAGTATTGGAGCAGGGCTGTCTCCAGATATAGGTCGCGGGGGGCGCCTAACTTTGAAGACCACTGAAAAGAACAATTCCAGCAGAACTTCTGAATTTTTCCTAATGAAATGATTAACTGCGCAGTAAATCTATTCTGCTGCACTTTTTGTGAAAAAATATAAAAAGTTTTGGAAGCATTTAATTTGATACGTTTAAGAACGCAACCTTATGGCTACCAGCTGAACCTTCATTCCAATTTAGATCGTGGCTGTTGAAGGCTATGTAAGAAAACAGGAAGTGCTGTTATCTGTAAAATTCACGTACATAAACGTGGGTGTTTGAAGTAGGACAGCGCAATACAAGGTTTGTTTTAATTGATAGGAGCTGTCAAAAGGTCATTGATAAGTTTTCGATGTAATGACGGCTTCTTAGAATGTTATCGGCGTTTTAAAACACACCGTAATTGAAAAAATTCAGCGAAACTACACCACGGCATTGTATACATACATATATTGTATATTGTTGTAGTGAGTTATTTACATTTAAAACAACAGAACTTTTTTGGAATAGAAATGTTTTATTAATTCGTAACATGGAATAATTTTATTGAGATACGTACTTAACTCAAAGGTTAAATAAAAACAAAATATAAATGATGATTGGGAAATTCTGAATCAGTATCTTAGAGAAGTTGATTGGGCGGTCCTAGGATCGGAATTTTACTAAAAATGTACACTCCTTATAAACAAAAATACTTACGTAACCAAAGTCACGTGGTTCCGCGGACCGCTATACAAAGCAAATTCCCACAATAACAACAGAAATAATTCTATTCTCCTCATCAGCAGTTGGTAGATAACTAAAGACTAGGAAGCAGTTTTTCCAATAATTTCTTTCTAAAATCGGCTAAAAATATTTTAAAAATCGGCACATTCCAAATTCCATTATATACAAAGTAATGCAAATGAAAGAATGTAAATTCAAAACCAGCAAAAAGTGTCGCCGAGAGTACTATCGAGTGGTGTACTCTTTCCTGATTCAGAAAACTTTCTCGTGATGTTTTTATCATTTTCATGCACTAGGGTCACTTACACCTCAGTTACAACATTTCGCATATATTTTTCCGTTCTTTCTTTCAGGGACATTAGTGCTCTGTTGTGAACGTTTTTCTCGTAGAAAGTCATTTTCCATGTCGTACCTATTTCGGCACAATCACGAGCGGAAAAAAGTTGTTCCGCCGAGTAGGTACTATGAAGTGGTGTATTCTTTTCATGATTCAGAAAATTTTCTAGGTACGTTTTTGTCGCCGGAAAGCTCATTTTCATGCACTTGGGTCACATGCACCCCATTTACTACATTTCGAATATATTTTTTCCGTTCTTTCTTTCAGGGATATTAGTGCTCTGTTGTGAACATTTTTCTCATATGAAGTCATTCTAAACAACGCACCAATTTCGCACAACCACAAGCGGAAAAAAGTGGTCTCGTCGAGTACTATCGAGTGGTGTACTCTTTTCATGATTCAAAAAAATCCACTTTTTCATCCAAGAAAGTGGCTCAAAAACATCGCCAGAGCAACACACCAACCCAAGTGAAGTTTGCGTCAATCCCAAAATCGGCTGAAGAAATATGTATCAAAATCGGCTAAAAATCGGATATCGGCTAAGGTAAATTTTTTCGGCTGATGAAGTTAAAACTCGGCCAAATTAGTCGATTTTCAGCTCAATTGGCAACGCTGCTTGGAAACGACTGCAAAAACAATAGCTGAATAGCTTACAGTGGAAATGATATAAAAAGAATTAACAGTTCTAGCGTTCCCTGGGATCGCCTGTCTGTGGTTATTAAACACTTGATTTGATTTTCGCGAGCGGGAAAAGTTGAACATTGGGCAACTCTTTTCATTGCGAGCGGTAGCCACTCACTTACATATCTGTTCAGCCCGTATATTTTAAATAACAAATTTTGTGCATTTGATATCTGCGCATGGTGGTAAGTGTCCTCGAGCTTTTGATCAGTTTCCCCAGCTTTTACTGTTTTTAAACCATATTTGCGCCCCTGCTCACAAGAATTCTGGATTTCGCCCCGCTTAAAATTGCTCCACGAAATATGCCGCATATTTCTCTGTAGCTTTCATTTACTTTAAAATCACAAATACCAAATATATAAGGCCAATTTTGATTCTTTTAAATTAACTTCTTTATATTGCGGGCTTTGTTTTGTCGAACTATAAACTTTGAAACATTTCCTTCTAAGCCTCTTGTAATGCTAATTTAATTAAAACTGATTATATCAACAGGCTTCGTTATGAAACATTATTATGGAAACTTGTGTAAATTTTCAAGAGCGATTACTTCAACCTCACTATTGTTGTAGGCCTTAATGCCTGCATTAATATAATTTTGTATACATTAATTCGATATGAGGTAGCCTGTAGACCTGTGGTCTCTCCAATACTGTCATCTGGAAATGACTTTTGAATTGAAGTCAGCCACTTGTACAAAATCGGATTTGAATCAATCAGGCCCCTCAACAAAGACATAATATGCGAAGAACTTTAGTCCTGCCGGAACAATATATGCAAACGTCTCTGAATAGAGTGAGTTGAAATGAGATGGTCCCAATGATGCTCTGCTGTGGGGATTAAGAACAATGGCTATAATATATTCGCACTAATTTGCATAGTACTCAAAGTTTTGATTGAATATGCAAAACCATTTGAATCCGAAGTAGAGAGTTATTGCATTTTCTAGAGTTAGGCATAGGCATTTTTGTTATAAAGTTTCAAATTGCGTTCAAATAAAGCTGAGCTAATGGGAATGCCAATGATGGGAATACCAATGAATTTGGAAAATTATTCAAACATTTTACATTTACTGTGTAATATTAAAAGTGAATGTAATTTGATGGCGTAAAAATTTAATGCACTTCTATTTTCGTATTTAATTTGCTTTCAATTGCTTGAAACAGATATAATGAAAGTTTCTTTTATCTTACATTTGCAAATGAAAGAAAAACATAGAAAACTCGGTGTATAAAGTGAAACTTCCGTCGGCCTTACATGTCTGAATTCTAACTCTTTGGCTTGTACATACTCGTTCAGAAAAATGTTGATTAACTTCATGCTAATAACGTTAACGTTCAAAGAAAGTCAAGAAAGTATGAGTAGATAACTGTCCTATTCCATTGTGGTAAGAACACATCTTCTACCCGAGTTTTTGATAACTTGGCGGCAGAATAATCCCAACCATCAGAATGACAATGGAAGCCAATGCACTACTCTATTTCGTAAACATACTGTAAGGTTTAGGTTCTTCTGAAGAGGCGTAGTAGGTCCGGGTGAGGAATAGTGCCCAACTATTTTGAAAAAAAAAAACATCAAACTTCGAACTTACTCGAAGCAAAAACAAGACAGACCGTCCATCCCAGCGATGATCATCTCAAACACATCACAATAAACAATAATTTGTTGATACCACAAACTAGATTTTGTTGAAAATAGGGAAATATTTCTTTAAAAATTCTTGGATTAAAGGTACAAAAAATTGTTTTTTTTTTTTTTAAATAACTGCTCACTAAGACCAAATTTCCTACATTTTTTTACAAACCCTTTTTTATGTCTGATGTGTAACGACGTAAGAATTTTTCCAAAAAAATGTAACACGTATATTACACCTGATATAGGGTGTTTTATTCATAACTCCTAAGGAGAGGGGAGTTCAGGGCTGGTAAACCAGTCGTTGGAAAGGCCATGAAATTCCGCATACAAAGAGCTCTGTAAGTGACCGTACAACTTGTACTTTTTAAGATATATAAGATACAGGGTATTTTGCGAAAGACAAAGATATTTTCTTAATTACGCTTTAATTCCGAAACGGTTGAGATGGCACCCACATCCTCGCCATATATTTTTTTTGTTACTAGGTGACTACTATCACCTCCTGTCCTATGGACCACTATGGACGAAATACCCTGTTTAAGGGGTACTATACGCATCAATTTTTTTTGAAGAATGTTGGACTGTTGAGGATTTATTTTCAAAGAGAAAACGAATTTCTTTTATCTTTAATCCAAGATGGTAGTCCGAGAAGAGTCGCATGCGGGAAAACTTGGATTTTCATCGGGGACTGAAGCGAAATAACATATACAAAAATCTCAACTTGCCCACCAAAAACTCCTATCGCCTGGACTATATACCAAGTTTGTCATTCCGTTTGTAATGCATAGAAATAATTGTGATAGAGCAAAATGGATTGGGAAACCACGCATAATATTAAAAGGTTGCCTTTTGAACGTCCGCAGTGATGTGTACTTACTACAATTGTAGTTGATCTACTTCACCTTTGGTGATTTACTACTTTACTACATAGCGAAGTCCTTTTACTACATTTAATAATTCGACTGTCAAATAAAAATATTTCTCTTAAAGAAAAACATTAATGTTCACCTAAATTCAAATCGAGATTTCAGTCTTTCATGCCAGTTAGCAGTTCCTTTCTATAGTTGATGAAAGAACAGAGAAAAGAGTGTTGCCACTGGGTCATTATTGCTTGTTTCAGTTTGGGAAGAGCCTTCTTTCTGTTCTGCCTTGTATTTTGTACGTCATCTGTTATGGACTTGTAAATAATAGCTCTTATTTATGGAGCCTTTGGACGAATCTATACGTTATTTTAGCAATCTTAAATACACGGGGCATAGTTTTGTTAAAAATTAGAGATGTGCCATAAAAATGTTGCATCGTAAAATGCTTTAACTTTGCTTTCACAGCTGGCTCTAGATAGGGTTTATCTTAATATTATTATTATTAATTAAAATGTAAACATACCTTTCTTTGACAATACACCCATTCTATAGACAATATTTCATGCGTACACTTACAAGCTCTGAGTGGTTCTCGGATAACATCCAAGTTACTGGGGTATTGTAGGTCGTCTCTGGATAAGATGTGTAACCATAACAACGTGTCACTCCTGTGGATTCTTGGTCACATGGGGATCATGGGGAATGAAAGGGTTGATCTCTTAGCTACTGCTGGTTCTGATTATTCCTTCTTCGGACCGGAACCCTCCGGAAGCGTTGCCACTCCGATACTCATCAAAATGGCTGTACATAGGAAGCACCAGCAGAGATGGAAGGACCTGAGTATGTTAGATGGTATTTGCAATGCCATAGTAAATACAATTTCAAAAATGGACTACATCTGGCAACCCATTTTTGGTGTTGCCAAACAAAAATTAGGATTTCACTTTACTTCACTTTACGCGTCGCCGTGGTTAGCTCAAATTTTTTACACGTCGTTTTCATAAAAATTGCAAATACAACTATTTCTATGCGTTATCATATAACATATACAGTGATGGTGGTGTTTTTAAAGAGTGTTAATTTGGGAGAGCAATATTGGAGAATAGCATTCATTTGGCAGATGACGAAAATTCTACGAATTCTAACGTAAAGTTGCCATATTTTGTTGTAACTAATGCGGGTTTCCATTTAAAAACGAACATACTGAGGCCATACACTGGATCACAGTTATTCCCAAGTGAAGAAATTCTCAATAACACTTTGTCAAAAGTCCGCGTAAAAATAGAAAATACATTTGGTATAATGACTATGCGATGGAGGGTGCTCGTTAATGTTATAAACTGCTTACACAGAATGCTGAAAAAAATGTAAAAGCTATTGTTGTGCTGCTCAAATTCGTTAAAATGAACGATTGCGGATACTGTCCTCCAGAATACTTGGACAGTTTCAATGGGAACGCCAGAGTTGATGGATTATGGCGAAATGAGGTAAAAGTCTTGTACCAATCCAGGCTTTTTAGACGAGTTAATGCTCTCAGGAGTGCGTTTTCTATTCGGAAATCTTGAAAGACTATCCTGTAAATCTAAGAAGGTAGGAGAATTAAAACTCTTTGCATGAATGGAGCAAAATTGACAGGCTTAGATTTCATTCCATTCCTATTACTTAATAAACTTAAATTTTCTTCCTTAAATTAAAGTAACAGCTTAAGTTTACTAATTATTGCTTGTAGATGGAGTATTACGTCATAGATATGCTATCTCATCACTCAACAACTTGAAACCTTTAAGCTGATAATCCACTAAGCGTTGAAGGGGTAATTTGGCTTCTTCCAGCTGAACTCTCAGGCAATCACAAAAGGCTGCTTCTTTGGTAATATGTCCACTGTCGTCCTTAAGAAATCTCATTAGGCCAAGCAATTCCTCATTTGTTTTTTCTATTAGAAGAACGTCTACCAATCTCCGCTGCTAAGTGGAGAAATAGGTTCAGAATGGCGTTTTACAGTAATTTTCATAATTTTGTTAACAGATAGAGTTTATATTATTTATTGGTACTGTGAGGTTATTTTACACATACATTTGAGAATAACTTCTGAAATTTTCAAAAAAATTTCTCGAAAAGTAGTCCCTTATCCGACTGAGCAGTTCGCGTACATCTTGGAGGCCGCAATTTTTATCTGAAATGAACTGCACAAAGAATTTATTTTTTTTTTTCTTATTTGTGTCTCTTCTATGTGAACCTCAATTTTCTCAAAACAAAAAATGGAAACTAGTATTTTTTAGAGGGGTGTGAACATAAAACATGGTTTTTTGCTATTTTTTCCTACCTTAAAAAAAACGAAAATACCAAAATATTAGTGAGGATCCAGGTTCAAATAGAGCGTATTTATTTAAAGAAACTATATACCAAATTTCAAAATGATGGGTTGAAAGCTTTTAAAGGTAGAGTGTACGCAAATTTGAATAAAGTCGCTTCGAGAAAAACGCGTTTGAAAAAAAGTGGAAGAAAAGGTATTGTTCAGGCTACACCAATATATCTCGTTGATCTCCTGATTAAAATTTCTCCCCAATAAATGTTCCTAAAAAGTAAACCAAAGAAACCACAAAGTATCTAATTCTAAATAATAAAACTTAAAACATTTACCTGAAAGAAGAAAAAAAAAACGAACAATATCCTACACACTATCCAGAGCATCCATAACATTCCCATCTGATTAATGTTCTGCCAAAAGTCCACTCAACTAAATTAAATCAGAAATTTGCACCTGGCTCTCCTTGGCTGTATAAAAGACGGTTTTATTTAAAAATAAATAGAAACTTCATCAGTAAAATAAGATAAGATGTAACAAAATATACGTATCGCAGTATATTTCAGTTTTCGTAACATCATCAAATGACATTGTCACAATTTGACGTCAATTCGTGTCGCCACAGACAAAGTTCAATGGAATCCAACTCTGAGATCGAGCTTTGCCAGGGAAACCCATGAAGCGGCAGCGTAGCGGTTCACGGCGGCTACAAGAAGGCGACGAACCACAGCAGAATCAGCTCACTCTTGGTTCGGAATTTACTCTGAACACATCCTCCACCAGAATTTAATCCGTTTCCTATCTTTTGAAGAAAATCTAATTTTTGCCTCCATCTAAGTAGAAATTTACTCCTACTGCAAAAATTTACTTCTGTTTCAATTCCATCCTTCACCTGAATAGGAATTTACTCCTACTGCAGAAATTTACTTCTGCTTCATTTCTACCCCACACCTAAGTAGAAATTTGCTCCTACTGTAGAAATTTACTTCTGCTTTATTTCCATCCTTCACCAAACTTGGAACTTACTCCTGCTGCAGAAATTTACTTCTGCCTTAATTTTATCCTACAATTGGGCAGGAATTTACTCCTGCCACAAAAATTTAATTCTGCTTTAACACTGCAGCAAGGCCCAGACGTTATAGGTCACTTTGAATAAGTCATATTACAGAAATAAAGGGAGCAGAATCACTGTAGCAACACTGACGTTCTTGTTTTGAATTTTTTATAAGTTTTTTGAAATATTAGAGTAAGCTAGATTAGTTTCAAGAATTGAATTACTATTATTGAATACCTACTGTCTTGTGATATTAGTGTTAGCAATCTTTCAATAAAAATTTTATATTTGAATTGTTGAATGTTGAATTATCTTTTACAACCAGCACCCCTCTTCGCTTGAGTAGCAGACGCTTACTTATTCGGTTAGATCTTTTGAACGCATTGGAATTTTGACTTGAAATTTTTGAAGTATACATATTTTTGAATAGTTTGTTGGCAAGTGATTTACGAATTTTTTTAACCGTCTTTCCCCTTAATAGTTCCGGAATGGGATTTGCTAGAAATGATCTATGTAGGTGTGAGATTGGGAAGTTTTACGAATACTTCGCTGTATTTGTGACTTCCATTTCAGGCATACTGTTGAACAAAGATTTTTCAACCAATAGTTCATCTTCATAACTTTCTTCCAAAACTATATTCTATCATACGACATTGACACCTCAGGTGCAGTGTGTACTATAAAAATTAAAGTTAATGTCCTGTATTGATATGTTTTATGTGAACTTCAATTTACTTCTTATTTACAATGTTGGAGTCATTTAGAAATGACAGCAAGTCATGAAATTTACAGATTTTTAATTTGAATTTGTTGCCACCACTACTTCCAGACGGCTTGTTTTGTTATTATTTCAGTCGAAGAAATCGATCCTTTATTATCCTCTGCCCGGTTTTTACAGTATCACCTAAATTAACAATTTATATGTAAATAACGCCAATTGTTTTGTAATTTTCAAGTTTAACTCTTTTCCAATTTCCGCCAAAGCTTCTCCTTTCTCTCACTAATTCTATTAGTCTTTCATCTGTATCCATCTTTTATGAATTTTCCAAATAAAAATTTAAAAACTTTTGACTTTCTTCAGAACCACACTACTTCACTTCACGAAAATGTCACTTCTGCCAACTAATATCAAATAGTGCAGTGTGCAATACGCTGCAGTATTTTAGAAATTAGCTTAACTTCATGCAATGCAGTGCTGTACGGTACAGTGTAGTGCAGTCAATATGGGTTGCCACGTTTAATCCCACAGGCTCTAAATTGCACTGCATTGTACGGCACTGCATTGCATCTCATTGTAATTTAGTCTTATCATACTATCGGTTTCAGTCATCTGTTCCCGTATTTGAAAGTCGAGTGCCTCTCGTTGAGAAACCTTGAAGAGGTCCAAAGATAGAACATGCATAATTTTCCTCTAACTGAGCGATCTCAATATTTATAATGCTGTATAGGATTCTTTTATTCTAATGGGTTTTCCAATAAGAGGTGTTATTTTAATTAGACCGCTATTTCGGTAGATGTTACCTTCGGCTGTCATTTTTCGACATTTGACAAGTAGAAACTACGCCATTAATAAAAATCGAACGATACACAATTCAACAACGCATTGAAATTATTAAAATTAACTATAAAAATGGTGAAAATGTGGCAGAGACGGTTCGTAAAACTCGAACACTTTTGGGTCGTCGTGAAGGACCTTGTCGGACCGCAATACAGAAATTGGTAGAAAAATTCGAGCTGTCGGGACAAGTTAGTGATGTGAAGAATAAAACCCGTGCACGTCGCTCAAGAACAGCCGAGAATATTGCTGCTGTAGCCGAAAGTGTTGAAGAAAACCCAGGTTTGTCCAATCCTCGTCGTTCTTTGGAATTAAGCATTCCACAAACGTCATTACACCGTATTTTGCATAAAGATTTGGGTCTTAAGGCTTATAAAGTTCAGCTAACACAAGAACTCAGGTCCCGTGGCGTCACTGGACCTTACTTTTTCGAAAATGAGGCTGCAGCAACAGTTACGGTGAATGGATTGCGCTATCGACAGATGATTAATGATTTTTTAAGGCCGGAATTGGATGGTATTGATCTGGACAACGTTTGCTTTCAACAAGACGGCGCTACGTGCCATACAAGCAACGAAACCATTGATCTTTTACGGGAAAAGTTTCCGGACCGTGTTATCTCTCGAAGTGGTGATCACAATTGGCCACCGAGATCTTGTGACTTAACACCTTGCGACGTCTTCCTTTGGGGCCACGTGAAACAGAAGGTCTACGACAACAGCCCAGCGTCGATTCAAGATCTCAAAGGTGGAATTCGTGAGGCTATCGAGGTCATAGGGCAGCCCCTTTGCGATTTGGTTATGGAAAATTTCATGAAAAGGATATGGTCCTGCAGGTGTGGTCGTGGTGGTCATTTGGCTGATGTTATTTTCCATTATTAACCGCATACCTTCCTCTTTATAATGAAATAAAGATCCGATCATTTACCTCAAAAAATGGCATTTTTCTTTGAATATCAAAATAACACCTCTTATTGGAAAACCCGTTAATTGGTCAAGGTTCTTGTACCTCGATGTAAGGGCTGCGTTTACTTTGCTTGCAGCACAACGTCATAAAGTTGTTGAGAATTCTCTTTTATGATGCGCTGCTTAATCAAGTTGCTTGTATCTTGATTTTACTTTACTAGATTGCTGCTTTAACGGTGCTTGTATCACAGCGCCAAATTCGAATCAAAATGGGTACAACTGAATTAAACTGCTCGGTCTGGTAGGTAAAACAAGACTAGAAAATTATATTTTCACAAAACTTAAGCTATAACAACCAAAAATATTAACAAAGCTAAGCTGTTTTTGCCAATGATAAGAAGAAGAATAAAACACAAGTTCACATTCCCATGTATACCTTCTTAATAGTGTGCATATCGAATTTCGTGAGGATAAGTGTGTGATCTAGTCTCAAGCTAAGGGGGTACCGCTGGTAAATTGATAACTCAGTCGTTTAAGTTTAAACATAGAAATATTTTTTATTCAATATATTACGTAAATCCAGCAAATTGAAAAAAAATCCAATAATCTTAACCTAATATTTTACAGTGAATTCAATCCCTTAAACTAAAAAATTCAAAATATCTTATATTTATATTAAATAATTTTGTTCAAGAAAGAATTTTTTGGGATTCTCCGGTATATAGCAAAACCTAAAAAATGTTCTAATTTGTTATTTCATCACACAACCCATTAATTTTTGGAGGCAAGTTTCAAGTCTTGGTTTGACTCATCAACAGGTCCCAAATAGCGAAATTGGGTGATTTGAAAAATAAATGAAAAAATGAAAAAAGAAGAAAGAAATGAAAAGTTTGAGAAAAATAGAAAAAACAATTTTTTTTTTTTTTTAATAAATAAAAAAATTGTTTTTTCTATTTTTCACATTCATTTTTTCCTGTTGATGAGTCAAACCAAGACTTGAAACTTGTCACCAAAAATTAATGGGTTGTGTGATGAAATAACAAATTAGAACATTTTTTAGCTTTTGCTATATACCGGAGAATCCCAAAAAATTCTTTCTTGAACAAAATTAAGTTTAACCCGGTAAAAAGTCCAAACGTAATCTGGAAAGAAGAAAAAAAGAATTTACCATTAATTTATGAATTAAAGCTAAAACAGAATAGGATATTTTAAAGTATACTGCAGCGTGTGGGCTTTTCTAGAAAAATTGAAAACGTTGCAGCAAGTAGCTGCAATGAGTGCTGCAGTGAGTAAGGCTGCAGTATGATCAGAATTGGATTTATATTTGTTTGGAAACAGAATTGAAGTGTATTCTGCCGTGAAGGGGTAAATAAATGGCAGTTTTGTCTGTGCTGCCCATGTGAAGACGGTAATAGTAGCAGAATTGGACTTCTGCTTAAGTGTTTGATGTTAATGAAGCAGAAATAGAATTCTACAGCAGGAGTAGTATATTGTTGTTTAGGTGAATGGTGAAAATAAAGCAGAAGTAAATTTCTGCAACAGGAGCAAATTCCTACTTAGCTGTAGGATGGAAATGAAGCAGAAATAAATGTCTGCAAGAAGAGTAAATTCCCGCTCAGATGTATGATGGAAAGGAAGCAGAAGAAAATTTCTGCAGCAGTAGGAAATCCTGCTTAGATGTAGGATGGAAGTGAAGAAGAAGTAAATTCCTGCTTAGATGGAGGATGAGGTGAAGCGGAAGTAAGTTTCTGCAATAAGAGTAAATCCCTACTTAGGTGAAGGATGGAACTAAAGCAGAAGTAAATTTCTGCAGAAGGAGTAAATTCCTACTTATATGGAACCAAAAATTAGATTATTTGCAAAGGATAAGAAACAGATTGAATTCTGGTGGAGGATGTATTCAGAGTAAATACTGAAATAAAAATGGGTGCTTCTGCAATCAATCAGAGTACTTCACACGCGACTTACGAAACGAAAAGAATTTTGACTATTTTAAACCGAACCGATATCCCGGGATATTTGAAAAAGATTTTACGTAGAACTTTTATTTTGGCCTAGGTTTCACTTATGTCTTTAATGCACTTTACATTTTAATTGTTCGATTTACTGATAACTTTATATTGCACGATGTCGGATAATTATTAACAGCTTGTTGCACGACGGCGAGCTGTGTTCTTGTCTGTTGTTTCACAATTTTGGGTGTATGGATTTAGTGGAATGAGGAAGTTTGATGGGTCGGGAGACTGTGGAATTGCGGAATTTCTCCAACTTGTTGTAGAGTGAGATTGGCGTTTCTTCCTACATGATGAGATATCTCCCGAAAATCCAGAATGGCCCAGCGATGATTAATCCCACGATGATTGAGCAGGATGGTATCCTATCCACGATGGTGGCTTCCTGTGCTAGTGAACAAAGTAAATCTTTCGCCCAGGTAATAAATGTTTCTCGTTTCCGAGTGAGTAAGGTGAACAGGTGATAGTTATGGAAGTTTTCAACTTGGAGATGTGTTAAAGGCTGACTAATGAGGGGGTTTGGATTTTGAGAGATCTTCTCAAGTTGTTTGAAAGCGACAGATAGGAGGTAGTGCTCGATCGGAATGATATTTGCACTGTCATACAAAAAGGAAAGCAATGTTCGTCCGGTCTCCTGTACACACCTGTATAGGCCCGTAAGATCTTTCTTTCGAGGGCGCTAACTTGCTTCATATAGTATGGCGAGATGGTGTCCAGACGGGGAAGCAATAGCAGATAATTTAGCGGATAAGCTGTTTATATATAAGCAGCTTTGTATCTTTCGGGAGACCGTTTCTCCTTCTGATAATAGGGTTGAGTAGGGAGTAGGCATAGTTGGCTTTCCTCATGATCCGTTCAGCATGGTTGTTGACTTTCAACAGATTATTGGAAGAGACACGAAGATATTTGGTGTTCTGTGAAGGCAGAAGCTTTTCGTTATTGACTTCGATTTCGATGTTGTTGGCTCATCTGGTGAGATTGGGTCTTCCCCTTGTGGAGGGGTTTCAGATGTAAATCATTTCAGATGTGTTAAGATCTATTTTGATGCCCCACTTTCTGTGGAACTTGTCGAGTTTGAGGACATGCCGCTCAACTTTGGTAGCAGCGAAATTCGATGACTTGGAGTGGGCGTACGTAAGGGAGTCATCAGCATAAAGTAGTGCGGTGGAATTTGAGTAGTTGGCAGGCTGATCGTAGGTGAAAAGATTGAAGAGACTTGGTCCGAGGACCGAACCTTGAGGGACACCAGCACTGACTGATGTTGCCTGAGATTTGATATTGTCGATTTCTATGTAGAAATTCCGAGATGAGAGAAAACTATGTATAACCCGAGTGAGATAAGGCGGGACCTCGAGGTTTCTAATTTTGAATATTAGCCCGCTTGTACAAACTGAATCAAACGCTTTCTCTACATCAAAGGAGCAGCATACTGTCTGCTCCCTTTTTTGTTGAGAGCATTTGTAGAATCACAGAGGAATTTGAGTAAAGCGTGAAAAGTGGAGGGCAGGGGCTTGAAGCCGAATTGTGTGTCCTGCTTGATATTTAGGTCGGGGCAGGTATTATGGGTGATTCTGCTGCGGCTCGTCGCCTTTTTAAAGCCCCCGTAAACCGCTACATCTCTGCTTCATGATGGGTTGCCCCAGCAACGCTCGATCTCAAAGTTGCATTTCATTGTACTCTGACTGCGGCGAAGGTAGCTGATGTGATGATCTGTCCATTGATTACATTGAATAAATGTCAATATACGGAGATAAATTGCCTTTGGGTAAATTTGGTAATTTAGTGTTTTATTTGTTTATTATTAATTATTTTAGAACTCAGCGTACGATGTTTTAAATAATTTGGGAAGAACTTCCAATGAAATATCATCCTGTATGGACGAGAAATATTTTTATATGAGTATTCTATTTAATACTTTTGTTCTGAACCCGAAAATGTGTGTTCTCTTTTTGTGTGTTTAAGGAGCATTGGGGAAAAATTGCATAAAGGGATCGTCAAGGAATACTGGTGTGGCCTAAACAATAAGGATATGCGTTTTCTACAAAATATTTAGGAAGGTATTTTTCTTTTTTGATGATCATACTGTAAGTATTTCGACAAAATGTGATAAATTGATATGAATAGTAATTCAGTATTAATCTACTGTGGTAGCGATAACTTTAGCGATTCGCAAATGAAATATATGACAAAACAAAAATATCTAATAGCTGTTTTAGTGCTAATTGCGATATCACTAAATTTGCATTGCCATCGTCGAATTTTTTGGTACGATACGGGTGAAGCAATAACAAATTTTCAAATGTATGACTATTTCCTATATCGTCACCAGTTCAAAAAAATTGCACAAGCTAGCCAGGATGCCAAGTGAATTGACGATATTGCAATCATCACTTACTTATTAAACTGATTCTCTAACGGAACTATTATGGTGAATTACGAGTACGATGCCATAATTTGTACCCTCGAATAAAAAACAAAACGCATTAGTAACAAATAGAGTATAGCGAGGCACTTTCCAATTTTTTTTACATATAGAGTTTGATATTATAATATATATAGCAATATATTGAAAAACGAATTTTACTTCATTCAATATGAATATGAATGAAAATGAATATGAACATGGTTTCATATTAATATTTATTTAAAAAATTGTACTCAAGATATTTAATTTCTTATAAATTAATAAACCAAAAAACAATTTTACAGACTATTACTACAGACTAAATTGATAAATTTAATTCAATTCAATTTAATTCAATTTAAAAGAAAAAATCATGTAAGTAAAGATAGAAGTAACAAAAAGAAAAAAGAAAATTTAGCAAACGAAAACAAAGAATTATTTAAATATAAAAAGTTAAAATAAAAAAAAAAAAAACACTGAAAGTAATAATAACAAATCTTCCAAAAGTATTAATGCTTTCCGCCCCCTGAATTTGTGCGAGTAAATTATTCCAAAGACGAATCAACTGAACATGGAAAGAACCCTCCATGACTCGTTTAGAGAATCTGGGAGTAAGAATTTTTCTGTGTCTTGCTGAACCCAGAAATAGAAAGCGATCATAAAGATATCCAGGTTTGCGTGAGGTAATAAGGCCGAATAGGAAGTTCAACGTTCTGCGATGCAAGTATGTCTGCAATGTACAGCGTAACAAGGAACATATGGTGTGATGTGATAATAGAGTAGCAGTCCATGGATACACCGAAGACAGTCATTAAATTGTACGTTCACTTATAGCATTTAGTGTAGGGTAAATAAAGTTTCCAAAGCAGAAGTGAGGCAAGATGAGAACCTTGACAAGTCTTTCACGAGTGCGGATTGGTAGTATGTCGGCTGACAACTACAATATACGAAGACAAAATGGTAACAGAGTCGATACAAACTGGTGGAGGCTGAGCGGGGTCAAAGCTTGGGTTGTGTATTGGGATTACAAACCATTTTACAGGGTTTAATCTCCATTAGGCCGATAGAACTATTATGGTAAATCTGCACGTCATCCGCATACAAGTGAACTTTAGCGAATTGGATTTTTTGTGGCAGATCATTTATAAATAAGAGAGAACAGAAGAGGTCCAAGAACAGAACCTTGTGGAACACCCCTATACAGTCATAATAGACCAGAAAACTCGCCATCCACTTTTACTCGTTATTTTCGATTTGACAGCAAGCTCATCACAAGCCTACAGGTTGAACTAGAAAAATTGAAAATATTTTTTAGTTTAGATATAATTTTAAAATGGTTTACGTTATCGAAGGCCTTGGAATAGTCCAGCAATATCACAATTGCAAGCTCGTCGTTGTCTAATTCCACGCGCAAATCGGAGGTATCGCATCATGAAGCAGTTTCGCAAAGGTGGAGGGAGCGAAAGGCCGACTGCCAGAGCAATATCATGTGATTTTCCTCTAAAAAAGTATTCAACTGCCAGTACATGGACTTTTCATTGGCTTCTGCCTGATAGCATAACACACTTAACGGGCGGTAATCGCAAACAGTGGTAGGTGTTTTATTTTTAGCAATTGAGATGACAGTGGCCACTTTCCATTTCGATGAAAACGTAGAGGTTGTAAGGCATGTATTGAATAGGACTAGGATTCCAATTTGGATGCTAGGAAAAATACTTTCAAGCCGTCTGGTCCAACAGCATCAGATTTTATAGAAAAAATGTCCATGTCCATTCAGGACCAATGTTTTTTATAGCATAACCAATATTTGTTAGTGTAATTTCTATGCTATTTGAATTGCACGTGCTTCAGTTTACATTCGTTTTGCTCTGAAGGGATTAAGTGGGAGAAACTCATGCTGGATCCTCTGACATTTTTGGCAAAAATGAGAATTTAATTTGAGAGGAATTTTATATCTCCTTTCTGCGCTTTGGCCAAAGCGAAATTTATCTTTTACTTAAAAAATGGAGGTAGTCTGACCTGATGTACATTATTATGAATAGTTTGAAAGGATTTTGAAGGTATTCAAAAAGATTTTATAATTCAGATAATCCTACGTTTTCTCGATTTTTGTGTTTAACTCGTTATCTCAGTCGTACTACAATATTGCATAGCCAAGTTCGTTTCCCTCATCCATGTAAAAGACGAATTTACATGAAATTACCTGTTTCGGTCTAATAAACACGAAAAATTTCCAAATTTTGTTCGGCTGTGTCGTATCTTCTTATTAAGTTATCTTTGGTACTGCTTTCAATACTATCGAATAGAGGTGACCATGAATCCGTAATAATTCATTGACTTGCTTAATGCCAATTTGGGATTTTAATAGCCAAGGGTGCATTCTGGCACAATAGTGAGTTATTGCTAAACAATTGCCTCACATAAAATTATTCTGCTGCCGTCGGTTATTTTGCTGATTAGCCCAACAGTTGGGTGTGATGAACGCTTTAGTAGAGCAATTGACGATTACATTAATAATTAACCTCGCATAATGATGTAATGCGATACTACTAAGTGACTCGGCTGGTGCAGCCGGTAGAACAAACGGCAGGGTTACTGTACATATCAGCATTGTGAGTAAAAGTTTACTTCCGGGCATTGGGATATAAAGTAGCACTGACTTGACTGGCGATTCCGTTCCATTATCAGTCAAAGTAGTGTAAAGTTTCCGTTCGGTTCGGAATACTTTTAGAAATATTAATTGAGGTCATAATTCTTATTTTCGAAGGTTTAAATTAATTGAATAGTTTTGGTTTTATTTGGGACACGACAAGTCCTCTTAAATATCGAGCACTGAAGATATTGTTTGTCATATTTAATAAGTACTCAATAAATCACAATATTTTTATTGGAACATTTTCTGCAGTCTGTACTCAATTATAGCATTCCAGTCAAATATGCCGAAAAAATGCTCAAGATACCATTTAATTTGTATCAGGCTGCAATTTTGGGAGTTGGTGTAGGGAAGTCCTGGGAGTATTGTCCGAAAATGCGCCATTCAAGGGCCAAAACAAAGGGGTGAAAGATAATAAAAACACCGCTGAACGCGTGGAAATCTAAGTTATTTGCCACACGTGTGGATCGGAAGTGGTAAAATTTTTACAAACTTTAAATATGTTGTTTTATTCTCAGAATATGTTGCAAGAAGCTAAGGGTGGACACATCGCTATATCCACGAACATGTGTCCTATTATATTGATTCTGCAATATTTTAGTTCAGGAGCTAGAAACCAAAGAATCGTGAATTTTTCGAGCAAGAACAGAAGAACTGGGGTAGTAACGAAAGTTATCGGACATGCGCGTATACAGGATGGGGGGGTCATGACCCACCAACAAAGCGCCACCTAACCTTCGCGAATAATTGAATGAGCGATCTGTAACAGTTTAACAGGATCATTTTAGTATGGTACAGTTTGGTTTGAATGGTCTGTTTGTCTTATTATGAGTAATAATAGAAGATGGGTATAATAGTCATTTGCTCGTAGCTCTTCGTCTTTAAGCATGTATAAATTTTTTAGAATTTGCTTGCGTTTTTATATAGCGTCGAAAAGTCATCTATCATATCTATCACAGGATAGTAAGTAATTTTTGAAGGCACATTTATTGTAGTATTTAATTGTTTAGAAAATGGCACGTAATGCTCTGCAGCCCAGCTATGAAGATGCTTTTATATTTTTGTTGCGCCGGTTACTCATATATATGAAAAAGCACACAATTTCGAGTTGAAAAGTCTTATTATTTCTTAGAAATTGGTCAGCGATCATAAATTTTTTTTCTACCTATCTGATTTTCTTACGGTAGCGAAAAATTCACTGTCAAAACAGGTACTCGAAAATTTGGAAGTACAATTGCAACGACAGGCAGTGAGCGGCGATTGTGAAAGGTCAGATAACAGCTTTTCAAACAGATCTGATAACAGCTTAACAGTTTTTAAACTGGTCAGATAACAGCTAAACAGTTTTCAAACTGACCTGTTTTTAAAAGCAATATGGAATCCCCTGTGACGTGCTTGATTATAGGGAATTAAGGTTTTAGCCTCCAAGACATACTTCCGGGTGTAGGTCAAAGACCTGACGCCCTTCCGGTTTCAAAGGTGTTGTCAGTGGTCAAGGTCGAGCCCACATGTAAATGTTTTTTTTTTTTCACAAGCTGCCCTACATTCTGGATAAAACGCTCAACCTCCCGAGCTCGCTGTAGTCGGAAAATATTATTCGGGAGTGCTCGACTTAGTAGGGAAATTGAATAAAAAGAATGCCATATATAAAATATCATTATTGATTTATTATAAATTGAAAAAAACATATTTTCGTTTTGGAGGGGTAAAAGGTTGTGCATTTTCGCTGTCTTCTTCTTCTACTTCTTTTGACTCCAATTTGACTGGTGGCTCGTTTTTGACTCTGGTAACAAACTCTTTTAAGGGTTTGGTGATTGGCTTAAAAGTTTCTTCAAGTTGAGCTTCTGCTTCAATCCTCCCCGTCTTTAGAGCTTTAAATTTCCTTCGGACTGCATTCCTTGTCTTGATGATTTCTTTTAATAGATTTTCATTCATCGTCGATATTAACTGAATAACGGCTTTTCAAACAGCTCTTGTAACAGCTTATCGGCTTTTCAAACAGCTCTCATAACAAGATACTGAAATTTCATTTGTAGTTTTGAAACAGATTTTTATCGAGAATATTTTATATTATTATATTAATACAGAAATTAAATAAATTAAAATCAAACTAATTGCCAAAAATATCACAACTTTACCATTTGTATTTAAGCGCCTCGAAATATCCATCCAAACCATGTCTTTTTTGTCAACTCGTCTATACTGTCTTGTCTTGTAAATCATAATTATTTTATGATTTCGCACTTTCTCAATCAATTTTTCATCAAAATCCATTGTTTTGAAGTTAACGCGACGTCCTACAATCTTGACAAAAATAAATGTCACGACAATTTCATTCGTTTGATTTTGTTGGTAGTACTGCAGCGACCACGGCAAAATTAGAAATTGATCAATCACGACGGCAACTTCGTTAACCGCTGTGCTTTTATAAGTTTGACAGCGGCATTTTTTCGTCTTTTGGCCTTGCCCGTCGCAATTGTAAACGGCTTTCCAATAAGAGGTGTTATTTTGATATTCAAAGAAAAATGCCATTTTTTGAGATAAATGATCGGATCTATATTTCATTATAAAGAGGAAGGTATGCCGTTAATAATGCAAAATAACATCAGCCAAATGACCACCACGACCACGCCTACAGGACCATATCCTTTTCATGAAATTTTCCATAACCAAATCGCAAAGTGGCGGCCCTATGTCCTCGATAGCCTCATGAATCTTCGAGGTCTTGAATCGACGCTGGGCTGTTGGCGTAGACCTTCTCTTTCACGTGGGCCCAAAGGAAGAAGTCGCAAGGTGTTAAGTCACAAGATCTCGGTGACCAATTGTGATCACCTCTTCGAGAGATAACACGGTCCGGAAACTTTTCCCGTAAAAGATCAATGGTTTCGTTGCTTGTATAGCACGTAGCGCCGTCTTGTTGAAAGTAAACGTTGTCCAGATCAATGCCATCCAATTCCGGCCATAAAAAATCATTAATCATCTGTCGATAGCGCAATCCATTCACCGTAACTGTTGCTCCAGCCTCATTTTCGAAAAAGTAAGGTCCAATGACCCCGCGGGACCATAAACCGCACCAAACAGTCACACGTTGAGGATAGAGAGGCTTTTCAACAATAATTCTTGGGTTTTCCGAGCCCCAGATGTGACAATTTTGCTTGTTGACGAAGCCATCGAGGTGGAAATGGGCCTCATCACTCAAGATGAGTTTTCGATGGAATTCCGGATCATTTTCATGCATTTCAAGTACCCAATCAGCAAAGACTCGACGTTGTTGATGATCGGCCGGCTTGAGTTCTTGTGTTAACTGAACTTTATAAGCCTTAAGACCCAAATCTTTATGCAAAATACGGTGTAATGACGTTTGTGGAAAGCCTAATTCCAAAAACGACGAGTAATGGACAAACCTGGGTTTTCTTCAACACTTTCGGCTACAGCAGCAATATTCTCGGCTGTTCTTGAGCGACGTGCACGGGTTTTATTCTTCACATCACTAACTTGTCCCGACAGCTCGAATTTTTCTACCAATTTCTGTATTGCGGTCCGACAAGGTGCTTCACGACGACCCAAAAATGTTCGAGTTTTACGAACCGTCTCTGCCACATTTTCACCATTTTTATAGTGAATTTTAATAATTTCAATGCGTTGTTGAATCGTGTATCGTTCCATTTTTATTAATGGCGTAGTTTCTACTTGTCAAATGTCAAAAAATGACAGCTCCAAAAGTGACATCTACCGAAATAGCGTGCTAATTAAAATAACACCTGTTATTGGAAAACCCTTTATTTAAGCCTTGAATTAACAAATTTTGTTTTACGGTTCTCCAGTAGAGCCCCAGTTCCATGCAATCAACGTTTAGCCACCCGTTGATTTTTCATAGCGACACTGATTCAAGCCTGAGTTGTTCAAAATTTTTACGTTCGTAGGGAAGAATTAAATTTTTCTTAGAAATACACTTGCAAAATGTTCTTAATAGTTTTAATGAATAACTCGACAACCGGTCCAAACGAATTGGTGCATTGATTCTGGTGGCTCACTCTTTCGGACAGGAGCACAAGCATTTAGTTTTCTTAGAAAGATCTGAACATTTTTCTTTAGATTTTTCATGCAGTATTGGCGGCGGACAATTGTTCCATAGAGTTATATTGATTCAGGTTCCTGGGCTGATCCTGGTTGCTAAAGAAATTTATGAGCGCTGGCAAGCGTACATTCTGTTCTTGGAAATTTACTTGAACATTTTTCTTTCGAATTTTTATACACTATCGGTTGCTGAAAACCATCAGTTAGATTGATGCCAGTAAAATTGATTCTACAAGACTATAAAAATAAAAACCATTCGCTTTCCTCTACCTACGGTAGTTGCCGTTACTATGCTTGTACTTTTGTATTAATTCAAGTAGTGTCGTTTAATTTATCTTCACGTTTAGATTTAATTTATAGGAGAAGAATAATCATGTTACATTAGTTAGCGATGGAGGTAGAAATAGTAGTGAAAGTGGAAAGCAAAAAACTGATAAGATCACTGATAACTTTTCTCAGAAGAAAGAAAGATCAGTTGAGTTCCCATCAAAAGAAATAGTCAGTGACATATGCACTTCTACTCCTATTCCTTTGAATGTGAATCAAGGTGTAAGCTTTCACTCTCAGTCAATTACTTCACCCGTAACGGAATCGGTTGCATCACATCTATTTCTACAATCTTTGCAGGAGAAAGAGTATCTGGACATGTGTCCTTAATGCCTGTCCTGGATAATACAGGGTGGGCCAAGAGTCACCATGGGGTTTAAAAATAACTAACTTTTTCGTTTGTACATTGCTCCACACCCTGTTGACCGTTTCTCTTCATTCCTTTTTTACATGATAGCCAACTGTCTGTTCTTCAAGGTAAGCATGTTTCCCCACCCCACCTTACCCCTCCTTTTTTTCATCCTACCATATGTTACCCATGGTGAATTTTGGCCCCCATGGTGACTTTTAGCCCACCCTGTATTATCGACAGGTTTTCCAAATCAAACCAAAAATTGGGTTTTGTGATATCTAACTTAAATATGATAAGAAAAAATATAAATTTAAAAGCTACTACTTCCGACTTTTTCCTTCCCCTCGAACATTTTAGTTGTGACCCCCCACAGGCTGCTGGTCTGGATACGCGTCTGTATCGGACTACAAATATGTTGCGCGATATTAGCGTTCATATTTTGCTATGGTAACGACTATTGGAGCATTTTTAGTTTTTTTCTTAAAAATATTGGCTGGTTGTGCAACGCGAAAACTGATATGACGGAGGCATTGCTTCCTTACAATTTTTCCTTTTTATTTCATTTTGGCTGCAGTTTTGCACACTCGATGGTTTTTAGGGTTCTAAGTGACTGAGATTGCGTACGCTGATGTGATTGTGTGCATTTCTTGTTTATTTTTAATTGTTGTAATGTTTCTGGATGGAAATGGAAAGATATGAGATTCCAGGCTACACGGGAAGAATTGGATATAGTTAGAATAGGTGCACTCCTTAAACAGATATAATTCCTTAATAAAGCATTATGCAAGTGATCTTAGATCAACGAACGAAAATCAAAATTTTGGCTTCATTTATCGTAAGTAAAATGACATATTCGATTGTGCATATTTGATTGTCCATGCTTTTGGATAGTCTCTAAGTAAGATAAAAAAATTGACAAAGTATGGGTTTTCAAAGGCATCAGCGCCATTCGTTCATCAATTAGTACTTAGTACATAATCTTATATTTTACAAGCGAATTTGTTTGGAGTTATTTTGTGTTATTTGGACTAAAAGATGTTGTGAATTCTGCAGCATTAAGTTGCAAGAGAAACCCTAAATTAAATATTTAATAAAGACGTTAGTTTCTTCCTGTAAATCACTTCGGGAAAAGGTAATTATATGCTGGTGGGAAGGCAAAAATATTTCCAATTAGAAAATCTTTTTTACACTTTGGTATGAAAGATGGAAACGAATATCACCATGTGACGCAGCTGCTAATTGACAGTTCGAGAAGGCCCAAGGTATATAGAATACAATGGTATTCCCATTACAAAGCAGCAAAAGCACGGTACATAGAACACAATACTCTCTGCGCTGTCTCTGTCTTACCTATATAAATATACATAAGTCACGAAATTACGTCACACAACATGTGACAAAATTTTAATGGGAATATCTTGTATTTTATATAACTTGGGGAAGGATATACCTTGCTAATTTTTCCAGAATTCTATGTAGGACCAAATCGTACCAGGTGTATTTCGATTTTTCCACAGAGGTAAAATGAGGATTATCTCTAAAATCAGCTTAATAAAGAACGTAACTTATGTTTAACGTGCTGTAAGTCTTTACAGATATCAAAGTTACGGCCTAACATCAGTATACCAGTTTTATGTTTAATTTTTATAATACTTACCACACATATATAGGTCAATTCCTTTCGACATTTTAATGACTATAAAAAAAAATATGTTTTATTCTGTTGTATTCAACTATTCTCTTTAAACTGCACAAGCGATATTTGCATTTTTATTAATTTTTAAAAGAGGCCAGAATTTGCATGGAAAAGAAAGTCTGCGGTTATTGATCTTCCTGCCAGCTGGCTGTTCATCCAGACTAGACGTATCGATAGTACTCATTCTGCCAGGAAACAGCATCAAACGACAAAGCTATCCGGATAATGTTCATCTTTGCATAAATGGTAATCAGTACGCCGTCAGTGACAAAAACTTGCCCTCTAACGAGCGGACATTCAACAATTACTTCTCTCGCTATTCATTCTGTCTGGTATATTTATAGTTATGTATGAAAGTCAACCGCACTCTGCCACAAGTTTTAGCTTATCTCGATGCCACTAAATTAAGCACGTCATTAAGTTTGGTTGTAAATTGTAAAACTAACACAAAAAAATCTCAGCACTCTTTATCTTAATTGAGATGATTTTAATCTTGGACAATAATTTAAGGGTCTCGTAAGGAAAGCAAGTCCGAGTCAGCAGTTTAGAAGTTTTGGATACATAAAATCTCCATAAGCTTAAACTCTCATACACATAGATCCTGGTTAACTAGAAGGGGAGTTTGTAACAGGAAATTTAATTTCCCATACGCATAAATTTTATTTTAAAAAGTCTCCGTGTGATGTTTCATTTGTTATCCCAGTCGAATCCCCCTTTCAACGAACAGACATGTTTTTTTTTCTCCCAGGGACTGAGATAAGCGATTCCATTAACCAGTTTAGGATAGCCGGAGAAAAGGTCCTGCGTATAAATCTATTTGAGATTCGTTGTCATCTAGTCCTTTGGTAACCCTTTTAATAATTAATACACAAAGTTTTGGTGTGATGTCGTTTAACGACTTCCAGAATATGGGATTTTCCATCAGCCTACGCAGCGCGCTTTCATTTTCCTAGCCAATCAATGGGAAACACGTACCGTAAATATTTACTTAATTCCGCCTACGTAATAATTAAAGCCTATGCAGAGGTGACTTCTTTCGTGAATTTAACTTTTGTGCATTTTTAAAGGTTTAGAATTGAAATTTTAGATCCTTGAAAATTTTCCTGTTGTCGGCAGGCAATTTCTGTTCATCATTGATTTTTTTTCTCCAAAATAGTCAACTGAGGTTATTGAAGATGGCTGAATGATGCTAAAAAAGTTGAGTAGGTACATGCAAATTTCAAGGTGATATTTTTAAGAGCATGACTATGGAACATTCACTGAATTTGCTACGCGCATACTTCCGAAAAAGAGCAAACAACTCATATAAAATCGAAATTATTTTGTATTAAGTATTGATTTAATTCTGTTTGAAATTAATTGATTGATTAAAGTTAAAGCATTTAAAATTTATAAAAATAGTTGGGTACACATATGTTATAAATAAAATATAAAATAGAAAATAAGAGACTGTAGCGCATGACTGTTGAGATACAGAGATACACGAGCTCATTTGAATCTAAGTAGTGATTCCATGGAGGTGGTGTATGCTTAGCGAAATCTCGCGTCGCTACGCTTATCGCAGCGAGATGCTTGACAGATGTTAAGAAATAATTCTTGACAGTATTAGGCACTGTGTACACTTCTTATGCCCTCAAGCCTTTAACCCTTATGTATAGAACTATATAGTAGTTGCGAAAATGCTTCCTTGTTATAATGACAGATGGCACCACTTGTACGATTTTGAACAGTTTTGCACAAGCTTCGCTGAAATTAAAGCTATGCAACTGAAGTAGACATCGCCTAGATAGAATATAAAGTGGGCTAAACTAAGAATTTTGGATTTTCTTACCTTTTACTTTGAAATATTTTTTTGTGTACAAAAATGTGGTTAACATCATTTTTTATAAAATCTGTAAATTGTGGACTCTCCGCTTTAATTTGACCTATTATACTTATCTGCTCACTGCAGACATTAAACAGTTATTAGCTAATAAGCCATTCAAGTAATACCGAAATTAGACGATTTTTTTAAATTACGTGTTTTCAGTCACTAACGGAAAAAATTGTCTTTAGTTTAGCTCACCATAACACTTTGGTGGAGGGGAGAGGAGTGCGGGGCTAATCGACCAGTCGTTGCAAACAACGAGCTTTGTAAGTGGCCGTATACCCTGTACTTTTTAAAATACGGGGTACCTTGTGAAAGACTACCAAATTTTCTTAATCACCCTGTAACTCAGAAACGGTTGATTAAGTGACTCAAATGAATGCACTGGTAAATTTGGATCAAGATCAGTGGCCTATCTCCTACCAAAAAATCAACACTGTTCACTTTCTTTTACTTTCAAGAGACTACTACACTTATTTTTTAGAATTTCCCACTATTAAGATCACATTATGTATAAAAGTTATTAGGTCAACTATTGAAACGTATGAGGAAACACACTTACAGGATTGTTAATAATATATATATAAACAGATATTCAAAGTTAGGATAATTTAACTTTAAGACACTGGCACACTTATTTAGCTTAAATATCTCGAGTAATCGTATTAATAAAGGATTATATAAACTGTTGGATCAGAGATCACCACACACTAGAAAACACACTTTTGAGAACGATTTATGATATAGATATATTGAGGTAAGACTTGGTACATAAGTTTGGGTCAGAGATTTTTTGTATCACACTGAAAACAGTTATTGGCAACAAGTTGTAATATACGATCGCCAAGAATGCAATACAAAAATATATGTAAAATAGATATGCACACGAAATGTACAATATATACAGGGTGTTTCATAATTGGTGCACCAAACTCAAGGGTTTGATAGCTGAGGTGGAGACAAGCAAAAAATAATAAGGGGGGGGGGGTAAGACGCGTCGTTTCGGCGGTAGGGGGGGTTTAAGATTTTTAGTACTTCTTCCACTTTACACCCAGTAACTTTCTTGATATACACCCTATCAAGGTGGAATTCATCTCAGATGATAGCAAATCGTCCAAGCTTTCTAGTGAATGCCCAATCAGCTTTCCTGTCACCTTCCGTCGGAAGTAGTAGGACGTCAAAAATCAAAAAATTGGAAAAAAATTGCTAATTTTTTCAAATTTTAACGATTTTCCCTCCAAAATGCATGATAACTATACAGTTTTATTACAAGATTTAGAGACCCCGGAATGTTACCTTTAATTTGACTAAGCACATGTACCTGCCTAAATGCAACCGTTTTTGAGATATTCCCATTTCTATGATTCATAAATTCATGAATTTTTTGCTAATTTGCGTGGAATTGCATAAATTAGAGGCGATTTCTATTGTTATTAGCAAAATTAATGAAATTATGCCGTTGAGACCAGAAATAAAGTGTTAATGTTAATAATGTACTATCTCAGTCGAGAGCCGAGATAATATTCTTTAAGTCAGTCGAGACCCGACTTAAAGTGTTATCTTATCTTCAGTCGATAACCGAAACAAAATGTGTTTATTACCGTCGAGACCAGAAATGATTATTAGTAAAAGATTATCTCAGTCGAGACACGACATAATATTTTTAAGCTAGTTGAAACCCGACTTAAAGTGAATGTTAGTAAATATCATAACTTCAGTCGAGACCCGAAGCAAAATTCTTTATTTCCGTCGAGATCACAAATGAAGTGTTTTGTTAGCAAAATATTATCTCAGTGGGGACCCGAGATAACATTATTTAAGTCAGTCGAGATCCGACTTATAGTGTTATCTTATCTTCAGTCGAGACCCGAATAAAGATGCGTTTATTCCCGTCGATACCAGAGATAATTGTTAGTAAATATCTTAACTTCAGTCGAGACCCGCATTAAGATGTGTTTATTCTCGTCGATACCAGAAATAAATGTTAAAGTGATATATCAGTTGATATCCGATATAAATGTTAGTCCCTACACAGCCAACTTACCCCAAGCGATGCCAAGTACAAAAAGAGATCGAGATCAGTCAGCTTGTCGTTTTTATAGCTCTTGCTGGCACACGACACCACTGATAGAGTAGCAGCGGCGCTTGATTACAAGAATTGGCAGCGCAGCTGTGATCTTACTGTACTAGCGATAAAATTTGCTTAGCAACGAACAAAAATGCATAGCAACAAGAAATTTAGAGCTTCACAAGCTGCTGTGTTGAATTAAATTATATTTGCAAAAATGTTCTCTCTATCACGTAGAGAAGAAATTCCCGTTCAATGGTACTTATAATGATGATAATGATAAAGTTGGAAATTGATCAGCTTGATCTAATTGTATTTGTACCTTGCATTGTATGCTACATGACAATGCTTTTGTTAGATGTTGTACATATTTTTGGGAAAATTGTAATTAGATCGAATTTTTGTTTCTTTTTAGAACTCAATTTTAGCATGGTATTTTTGTAATATTTTCCGTTTGCAGGAATTGTTTTTAGCACGAATCTAACACTGCAAATATATACTAATGATTTTAATTTTCGCTATTCGATGAACTTATACTAATGTATTGTATTTGTTCAATTTGTTATGTGGACGACAAATACATGGCTTTGTTAGGATGTGTCCGTGTTTTTTTTGCTTAACAGTAATTAGATTAGATTTAAGTTTACTCAAATTTCTGATGCTTCGCTTTCAAGATGTTTTCTTTTTAGAAAGTATATGTTAGCATAAATATATTCGAATCGATTTGGTCGAACATAAATTGCATTTCTTTATCAGCCACATATTCGGTAGGTGTACTTACCTGCATGCAGTACTAGGTAGATATCTAGCCTTAATTCCTCCAAAGTATTTGCATGTACATATATACATACAGATCCTAAATTCATTAAATCTAATTTTGTGTACATAAATATACAGAATTATTCTCATCGCATAAAAATATTATTTCGACAAGACACAAGTGCATATTAGATTTCATACATATGCACTGCGTCTAAACTCTTGTACTTTCCCACGTACGATTTTTCACGTCAGGGGTAAGTAATAAAAACAAAAATAACAAACGCTTTTTCTTTCAAGCTGAGGATTCGCATCTAGCAGAAAACCTCGGAGCAGTTCTTCTTCAAAGCCCTTGGATAAAAGTTTTATAATTTGAACCGCTGAGAAGTTGATAGAAAAAAATAAAAACAGTGCTATAGGTAATGCTCGTAAAGTTGTTTGATAAAAAGAAAAAGTAGTGCTATAGACAACCATTGTAAAATCGTGTTATTTAAAAAAAAAAAGAGTTATTGAAAATAAACGCAAAATTGTTTTATTAGAGGAAAAGATGTGTTTCAGTAAATATAATAAGAACAAAAGGTTTATTACGACTACGGGACCTTAAGGCGTAATTTTCATAAGAAAAAGGCTCTGTCCTCTCTTCTCAGAACACGGCACATAACGATACAACATAATTTGCTTTCAAAGAAAAGCTTAACAAATTATAAATATATTTCTGTGATTTGTTGAGGTTATATTTGTTTATGTTCTTGTTTTATTCTTTATTGACATGAAAATTCACTTATTATGTGTTTGTTTTGTTATTAATTCATTTTATTGTTATTTTTAGTTTCCGTCCAACTTTATAAGTTGGAAGGATTAAGCTCGATGTGAGGATAGGCACATTGGATTTTGAAGACGGGAGGTTCCAGGAAACAATTTTATGTAATCTAGGGAAGTATTTCGTACACATTTTGTGAGTTCTTTGCAAAGTTTTTATTTTTTTGTTATTATTTATTTCAGTTTTCATTGCATATTTTATTGCTGGATGCTTCAGACTGGATTGCTTAGTATCCAGCTATTTTACCTGGCCCAGCTGCAGGGTAAGTCTTTATAGAACAAGAAATGAATTTAAATTTTCTCGAAGATTTTCAACTATAAAGGGTTTTCCAATAAGAGGTGTTATTTTGATATTCAAAGAAAAATTCCGTTTTTTGAGATAAATGATCCGATCTTTATTTCATTATAAAGAGGAAGGCATTCCGTTAATAATGGAAAATAACATCAGCCAAATGACCACCACGACCACGCCTACAGGACCATATCCTTTTCATAAAATTTTCCATAACCAAATCGCAAAGTGGCTGCCCTATGTCCTCAATAGCCTCACGAATTCCATCTTTGAGGTCTTGAATAGACGCGGCTGTTGGCGTAGACCTTCTCTTTCACGTGGCTCCAAAGGAAGAAGTCGCAAGGTGCTAAGTCACAAGATCTCGGTGGCCAATTGTGATCACCTCTTCGAGAGATAACACGGTCCGGAAACTTTTGCTGTAAAAGATCAATGGATTCGTTGCTTGTATGGCACGTAGCGCCGTCTTGCTGAAAGTAAACGTTGTCCAGATCAATACCATCCAATTCCGGCCATAAAAAATCATTAATCATCTTTCGATAGCGCAATCCATTCACAGTAACTGTTGCTTCAGCCTCATTTTCGAAAAAGTAAGGTCCAATGACCCCGTGGGACCATAAACCAAGGGCGGATCCAGACGTTTGCTCTAGGGGGGGGGGGGGCGATCGCCCCCATCGCCCCCTATAACCGCACTTGCCATCAGCTGTGGACTGCTCTGTATAGCTTTCTCATTTCGTTTTGGCATACAAATTTCATTAGCATTCAGATATTGCCAGAGTTCTTTTATCTATATAATATAACTTTTTGATCCCGTAAGCATAGTAAAATTTAATCCCACATAAACCAGACATTATACACTTCTTGCTTGCGCTACTGGTGCTTTTCATACATAGGTCGCTTGCATTTCGCTCAAACACCTTAATTTCTTGGTCTGGACTGCAATTTCTTGGAACTTAAATGGTGGAAGAAATTTTCGAGGAATGCTAATTAGGTAGGGTTAATATATATATTATCAAATTTGCCTTAAATTAAATATTTGCAGGACAACTGAATCTGAGATTAATTACCTCGGCTATGATAATTTTCCCAACATACTACATCAAAATACCCGGCTTTTGTGAGCTTTCGATCACAAAAAAGTGCAACAATGCTTGTACTGAAAATTCATTAGTGATACAATTTTACATTTTTTAAGAATAATTTATGACTAAAAAGGAAAAAATAATAAATATATCAAATAACTATCTAGTGTTTTCCATTTAATCAAATCACATTTGTATAAAAATTTTAAAATTTTCATGGTACACAAAAAAAGCATATTCAAAGGAAAGTAATTTAATTAAGTATTTTGATAAACATTAGGAGTTCCAAATTTAAATTTCGAGAAATTGTTATTCACTGTAGTATAATTCGAGCTGTCCAGATTGTATACCTTGAAAATTTTAAAATTTATATACAAATGTAATATAATTTAAAAATTTAATTAAATGCAAAATGAAGGGAAACTCTGGAGAAATGAAGGGAGAAATTATTTTCTATTTTTTTAACGCCGGTTTAGAAACGGTCTTTTTTAAATTTTTTTTTTTGTATTTTCTATTTCATTGGATTAGAATATAAATTTTGATTTATTATTATTAGAGCCCCGATCGCCCCCCGCTGTATCCGCCACTGCCATAAACCGCACCAAACAGTCACACGTTGAGGATAGAGAGGCTTTTCAACAATAACTCTTGGGTTTTCCGAGCCCCAGATGTGACAATTTTGCTTGTTGACGAAGCCTTCGAGGTTGAAATGGGCCTCATCACTCAAGATGAGTTTTCGATGGAATTCCGGATCATTTTCATGCATTTCAAGGACCCAATCAGCAAAGACTCGACGTTGTTGATGATCGGCCGGCTTGAGTTCTTGTGTTAACTGAACTTTATAAGCCTTAAGACCCAAATCTTTATGCAAAATACGGTATAATGACGTTTGTGGAATGCCTAATTCCAAAGAACGACGAGTAGTGGACAAACCTGGGTTTTCTTCAACACTTTCGGCTACAGCAGCAATATTCTCGGCTGTTCTTGAGCGACGAGCACGGGTTTTATTCTTCACATCACTAACTTGTCCCGACAGCTCGAATTTTTCTACCAATTTCTGTATTGCAATCCGATAAGGTGCTTCACGACGACCCAAAAATGTTCGAGTTTTACGAACCTTCTCTGCCACATTTTCACCATTTATATAGTGAATTTTAATAATTTCAAAGCGTTGTTGAATCGTGTATCGTTCCATTTTTATTAATGGCGTAGTTTCTACTTGTCAAATGTCAAAAAATGACAGCTCCAAAGGTGACATCTACCTAAATAGTGGGCTAATTAAAATAACACCTCTTATTGGAAAACCCGTTATTTACAAAAATTCTATAGATATTTGTCAGAAAGAGTTTCCATTCATTGTATAACTTGGAGCTACCGGTTTGGCAGCATGTCTACTGTAAGAGAAATTATAACAGAAATCTTTGTCGCCTTTGTATATGATTAACTTAAATGTATTGGATTGGAAAAATGTTAGCAAAGACTTTAATGACAAATAGCAAATACATAATTGCATTGGAAATATTGACAGCAAAAAGTGTCGAAGTCAAATACCCTCCCAAATCAAGGTCCAAATTTTATAATTAAAGCGCCATTTCAGCATTGTATCCATGCATCTGCGATTTAAATTATATTTTCGCTGCTGTGGAGATGTAGGAGCTTTTGATAGCCGGAGTAACGGAAAAATATTTCGAAATTCAGGGTTTGGTAAAAAATTTTGGCAGATGAAATTAATCTAACTCCACCAGTAAGCCTTCCTAATTCTAGCAAAGTTGTGCCATATTATTTGACATTATGCTTTTCCTCTTCGAAATGAGACCATGAGACCATATCCTGGTCAATTATTACAAAGAGGAAAGGAAGTATTTAATTATGGACTGTCTCGAGTGTAGCGCAGTTGAGGATCCCTAGCTGGGCGAAAACCCTCCTGAAAACAAAAGAAAATTGCAGTAGATGTTCTGAATTCTTCAACTGCACTTTTGGTAAAAAACATAAATATTTCTGAAAACGTTTAATTTGAAGCAGAGCTTATTCGGTTAAAAGCGATGGGAGATTTGTTTTAATTGAAAACAGCTGCCAAAGTTTTTTTGATAAATCTTCGAGGCTTCTGTGCGGTATCTTCTGACGTTTTAATAAATAAAACCGCTTTGGAAGGTTCTCATATAATTAGAACGGCTACTGTTGGGAAAGACGTGAATCTCAACTCTTACGTTTAATTACCCGCAATGGCTGACGTAGCTAAAGAGCATCTGTATCGTGTTTACTACCAGTGCTATGGTCCCATTTAGATGGGCTAATAATATCTCCAACAACTCCACTGGCATCTGGCATCTAAAGTGAGAAATATGACTGTCAGAGAAACAGCATGTCAAATATGGGGAATATGAAGAAAACTGGCCAAGGAGGCGGCCAGAAAAGTGACCGTCCATGAACGATTGACTAGTGAGGAGTAAAAGAGGCATGAGAACGAAAAGTGTGTGAAAAAACTGAAAGAAAATAAGCCTGGCAGAAATTTAATTTGGTCGTAGAATGAAGAAAATCTCTTGGGAAAGAAGGGAAGAAAAAGGAGCAGTTGCGGAGCCGGGAAGAATCAAAAAGAAAAATTAATAAGATGAGTAAACGCGTGCAATTCCTTTATTTTGGGGGCTTCCGGCAGAAGAGCGTCTATAAATTAAAAATAAATAAATTTAAAGATCAGCAAGGGAAGCAATTTGGCAAACACTCTCACGCTTCTAGGACATTATTCTTACATTTTTTTTTCTACTTGTCATTTCCAATCCAACCAGAGAAAAAGACAGCTAACGATCACAGAAAAAGTTGCCGAGAAGGGAGGACGTCCCGTTGGAGTCAGTACTAGTCTTACCAAATGTGATCAATACAGCTTCGGGGGTGAAATTAAAAGAAACACAAAACATGTTTAGAACTAAATTGAGTGGAAAATAAAAAGAATTAACATGAAATACTAAATTCGGTGCTATCTCTTTTTCTCTCCCCCGGACCTCTCTTCACTTCACGTTAAAATAGGTATCGTCTACCACGGGCGACGGGGAAACTCACCCGAGGATCATCGCCATAAAATCCTCACGATCTTTTCCAAGGTAAGTGATGCACTGTCCCTTCAGCTATAAAAGTGTTTGTGTAGATCGGTATTCTTTGTTTTGCTTCTTTCTTGGCTCGATTTTTCTTTTGCTCATGGTACATGGTAGCGCAGGTCCCGGCATATTGGAGCCAATGAAATCATCGCACCCTTCTGCCCCGGAGCGTCTTTTGAGGATGATTTTTTGTAATTTTTCGAAAGGCTGTGACGTATTGCCCTGTTGTCGAAAGTTGGGCCTCCAATGTTAAGCAGTTTGTGGCAATTGTCGTGGGACATCTTACCTAAATACTGCCCCAGTTGAAGATTCGATAGAAAAATGAAACGATATCGATCACCCAGAAATGGATTCTATTGATTCCGAGAAATCTTGAAATTTTCCTCCAGTCCCATGGGAGAATCAAGAAAAAGAAAGAGAATAAGCTTCCAGAAATTACTTATATAAACAACCTTCATTTTTTTAGTTATGTTTTCCTAAATATTCACGAAGAAAAAGACCTGCCCTGACAAGCTTAATATTGTTACTGTATATAATGTTCGAATAAGAAATCCAGAAACAGGAACGTTAATTTTGTACTTTTGAAAATATGAATGTCTATAGACAATATCAAAACAAGAAGATACCGCAGAGAAACCTCGATTTCGATCATTATATGCAATTAAATATCCATACAAAATTTATATTGGAGTTTCATTGCCAGATTACAGGAAAACTATTAGTGTTATCACTAAACTTTATTCCATCCTTTTTGTAGAGAGTTTCCTGTTCTTTTCTTTTCTTATAGCCATTAAATCGATAGGAACGAAGATATTCGCAAAAAAACCGAAAAATGGTAATTTGTTTTCACGGTTTTTTGGGCTGTCATATGGTGTACGGACAACCGAATTCCGCGAACTTTTCATAGATTATTTGAAGAGATGAAAGGTAAGTGTGTACCAATATTTGGCTTGGTTGGACTTTTTCCGAAGTGAAATCCTAAAGTTTCTGAGCTGTATAACGTTAACTGAAAATTTAGATAAATGCAGTGAAAGGGTTAATTCTGGATAAATCCTTGTTTAACAAACAAGGTTTGACGTGGTAAAGCAAAAAAATGCAATGAGATAATTTGGGTTTCTTGTCAGATACCGTTTTTATCGTAATAAATTTATAAGGAAAAAGTATTAGTCAATTGGGAAAGTTTTTCAATTAGGAAATAACAATATTGTAAATCAGATCCTCACTTAGAAACAATGCCTCGTGAAAGCATCAAAAATTAATCCAAGTCGGTAATGTTTGCTGGTGAACAGGTGGCAACTCCTTTTTTATGAAAACTGATAAATTCAAGATCCTTCATGCTCCTGCACCATAAACTAGTACGATTTAAAATATATAAACTAAATTATTCCTCGAAGTCTAAAGAAATGATGAAAAGGTCCTTGATAAGTACGCTTGGATTTGCCAAATATTGATTTGATGAAAACAAATTTTCTATTGATAAGAAAAATATTGAAAATATCCGAAAATACAATATCTTCCTCCATACAATTCACAATGAGATTAAAACGGTCCTCAAATGAATTGCAAACAATTAAAGACTCTTCACAAAAATTTCATTTCTAATAAAAGCTAAAAGCCGACATCCTTATTTGACAAACGAGAATGTGCCACCCTCTCTAACTGAAATGGCTATTGGTAGATATTCGAAAAATTTGATTTGTCAACTTGAGCTTACCACTTAAATTTAATTGAAATTGGCCTTTCGTGTGCGTACGCTTATCACTTCATCTTTACATCGATGAAAGTATTCGAATTGAAATTTGGATGTACGACAACAACATTTTGTATAGGGATAGAATGGAATAGCATAAAAGCGACATGGAGAATAATCATAACAGGCGAATATTAATACGTTGAGAGGGTCGGCATATGGACCCTCCAGAACACTTACCATTATTCGCGCAATTTGCATATATTAAGCATCACAATAGACAAGGGTCGCTCTTCAAATGGACATTTGCTAGAATTGGTGCGAAATTATTAAGATAAAAATTTAATCAAATTCTGTTGATGACATGTTAACCATGTTTGAGGTGGCTCTATTCTCATGATAATGGGCTTATCAATTGAAGCCTTTAAAGTTTTCGAGATTGAAGTGTCCTTTACATCAACAGTACAACTAAAAAGTTTCAATAGTGAAGAATTTATGTAAAAGGGAATTAATTCAAATTTTCATTACAGAATAGGGCTCTAAATTCTTCTGCTTAATGGAGCAAATAAATTCCAAAAGTAAATTACTTTGTTAAATTCGTAGCTCTCAAAGGAATGTAAACTAAAGCTGTGGCTCAACCAATGTACCAAGTAGCAACTACTTAGTTGCGGTTATTATTGAAAAAATGTTGTGCATGTGTTTCCATCAGAAGTAGTAAAATCAAATGTATTTCCTGGAACGTATGAAGATATTTGTCGTAAGAAAATCACTTTGCTTTAGCGAAGACATATATAAAGTTTAGAAAGTTACTTGTAAATGTGATTAAGCAGGAACAGTTTTTAATTATCATAACTGAAATGAGACAGTTTTAAGTATGATTTCCGATATGGTTCCAGTCCTTGAATGTTTATAGTTAATTATTCTTCCAAGATCTTTTACTTTAAACTTAAAGGAAATGTTTAATTAAATTGGTAAGCAGTTGCTTTTTTTCGTAATATGCTGCCCTAGCTGAAGAAAGGATTATATTTAGTGGAGATGCATATGCCTGAACTATAATAGTGGAAGTGAATAAAATTAATTAGTGCCACGTGGGTTTTCCTGAACATGTTCTGGTAGCATGGGAGTGAGTATGCTTTGGACGTGAAGTTCATTCTGTCAGATTGAACTGACAGATCACTTTGTGATTGTGCCTTCAACAAAAACAGGCATACCATCAGGTCCAGAAGGGACCCTTACACCACTTACCTTTACGTTGTTGTGAGGATATAGATGGATAATCCTCAATGCCATCGCCCCATTAATCGTGCGACATTGCGGGCAAAACTTTACAATGTCCCTATGTAAAAGTAGAGGAGCGGACCTATTCAACCATTGTCACCTAGAGAAGGCTCAAGGAGAGTATGGTAAGTGCCACACCAGACCACTGATATGCTGATGTGCTGATTATCACCAGCACTCATATCTTAATGAAGTATGAAACATTCTAAGAGGTAGTGATGTACTGATGTGATTCTAATCTACTGATAATCAGCAAATGATTTGGATGTTGCTGATTTTTACTGACATTCAGTCGATATTTTATTTTCAAACTAATTAAGTCGGATTAGTAGAAAACATTAAAAATGAGTGAAAGAAATTTTGTTGTAAAATTAGTGCAAAGTGTTGAAAAACGAAGGTGCCTGTAGAAATCATCGTGTGCAGATTACTGCAAAAGAGATAAATTTGAAAAAGCTTGCAGAGAAATTTCGCAGTAAATTGGAAAAGATGGTATGTTTTCTTGTGAATTTTTTTATTAAATTATACACCATACTGACGAGTATTAGGATTTCTGCCAATACGAAACTCTCTTCCAATAAAATTTCTTAAGTTCAAATTTGCAATTGACAATCGTCATTAACATGACTCCTTTCCTCCATACATGGAATATAACTCACCTTCCAGGAGGCGTTGGGCTTCCTGGATTTTATTACTTATCATAAATGATAGTTGGACTTTATCGTTTATCATGAATGATGGCTCAATTTTATTATTTATCATGATTAATAAATAGATATTGTCCTTTGTCGTTTATTTTAAATTATGAAAATCCATCAAAAATCATACCGACTATATTAATAAGTGTATATTAATATATAACCCATCACACACAATATTTGCTTTTGTTTTGATTTTTTCTTCCATTTTTTGATGATAAAAGCAGCAAAAGCTCTTCCTCCTCGTTAAATTCCATTTTAAGTACTTGCGATTTTTATATAAAAATCAGATGACCTTAAGTTTATGTAGCATAACCAATGATTGATGTGATATCCATGCAATATATCAGTTGCTGATTATTTTAAAAATTCACCAACACCAAAAGTACATCAGTAGTCTGATGTGGTACTTGCCTAAGGGGTAGAGAAAAATCTAAGACCACATTATTCTCAACATCATTTAATGGGAAGTATTAGCGAATTAATGTATAAGTGTCTTTACAGGGAATTCAGTAGTTGCAATGGAGGTTAGTACCACTTCCGATCCGTATCAAGATTTGTTATCTAATTAGTATCTAAATGACACAACTATTGGAAATAAAATGAACTCATTTTATGTTAATCAAAAACTATTAGTAACAAGCCTATCGTGAATCAGGCATGACCTTTTGCGATTGCTAATATCATACTTATCGAAGACTACGGCCTCCGACCATACTTACTCAAGTAAAATTAAAAGTATTTTAATGTTTCAAACTCAACAAAATCAAAGGCTATGGCGGGCTGCTAGTACTAAATCTATGAGTGTCTTAGTATGACATTATTCACATTACTTATCAACTTCAGTCATTTTTAATAGTCCAAGTCTTATCTAAATAATACTAAAATTCGATACCCCTACTTTGGGTCTCACCTTAAATCTACATGTAGATAGGTACATGACGTTATAATTGAATTACGTTCAGTATTCTATTTCTATATTTAATGCTTATGGTCACTTAGTAGATATTCAAATCGCTGATTGATTTTGCAAACTAAGTCTATAAACTAATAAAATGATTCTAATGGGATATAACCCATTGCCATATACAAAGGATACGAGAAAGACTTAACATTGACAATTCATTCGTAAATGTCAAATCTTCTATAAAATAAATAGATCTTTCAGAACTACAAAAGGATTAGTGTGAATATTTCATGGAAGTGGGGTTCAGACTGAGACCCAAGTTCGAAAAATTTAGGCTTTTCAGACCTGCCATGAGGTTCTCCTCTCTTCTTTTAAACGTATATGTGGATAACTTCTCCTTGACTGCACATCCATACATTCACCTGTGTGAGCTATATTTATTATTATTTGTCGCTGCCATCATCTCGATAATCAAAATTGTATTGCTATTTTAGGAATTTTCTATCAGGATCTACACGATATTTTTACCCATTTCTGTTAGACTTTTGCATTCACTATTTGTTCTTTTAATATGTGACACAAATCAGTAAGTTGAGGTGGGACTGGTATTTTGACGAGGTTATAAATTCAAACTTCGATTTAATTAGCTTTCTTATAATAACCCTATGCTGTATTATATATAGAATATATATGTATGCCAATCTAAACGTGTCACTATTCGAGTGCGTGAATTCAATCGATCATAAATTTTAATTTAGCAGTATACATACATATATTTATATAGTAGTTAATCAGGACAGTTCTTACAGTTTTTCTCTTTGGCAGATTTAAAGATTTTTAGTTTGCATAAAGAGTTTTTTCCATTCAATTCTCGAGCTGCAGACTTAGCAGCAAACTAAATCAATTTCAGATTGACTTCGCTATGAATTTTCATAGCAAAACTCTCTATGAACTGCTAGTCCCGCATAGGGCTAAATCTTACTAGGCATGAAAGTAAATACGTAGTATTTCGCCTCATGTAATTCACACTTAAAATTTATTTTAAGTCTATATATGAAGTCAGCTTGGCCGTTTGCTTTGGCGTATACGGCAGGCAGGAACCAAGCCGCACTGACGATTATACGGTTCCTGCTTATATGAAACGCCCTCTTTTTGCAATGAAATTTCTTTTTTCAAAGTTTTTTCGTTTGCATAAAGAGTTTTTTTTCCATTCAATTATCGAGTTGCAGACTTAGCAGCAAACTGAGTTAATTTCAGATTGACTTATTTCGCTATGAATTTTCATACGCTCTATGGTACTTCTTATCATCTGAGTATCTGCAATAACGATTCACTAATTTTGACTCAATATGTGAGGGAGCTTCGCAACATGGTGTTGTTTTTTCGCTGCATATCCATGGGTTAACCTCTTTTTTTTTCTTTTATTGCTTTTCGTAAGCTTCTCCTCAAAAGTTAGCGAACCACCTAGGAGGCGAATCTTTTATGATACATTGGCCAGGGTGTGACTATGGTCAGGACGGCTTCAGCTAATTATTACTACTTCTTCCTCTGGCTGCGTAGGAGAATCAGGTATAAGTCCACGTGAAAAGCGAATAAGGTTATATGACACCTTGCGAATTCTGGTCGCTCAGTCCACTGTGGATTAATATGGGAGTGACGGATGTCCCTTTTTCTCTTTTACATAGTCGCTAGTGCCTATATGACGCCCAATGCAGCGTAATGACTCTTTTTCCAGTCTAACGCTCGAGTTATCATTTAGGTCCTACGTAATGAGAAATTCACCAGGATTTTTTTTTTAAAAGAACTGTTTACCAAAGCAGAATTATAAAGTGACAAGATATGTCAGTTCCTGTAATTGACATATATTGTCCTGCGCTTATTAATCACACTTCAATAGGACAATGTTAATTCCAAAAATTGACATTCGTCGAGTTGCGTTTAAAAATCGTAATTTGCTGCTTGTTGAAATTAAAAATGGTGGTGAAGCTTATATAGCGATTGTCAATTTCCTTAATTTTAACCGTAATTCAATTTCTTAATTTATTCAATTTTACTATAATCCTTTAGTACTTTGAAACTCCACTGCAATATTTAGTTACTACTCAACGAAATTCAACACGTCATTTTAACTTATTAAACTAAAAATTATGACAATTATACCTTTGCACTCAATTCAGTTCATGCATAACTATTTACCACTATTTTAATTTATCAATCCACAAACAAAAACTAACACCTAATAATATAATAATAATAACGAATATTTTTTTCCTTCTATTACATTGACATATCGTGTAAGTTATAACCCTTAGGGCATACATTTACACAATGCACCATAACCTCAAATTGACCAAGGCAATTTAGAAAATTATACCATTTTAGTCCTTGATAATTTAAAATGTTAAAAAAATTAATTTCTTTAAACTCTCGTAAATCCTTGATCAATAAATTGTAGTCTCAACCAAAAACTTCTCCTAAAAAATTTCTAAATAGAATCTCTGCTGAAAGTTGTCCAAAAAAATTCTAAGTTTTGACCAACTGATGCAATTTAGAAAAAGAACGATGAGAAACTTGCATATGAAATAAACTATGACCTCTTGGCATATGTTTAATTTATGACAACTCGATGAAAAAAGAGATAGAGTGAAGGAATGACGCGCCTTTTATAAAAAATTTGTTTCGATTTCACTATCCATGAAGTGAAATTTTCGACATAATACCTCTTTATGACTTTATTAGAGTTGTTTATGCAACTTGTGATTCCTGGATGGATCCACCAAAAAATGTTTATGCAACTTGTGATTCCTGGATGGAACCAGCAAAAAATGTTTATGCAACTTGTGATTCCTGGATGGAATCACCAAAAAATGTTTATGCAACTTGTGATTCCTGGATGGAACCACCAAAAAATGTTTATGCAAGTAGCTTGGTTCCTGTAGGATCACCAAACAATTTGAAATGCAGTAATTAGTTCCTGAAACTATAAAAGCGATATGGGAAGAGGTTACACCATATGCCTTTATACTAGGCTGATGTAAAATTCCCGTATTATTTATTAATATTGCAATTTCAGCACGTGTGTAACGGAACAGTTTCTGTAGAACCGTTCACAAGCTACATGTGATGATGTTAATTTTGTGGATTATATTAGTGTAGCGTTATATTAAAATCAGAACGAGCATAAATAGATTCACAGTTCGATTTAATAAAAAAAATTCAAATGCAGGTTAGCTTAAGCACTCTAGTATACAGCAAGCAATTATCTACAGTAACCAAAACAACAGTCTTAATTTATGATACTAATACTATTACAGTTTTCAAGCAAATAAAGGATAATTCGCAGGTATATTCCGGCTAGCCCTGGTTTGGGAAGTACACGAATAACTGTCTTGAATTTATCCTGCACAAGGCACTTTAATTTATTATTACTTTGTTATTAAGAAAGGTAATTATTATCAAAGAATAAAATCAATTCACTTTAGCAATAAAAAGAACAGAAAATCACTTTACCACATTAATCACTAAATTGTATCTATATACAAATTTCACCTTTACCAAAAAAAAAAACAAGAACAATCGCATATGAGCTTACGCTTTCCGTAGGCAGATTGTAAGCCAAATTGCACGATTTTACACAAGTAAAAAGCAGACTTAAATAAATTGCAAAAAAAAAATGAAATTGACCACTTGAAAATATAACTTGCTGACATGATCCGGACTATTTGACTCTCGAACAATTAAGAGAGCGATCCATGCAAATGCTCCGCCTTATATAGGGTGTGAACCGCCATCTTTTGTTGTGGAACCCGCAACCATAATGTAAATTGCTCAGAATATATTATTTTTCATCTATCTCATTCGATGAGCAATATTGACATCTATCTTTTTTCATCAAAAGATCTTCATTATAATTTAATTTCACTGAATGAAAATTAAAATTCCAAGTTGTGCTATAATATGGCGCAATTAAATTCTTGTCATCCATGTTGAGAGAAAATTCGATGTGGAACGTATTTTTATCAATCTCACCTTTACTTGCTATCTCTTTCCTTCTCATTAGTCATATGAGAAATCATAAATTACCAAATATCTTTTCGCCGAGATACTTTAAGACATTTTTAACACCTCCATCAGATTCCTCGTTAAAAAATACCCCAAATTCATGTGCCATATGTTGGCAATACATGAAATTTGACAGTCCGAGATAATTAAAAATTGTTTTGACTGTTCACGGTCGCGAGTTTTCCGGGCGTTTTTTAGTGAAAATTGTGATGATTGTGTAAAGGTAAGTTGTGCACATTGTGTTTTTCTGCATTGATCAGTGTCTGTGTGTGTTTAGATTATAAGAAAACTCGTTTATTTATGAAATCTACAATATTAACTTGTCTTCAGGTGAGGTTTTCTTTTGTTGATTTTCGCGGAAAAACTTCACGGAAAGTTAGTTTTTTGTAATAAATCTCTTCAATAACTCATTAACCTTGGTTTCATTGAGTTATTACTCTTTAAAATCCCTTAAAAACTCTAATTTTGAGTAAATTGTTTTCCATTGTGATAACTGTCAAAGGTGAAAATTTATGTGAAATTTTCCTCGGAATTGTTCGTGGGAAAGTGCTTTATCATAATTATTGCGTTCTACGAGTATAATTCAATAATTGGTGCAAATTTCAAGTGATAGAAATTGAAATTTGACTAATTATTATTGAAATTCCATTTCCCATAGCATTGTTGTTGTTTTTTCATGTATGTGTTCATGGTTACTTGCATGGGGAATTCTGGAAACTTGTTGTAGTTTTTCTTGTAGATTCTTAGTATTTCCTGATCTAAGTAATTAATTCATATTTTCTTTTCATTTCAGCTAATTCTCTATAGACGTAGGTACGTAGGTACCAATTCTACGTGGGAGGAAAGTATGCCAGTCGATTTCCCTGGCTTGCACTTAAGATAAGTACTTTAAATTGGTTTGACCCTTTTTATTTCTTTTATTTTTATTTTAATTTTCGTTCATCGCTTAACAAGAGTTTTTAATTATTATTCGTATATGCCAAAATGAATTGTACATTTTTTGGCATATTTCCCATAAGGATTTATTATTAATTTTATTGATTTTAATTGATTTTTCAGAAATTTGCTCTACCGTATCGATGCACCATTTTTCGGTTCGTTTTTGTATATTCCCCGCACTAATTTGTGTTATTTACTATATATCCCTTTCAGACTATGGCTGTCTTTTGCACTCGTTAGTGTCAGTGTACATTATTAAAATAGCGAAATCGGTAAAAAATATCACGAAATGAATGCAGGCATTGGAATCGCGTGACGATTTTTCCCCGATATGACATTTTAAACGTCAACATGAAGTTTCGCCATGTTTTTGTAACTTCGAAATGTCAAACGCACGAGAAGTGTTTTTTGTAATTTTTTTAATTTAGTGATGTTTTGTGTAGCGTTTTTCATCGTCAAAGACCATAATCTTCAGGTATTTATTACAATATTATGGATTTTTTTATGTTTTGTATTGTTTTCAAAGTTGGTGGACACCTGTAAAAGTGAGTTCATCTTGGTTGCTTTTCACTTTCAATATCCACCAATTTTCAGGATGCACTTTGTAATGCAATTACTGATTGTGTTTTATGTGCTGATTGTATTATAGCCATCAAATTATTAGTAATTTCCCACCTTCTGTGCCATTTGTTTGGTTATGGTTTGTATGTAATGAAACTCTGGGATTGTTCTTTTTAATTTATAAATTTACTTATTTTACCAATTTATTTGTAGCTTTTTATAATTCATTATCTATTTACATATCATTGACTGTGGTAAATTCTCTCTTTTTCTTTCAGGTTAGTGGAACAAGAACTACGAATTACTTACCTCTAAAACTTTCGTTTTTATTAATTTGACAAAATGTTATCATCCATTCTTTACTTAACCACAATTATCTTGCTCACTTGTTGGGGGCGTAAAAGATGAAAAAAAAAATGTCTGTCGGCTTTAACTTTTTCTTCTTTTTTTTTATTTTTTTCTGTCCGATTTCGTTCAGCCTTCAGGTATCTCACACCACATGGGATTCTGGGCAGCACAATCGAAATCTAGCACGATGTGAGGACCGCTGCTATCGTCAGCGGCATACACGTAGCATACTGCTCCTTGTAGCATACTGCTCCTTGTAGCATACTGCTCCTTGTAGCATACTGCTCCTTGTAGCATACTGCTCCTTGTAGCATACTGCTCCTTGTAGCATACTGCTCCTTGTAGCATACTGCTCCTTGTAGCATACTGCTCCTTGTAGCATACTGCGGCCATAACAAACATTTTGTGAAAACACGAGATACCATGAAAAATCATTAATTTCACCGCACATAAAATAGAAAAGGTTCTTAAATATTTATAAAAACTGGAGGTACTTTGTACACCTTTTACAAGCATGAGTTATTCTTAGATAAAATTATTCAAAAGTAAAATATCCTTAACTTCGAACGTCACTTTAATTTTCCAGAAGGTTTCATTTTCTTTCCTTTTTAATTATATTCTTCCATTTTTCAAATTTAATTATTTTGTTTCTTATTCCTTGCAAGATATTTTTACATTTATAGGAGGACACTGTATCTACTCAGGAGTAGCATCATTACCTGTCTGCAGTGTTAAGTTTTGCTTCTTTTGAATGGAATTTTCTTTAAAAATATTATCGTCGTAATTTCGCTATACAGCTGAAGTTCCTGAAAGGCTTCGTATCTTAGAAGTCCAACAATACTTTCCAACTTTTAATAGTTCTAGTAGTATTTGTAAAATGGATAAAATATACTTTTCAGCATTGGCGGCCTGTTATAGTGGAACAATTAAATAAATATTAACATGTTTTTCTGCAAAATCTCCCCAAACATCGAAATTTACCTGTTAAAATTTCAAGAGGAAGAGGGTCAAAAATCTACAAGGACTATGTCATCATTTTCATTTGCCTTTCTACAGAAGCAATTCAACAGACTTAACAGCAGCTTTTAAGTGATGTATAGGTAGATGGGCTCTAGCCAAACTAGTCGATGTACACCTAGGACCAGACATTTTAGTACGGGTATTAACTTAAAATAAATAAATTCATGATCAAAAGACCTATAAATAAATTCTGTATACTACTAACTTGTGATATGAAATTGCAGGCATAACAACTTCAGAATATAGGTATAATTATGACTCTAAAAAGTAGTCTTCATGAAAATATATGTGAGTTTGATGCAGTTTACGTCTAGTTTAACCACTGTTTTTCCCCGCCTGTAAATCTTATACCAGAAAAACTACTAAAATGTACTTTTATTCATCCAGACAGCTCTGATAAACAAATAATTTCTTTTCGGTATAACACGTGACACAATCACTTGTAGAAGAGCTAACTCGGTCACATAGACTTTTTCTATTTTACATTTTCGTTTAAACCAGAACATATAGTATAATTAAATATAACTACAAATCGAAAACCATATTAAATAAAAATGCATAATATATAATGCTTACGAGACAGTTCATTAAGTTCACTTCAGTAAGTTTATTACACTAGGTTGCTTAGTTTGTAATTTTTGGTTATTATAAAAGCACTGGAAGTGTGATACCTCATACCCTAGCCTAGACACACAGCACGATCAAATGAATCATTAGTACTAACTATTCATTAAAATGCCGTGTGTCACATAGTATGCGTTATTATGTCTCGAATATCAGATGATAACGAAGTGATTTTTCCTTCAATATAGCTATAATGAGGAAAAATGTGCTAGATTTGGCATATAATAGGAAGAAGAAATGCGAAGAAATGCAAGTATCAAATTATGTTTTCAATATTCTTTTTAATATAAAGTTTTCGTCATTTGTAAATTGTTAAATTGAAAATAAAATAAATAAAACAAGGTTTATCGCGTTGATTCGATCTATATTGCTTCTTTAATGTAATACGTATTTCAAGACCAGTACAGTACAACTTAATTGAAGAAATGGCTGTGTATTATAATGAATGATTATAGAGTAATGAGTTGTTAGTTTTTTCTTCATTAAAAGAGCTGTGTGTTTAGGGCATTAGACACACGCCGCTCTTAATGAAGAAATAACTAACGACTCATTAGTTTATAATTTTTCATTGTAAACTGTAGACACATACAGCCATTTGTTTAATTAAGTTTTACTGTCAAACTGGTTTTGATATACTTATAACATTAAAGAAGAGATATTGATCGAATCAACACGATAAACTATGTTTTTATTTATTTTGATTTTATTAAATTTAACGAGTTCGAGATGAAAAAGCATTTCATTAAAAGGTATTTTAACATGATATACTTTGTGCTTTATATTTCTTGTTCTTATTTTTGAAACGGGGTGATCCAAAGGTGAGCTTCAGATTTATATTATATGCCAAATCTAGCACATTTTTCTTCATTATAGCAATTATGAAGGAAAAAAAAACTTCATTAATGTACTTCATTATGATCCGATTTTCGATTAGGCCATAAAGACCTATAATATGTGAGACACGGCATTTTAATGAATAGTTAGTACTAATGATTCATTAGATCGTGATGTGTGTCTAGGGTATAAGAAGAATTTCAATTTTAATTAGAGAACTTAAGTAACAGCATTATCTCGTTATTAGTTTTCGCCCCCACCTGTTGTAAAAGTAACAACTGTAAGCACAAGACCTTGCGCTACAAGCAGAGTCAATATTCTACTGTCAGATCACGTGACGTTAAAACAGTATCTATTCCCGAAGATGAGCTTTCGGCTAGTTTTTTTTTTTTTTTTTTTTTTTTTTTGTTTTTTTGTTTTTTAAGAAGTTGATCTGCCTTTACTCCGATTCAAGACAAGTTATCAGTTAGAAGGAAAATTCATATTGCTTTATTGTTGTGAAGCTAAAAACATCCATGGGCCTTGGATAATATGATTATCCCTAAGATTACCTCCAGTATGTCTGTACTGTCGTCCAAGAATATGGGAGCATTCTAGACAGACCCCAAACGTATTATAGGAGATATTTTTGTTTAGAATTTTCGCATGTTAGTCTAGTATCATTTCGTCCTCAATTTTTAAAGTCTGTGTTAATGTTGTCGCAGTATAAGCTCCAAGCTACTATCGTAATATTTCGCTGGACGACGTTGTGTTGTTTCAGTCATGTATTGTTAATCAGAAGATCCTGATGATTTTGAAAAAGCGCAGAAATTTGATCTGCTTCATCCAAAAGCATAGAAACTTAACACCTACTTCTATTAAATATATCACCACTACTTAGGCAGTACAAATTGCTTTGAATCTTCAGCGTGCTAATCTACAAATATGCGTCGATTCGTTATTGATAAAAGATGTGTAATGTAGTAAGGAAATTCATACTATTGAAGTTTCCAAACATGCTTCCATTTGGGATTTCGGTTTTACTGAAACAGCTTTACATATGAATTAATATTTGTTCAAGAAAGAATTTTTTGGGATTCTCCGGTATATAGCAAAAGGTAAAAAATGATTTTAATTTGTTATTTCATCATACAACCCATTTGAATTTGGGTGACAAGTTTCAAGTATTTGGTTTGACTCATCAACAGGTCCCAAATAGCGAAATTGAGTGACTTGAAAAAGAAATGAAAAAAGTAGAACAAAGAAAAGAAATGAAAAAATTAAAAAATTAAGAAAAATAATAATAATGGTATAATATAGAAGTTTTTTTGCCTCATATAATTCACACCCAGAATTTATTCTGAGTTTATATGAGAGGAAATCAATTTGATCTGTTTCAAGCGTCTGCAGCAGGCAGAAAACCAAGCTGTACCGATGAGTGTAAGGTTTTCTGCTAACACGAAACGCTTCTTCTTCTTCCTTTTTTCTTTTTTTAACCCACTGCGGGCGTACTCAGGTTCGATTCGTTTCGAATGAATCTGGTTTTTAAATTTTTTTAATTAAAATTGTTTTTCTATTTTTCTCAATTTTTTAGTTTTTTTGACTTCTTCATTTCCTTTCTTTGTTCTATTTTTTTATTTGTTTTTGGGACCTGTTGATGAGTGAAACCAAGACTTGAAACTTGTTACCCAAAATATAATGGGTTATGTGATGAAATAACAAATTAAAAACATTTTTTAGCTGTTGCTATATACCGGAGAATCCAAAAAAAGTTCCTTCTTGAACAAATATAAGTTTAACCCGGGAAAAATTCTATAGAGTAATCTCTATCTTTATATGAATTAATAACTAATAAAAGTTATCTTGTCCACCATAAAGCATTTTTAGGTAAACGACAAAAGAAAACTAATAATTTTAATATTTTGGTGAACGAAATAGTTTTTTTTTTCCTTATTATGTATTTAATAGAAAATACTAACACGAACGTGTACCCAAATTGAAGAACAAATGGCGAAGACATAAATAATTACAAATAGACTTGGTTCGTTTTGGAAATCAGAGTGGTACAAGGCTTGGTTTAAAAAAGAATTGTTGGGACTAAGCTAGTTTTGAATGGAAAAAAGCTCAATGTATGATAATAACGCTTTTAATTTATAACAATAAACACGTAATGAAATATTCATCGAATTTACCCAAAAATAACATGGAATAACAAAAATAATACTGATACATATAGAGAATAAATCTAATATGTCCTTGTAAGAAAGATTTCTACAACCCCTATTAGAAGCCGATCAATTTTGGCTCTTTTAATAAATTTTTAGAAGTTCTTACATCAACATTCGTAGAATATGTACCATATGTGTATGTTTCATATTATTATACCCTAGATGAAATCTATAGGGTATACTAAGTTTGTCATTCCGTTTGTAACACCTCGAAATAATGATGGTAGAGCAAAATGGATTGGACACCCACGCATAATATTAAAAGTTATTTTGATTTTTATATGTCCGTCTGTCCGTCTGTGCGTACAATAACTCGAGAACATGTATACTTAGAGAGCTGAAATTTTGTACACGAGCTATAAAAAAAAGTAAAATTAAGTTCGAAAATGTGAAAAATCGGGCAACTCCTTCGTGGGGTTGCCATACAAAACTTTCGTTTTCCACTATATATTTGGACTCTGCCTGTGAACGCATCGATATAGAGAGCTGAAATTTGGTACATGGTGTTTTCATAGTAGTAGAAAATAAAATTTCATAAATAGACTAAATCGGGTAACCCCTTCTTGGTGTTGCCATATAAAAATTTCGGTTTTTTACGTATACTGTGAAAACGATCAGTCCAAGACATTTTTATTGTACTAAAAACTTCTTCAGAATAAGAAATCCTATAAAAATGGTTATAATCATTTTTTCTGTCCGACAAACCGTTTTAGAAATACATGCGAAAAACGACTTCAAAAATCAAACTTGCACAGAAGGGTGACAATACAAAATTTCATACGTGCATTCATCTAGAGGATATCATAAGAATTGGTCTTAGACCAATTCTAGCTTTTTTACTTGTTTTTATTATTTTCATTTTAAGTTTTCGTCTTTTTATACTTAAGTTCATTTCGCTGTTGAGGATTATCATACGCATAGGAAGATTATTATTTCTTCTGTGGTTCTTTGTGATTAGCCCAATTTTGTCATTTTCGTTACCACTATCGTTATCACTATTTTGAAACAATTTAATGTGTGATAACCAATCAACGTTTACATTTAGTTTTTTGTAAATTATTATTTAATGCTTGATACTAAATAACTACGGTAATGGTTTATGATTTGTTAGTGTATTAAACTTTCTACCATAGAGTTATCATCTGAAGTAGTTACATGACCACACAATTGCAAATAATTCTCTCTCAATTGTTGAATAATTGCTTTCTGCATGATTCAATGTTCTTGATGCATATGCTATAAATAACTCTTTCATTATATTACCTTGCGACATATTGCATAAGCAGATGTATCCGTTGCTAGATTAAAGGGCTTTTCAAAATTATCCTCCAAGGATATTAACACCTTCCAATTGCTCAGATCCACATTCGGAGTTTACATCCTTTTTTAATAATCTTATCAGCGGCTTTGGAATTTTGGAGGAATTCTTAATAAACCTCCCATAATATCCAACAAAGCCATGGAAAGATTTCATATCTTTTACATTTTGCGAAGCTGGAACTCCCGAGATCTGAGTGACATTTTTTAACAAATTGGTCATACTAATACAAGTATTCTTTTTGAATTAAAGTAGTCCCCAAACTTGATGCAATAGAGTTGTAACTGATATATTTGGCTCATATAGAACCATTGAGCACAAAAATGTCGATCAAATCATGCAGATAGGACTTTGTGATTTTGTGGCAAGATTAAATACACATATGTATCTAAATTTGGGCTTCTGGTAGTTCTGTATTTTGCACTTCTTTACTGAATGGAAAGAGAGCAGTAGTTTATGGTAAAAGATTTTGAAGTTAACTCTAACGAGTCTTACGTTTTGGGTGGTGAACTTTCTAACTGGCATAGACTTTGAGGAATTAGCATCACACATCCTGTTTTAATGAATTAACCAGAAGCGGATGATGAAAATGACGAAGATGTTGTACTTGGAAGATGTGGTGGTCGAAAATAAATCAGATCTGCAGGCTACAGTCAAAACTACTGTTATTGTCCGTTATGTGCCAACCAATGTGCCTACCAATCGGAAAAATCTACAGGAGTTGCTATCAGCCGTCTAATACTGACTATTGGGAAAGCTTCACAAGGAAGGAAGATTCTATTATGTTCCTTTATACAGTTCTATTGCAGCAAATCACTCTAGTTTCTTGTGATCCTTTCGAACTATTAGAGAAAATTATATTTAAGAACTTGATCGATGTAATCACTGAAAAATTTGATCACTTTGAAGAGCTCATCACTCATAAAATTGAGATGTTCGGAGCGTCAAAAAAGGCCAAAATAAATAGTTTATCGAATGAAGTTGAGCACTTTAAACATGAATTAAACATCGTCTATCGTGAGCTTGATGATGTGCGTAGGATAAATAGATCATCGGATGCTATAATTACAGGCATACCACTCGGCCTAAATGAAGATCTACATAACATACTCTCGGACATTTCCTCAAAAATCAATCATAAACTTTTACCTTATAAAACTGCAAGTTCTCTTCGGTGGCAGAACAGCGGAATTCCATATATAAATTTAAGAGATATGGCCCTGTAGCTCTTAGCAGCATATGTAGTAACTTCACATCGGATAGCAGAATAAATGTATTTGAGAGTCTCACACAGCGTAACAACACAATTTTTCGGAGTATATTGAAAGACTTGTTGATGATCCTACATGCAAGCGTTGCGGAGAGGAATCTGAAACGGTGACTCACTTCCTTTGTCAATGCCCGGCACTCTCAGGAATATGACACAGACTCCTTGGCTAATACCTCCTGGACAAATTGCATGATACCGGCATTGGTGGCCAATACATAAATTTATAAGAGTTTCCGATTGGGACCTATGAGCGACTAGTCATGGGCCTGGAGAGTGAACAATGGGCCTTGAATTGGCCTACGTTCGGGGGATCCTTCGAGATCCCATACCTCGTTTTTCAATCAATCAATGAATCAATCTGCATACAGAAACAATGTCAACAGTTTCTACTCATCAGAATGGATTCAATATTATCTGGCTTCCGATTTGGGTTGATTTGTAGTGGAGGAATAAAATATACTGTACCTACTCACGCTAAAGCAATATGTGTAAACCCACTATGATACATTACTGAGCTCGCCACTTAACTGGAACAAGTACTAGTTACAAAAATAGATATCTTCACATATGGAGACGAGAAATCTTTCTTACTCTAATTATGAGACTCAATGCTTGTACACCAAATGCACAGAATTCGGTGTAAAAGCTTAAACGAATAAAATATTAAAATAGCATGATAAGTAACTGAAACTGAAACTGCTAGAGGTAGTCAACCGCGCCATACAAATTTTGAATTTCCCTGGATAAGTACCGGTTTCAGTATTGCCCATTATTGTGGCTTAAATCTGAAACATCCTGTATTGTAAAATTTGTTGTAGTTCAATTTTAAAGTGCAAACTTGTCTGAATTGAGAGGATTCCCATGTATCAATTTCATCTATAATACCTCTTGGTTTTCTACTGAATTCTGAAGGTTTTTCGACCTCATAAAATTTGTTACTGCAGTAATTCTATGTCCTGTCTATGTGTCTTGTGGAATCCCTTTGGTGTACCATTTCATTTCCAGATAAATTTCTAATTTTTAATCCAGAATTGAAACAATTGTCACACGACCACTTAGCAACATAAATGCATGTAATCCAAAGGAAATTGTGGTAAACATTTTATGCCCTAGGAATGCTAAAGGTTACAGTTCTAAATTTCTATGATATATGTACTCACTAACATTGAATTATTTTAGAAAAAGCTTCACCTGTCCTTTTCATGTTTACACAAAATTGTACAATTTTCAAAATTTCTCTCGATGTACATTTATTATAGTTATAATAATTTCGTATCTCAAAAAAAAAAAACAAAAAAAAACTAAACAAATAATATAACATCTTCAAAATCAAATATTTTATATCTAATTTACAATCTGATCTAGTAATTAGTCGAATACAATTTTTATTGTTAATATTTTCTCTGAACGGAATCTGCTGTATTGTGCATAAGTGCGCAAGTCGATATTTCGATTTTGTTAGTTTCTTATACAATCAACATGTTCCATTATTTCGCAAGAATATTGGATCAAGTGGATGTCCTTAGTTAGCTTCTAACATTATCTGCTCTAATTACACAATGGGAAGATTTCTTTTACCTTCATCCTAAAATTTGGAAAAGTGCGATTGTGCTGCTCCTTGTTAAAGTACAATAACCCAATAACCTAAGCGATTTTCAACCAATTAGTATTTTGTGTTTTTTTGTTCAAGGCGCTTGAGAAACTAATGCATGAATAGATCTTACTTTACTTGGAATCAAATTAAATGCTCACCCCGTGGCAGTCAGGGTTCAAAACTGGGCACAGATGCGATGCTGCTTTATTAACAGCGTCAACTATTCAAAGTTCTTTACCATTTTATTAGACTAATTTAGATTTTCTTCATCCGTGGCAGCACATATCGGAAGATTTCTTATTGGACGATCTCATCAAATCAAAGTCCATGATTTACTTTCGAGAATCGTGCCTCTCATGTGTGGGGTAACTCAGGGCTCAACATTAGGCCCTTTATTGTTCAGTATGTGCATAAATGATGGTATGCGGATGACGTACAGATATACTTGGATAGGCTGATTTGCCTGATAGAATCTCTGAGTGCTCCAAGAGGAACGACTTACTTTTAAATTCTAATAAATCAAATTATATGATTTTAAATCGTGAGAGGCTTGATGTCTCAGAGATTCCAACTGTAACTTTGAATGGCACAGCTTTAACTTACGTTACCTCTGCTCGAAATTTGGGAATTATCAGAAACTCTTTTATGCTGCTACGACCATATTTAAAATATATTAGGTAAAATTTATTGCATGCTTCGAAAGTTGTGGTTGTCTGGAAGGATTCTGTCTCCTGCTTTGCGCTCTAGGCTTGTGAAGATACTTCTCTTGACCTATTTCACAAGTGGAAGCATTGTCTTCCCTCACTTGGATTCGATGTGTAGGAGAAAGCTTGATGTTGCTTTCAATGACTACGTCTGCTTTATTCGTGGATTGAGAAGATACGACCACATTTCTCCCATCCGCAATTCTCTATTGGGTATGTCATTAGACGCTTATCTGACACAGTTAAATTTGATTTTTCTTCATAAGGTCATCTACACCAGGCGTCCCGGATATCTATTTTCCGACCTCAGCTTTTTAAAGTCTGATAGGTACTTAATGCTGCGTGTTTCGCGCTATCAGCATCGAATTTTAGAATGCTCTGACCTTGCTCAAGTTGCTCGCCTTTGGAACGGTCTATCGGCGGCATTGCAGCATATGAGCTCGGCCAGTTCATTCAAGGTAGTGCTAACTCGTCATCTGGCTTCAGATGAGACTTGCGGACTGAAATTGCCCTCATACTCCGAAATAACTACATACTGCACTTTTATCTTTTTTTATTATTATTTGCATGTTATTTTTATTGTCTTTTTCACTTTTCTTTTCCATTACCTTGTTATGTGTCGAAATCATAATAAAAAGGGTGTGGTGACCTGAAAGAAAAAGAAATATTAAAGATATTGAAATAGTGGATTCGAGTGTTATGTACCTTGATGTGTTGTCCCGTGATGTCCAACAGTATTCAATTTGATTGATTCTGCAAGGAATTTTAATTTTATTTACAGATTGTGATGGGAAACAAGTCAAAGTACCTTTATACACTTATATGCATTTTCTGAAAGATGAGATGCTTCAATCCAGCTCTTAAAAATGATATCGTAATGACACTGCGATACTCATTGGCCTGAGAACGAATAAGGATACAAAGGACAGTCATGTGATATACATTCAGCCACATCTACCATACCTGCAGGATGGATAGAGATCTATCCTTTCTCGAAACAAATTGAGGAAGCTTCCCGTAATCTTAGAGGGTTGGGTTGATTTAAATCCCTCCACGTTGTTTTGTCGTATATATTTTAAATCGCCGTTGGATTCTGCACACCTGTAGGATTAAGTAGTACTAAGTTGAATTTAAAATTTTTAAATTAGTAAATTAAAATTTACTTGATGTAAGGCAGGTAGGGTACGGTGCGAAGTCCAGGCCAAGAACACTGAAAAGGAAATGTGGTATTTATCTTCTATATGTGTAAAATCGGTATTAAAGTAGCTTGACATACCTCGTTCAGTCTTCCCTCAGCATCACTATCAACATTACGTAAACATAAATTATCACTAAATATGAAAGCGACAATTTTTCTTACTCAACTTCAAACTTATTGGACCGACCGTAGCCAAAAGCATAATACTTATAAAGCACGTTCGACCCGAAAATAAATATTTGAAAATTTCAAATTCAAAAAGCAATCAAAACTGTTTCTCGAACTGAGCCAATTATTTAGGCCACTTGCGAGAACAACCTTGATGTAATAAAATGCAAGAAGCTGCTAGAAATAGGGGTCGGAAGTAGAAAATAGGGGGCTATGAAAAAGAAGCTTTGGTAGGTGAAGCGGTCGGCCATTACGAGTCAGTCATCTTTGTGGAGAAATTTAATTAGCATTAAGGCTCGATAACGAATTAAGATTTGGATCTCTATGCGGTTACAAATTATAACGTTTTTAGTGCAAACGATTTTTTTTTTCATTTTTTTATATTATATTCTCGAGTTCATGGACTCTAATAACCACGTGGCGCCCAAAGGTGTTTAAGTCCCACCCTTTCTCCATCACTAGCCGGGGTAGCGATTGCGCGCAGCAAGAGTGCGTAACAACCTACAGCCTTCTGTTTTGTATGCTTTTTCATTTCCTGCACTGCTGTCAGCTCTTGCTATTGCTTATTTTAAATTTTCAAGTAAATATTTGCTTGTTTTATTATCAATTTTGTTCCCTTGCTTATATTTCAATTTTTAATATTTTTTAGTTTGTCATTTATACCTTTAATCTTGTACTTAATCTTTTCTTTTTTAATTTATTGTTAGTTTAATATTAATTTAGCATTTTCCCTTAAACATACCAACTAAGTTTAAATCATCAAGAGATGTCAATATCTGAGATATTTTAACCAAATAAATAATTTGAATTTGAAATTCATCGGCGTATTAAATCGAAAAATACCAAAAAAATTATACAAAACTGATGTTATATTACTCTAGAGTTAAAGAAGGTCTAATAGACGGAAAATTGCAACAGTGCTGCCACTACCGAAAAAATCTTCTCCTATCAATATAAATGGCTTCCGGTTGATAAGGATTCTGCCTTTTCTCTTCAAAATTTTGGATAGTCTAATATACATCCGGAAATCTAAATTTTTAGAAAACAATACAGTTTTAACCAAACTGTATCCGGGATTCACAGCTGTGCTGCAGCTTTGTTAAAAGTTACTAATTACTTATGAGCTGTTCTCGATGAGGGTTCTTATCAGTATCTTAGCCGTTGTGGACTTTTCGAAGGCTTTCGACCACGTCAAATACCTGCAGCTTCTATAGAAATTATCTACCTGCCGTGCTCGTGTGAATAGTATAATTTCTACCCTTAGTTTTTTACTAGTTTAATACTGTTTGCATGTGCAATCTGCTTCAACCCAACTTAAGGCATGACTGCGCATAACTACACCTATATGAACAAAAAATTTAAATAATTGCTATATTATTTAAAATTTACAAAATTATGCGAAGCTCCGCTATTTCTAAATATATGTAAGGGGTTAGAACAGAGGATTCTTTATAAAAGGTAAACACACTTTCAAATAGTTATGAAGAAAATTTTGTTAATCCATTTAATATTTCTATAAAACCCGTCATTGCAAGAATGACGGGAAATTGAATTTAATCGCGAGGAAAAATAATTAGCTTGGCTTAAAATCAAATAGCACATAGTCAAATTAAAGAGGAGAGTCTACAGTTTACAGTTTTTATAGAAAAAAGTTATATTAACGACCGTTTTGCAAAACAAAAATTAGAGGTCAAAGTAAAAATATCCGAAATATTTAGTTTAAATCCCCGTAACTTCGTGGAGAAGGGTACCATGGGGCTGGTTGTGCAGTCGTCGGAAAGGCCATGAAGTTCTGCATATAATGAGCTTTTAATTGTCACCATGCGCCCAGAGCATTTTAAAATACAGGGTGTTTTGTGAAAATTAGTTTTTTTCTTAATCACCCTGTAATTACTAAACGGTTGTTATTGCTTCCCCCTACCATACAACTTTTTGTTTGTCTAGGTGAGTACTATCGCCACCTGCTCCATTGTCTTCCTAAGGGAAATACTCTGTATAGTAGAAAACGTAATTTTTGTATGGCAACTCCACAAAGGAGTTAATATCATGCGCGGAACGAATTGAAATAAGTTATTTTTATTTTTTCTGTGGAGATTGTGTGGTACGCCATTATAAATAATAGAACTTAAAAACGTTGTCTCCCACACTTATTTGATAAAAATTATTTACCTCGAATGTAGACCGGTTTCAGCTTACCCAAAAATCCATAAGGAAGGTATACCCATTCGTCCAGTGGTATCTATTATAAATAGCCCAAACTACAAGCTAGCTAAAGAGTTAAACAACATATTAAAAAACGCTACACCCCAGTTTAACTACACAATAAAAAACTCTTTAGATATTGTGAATAAAATTAAAGATCAGAAAATACCAAAAAATGCCAAATTAGTTTCATTTGATGTGGTACACCTATTTACAAATGTTCCAATAGAGGATTGCACGTTGGTGTATAAGGGAATTGTTGAGAACTCATATTTCAGCCCGAACCAACAAATAGAGCTTTTATATCTTACTGACCTAGTCTTAAAACAAAATTATTTCGTTTTTAATAAAGAATTTTACAAGCAAATCCACTAATGGCAAACATGTACCTGAACAAACTAGAACAAAGGATTTTCAATTCAAAGAATCCTATGCTTGAAAATGTACAATTCTGGTATAGGTATGCAGACGACGTACTATGCCTTTGGAAAGGTAGTTTGAGACAACTCAATAATTTTTTAAAGTTCTTGAATTCCTTCAACAGTAAAATCCAATTCACAATTGAAGAAGATGAACACATTAATTTCTTAGACCTTACAATAATGAAAAAACAGGACAAACTCAAATTTAAGATTTATAGAAAAGATACATATGCGGACATAGTCATACACAAAAATTCTTTCACACATTTCAAATATAAACACTCAGCATTTGATAACTTGTTACATATAGCAGTATTTATCCCAATGGATAAAAAAGATAGAGAAGAAGAAATGAAATCAATTAAGAATATAGCAAGCAATAATGGGTTCAATGATGAGTTAATAGTTGGAATTTTAAAAAGAAAATTAAGAAATAAACTAATGGAAGAAATTACTTGTCTAAGCAGTATTGTACCAACTGAAAAAACTTGGCCCTCATTACCATATTACGGAGAGATATCGGACAGAATGCTAAGGCGCTAAAGAAACGTGAATTACACGTAGGTTTTAAAACGGTAAAAAATCTGAATAGCCTATTGCCAAGTGTTAAAAATACAACCGACAAATTAAATAGAAATGGAGTTTATTGCTTAAAATGCGCAACATGCCAGGGGGTATACATTGGGCAAACAGGACGATCTTTCAAAGAAAGAATAAATGAGCACTTCAGTTCTCTAAGAAATAATAATTTCAAATCGAACTTTGCTAAGCACCTATTAGAAAATAAGCACATTCCTGACTTAGAACCAGAAATTCTGCAATTTTGTGACAAAGGTAGAAAGCTAAACTTGCTAGAATCACTCGAAATATCTCGAGTTCTATTAAATTCAAATTCTTCATGCTTCAACGACCAAACGGATCTTCATTACTCGCCGCTATGCAAACCATTACATTAGACTACATCAGCAATACAAAAATTTTTAGTGTACTGAAGATAGCCGAAAAGCTGAAACCGGTCTACAGTCGAGGTAAATAATTTTTATCAAATAAGTGTGGGAGACAACGTTTTTAAGTTCTATTATTTATGAAATAAGTTATATCATATTTACATAAACAAAAACGCGATTTACTCCAAACTTGAAAAAGTTCCTGCAAAACCTTAATTATTTTTAAACATAACAATTAGTAAATATAATCGCCTCTTCCCAGCTTATGTAAAATGCGCGACTTCTGTCCATAAAGAATAAAGCACTACTGAGCCTGAATCATTTCAAGTGAATAAGCATCACGGGGTAATACTGGGAAAACAGCACTACTTCACACATATGCAAAATTTTACTTTACGGCTTATAATATATATATATAAAGTTGTGCCGCAACGCATAAAATGACAATGAGTGCCATTTTTCCTTTAAAATTTTCGGGACCCCGAAAATACCTGTGGGATTTTGCTTTTGTACACCACGAATCACAATTCAACTTGTTTATTTTTTTTTTTTTTTTTGTTTGCAATCCAAATTCAACTACTCATTTTTACAGAGTTACATATACTTAGTTTATTTTTTTGAAACAGTATTCTGAAAACTTAACTTATACAACTGTGGTACCTACTCTCTAGAGCTCTGGACTGTTTTCTAACCTTTTTTAATCGCTACTAATCCGGTTAACTCTAATAATGAACTTTTCTCTAAAACTCACGCGACGCTATCCAGACTCAAACTCTACTTATTTTCCTGCACTCGAAATTAATAAGTTCATTAAAAAAAAAAAAATGCAGAATCGACTACGTGTAATTTCTATGCCAGAATTTTTGATGTTTTCAAACAAGATTATTGTTATTTCCTATTTCGCATTGTTTACCTGCGAAGCAGGTCATTATTGCGAAAGTAAGTCACTCTACAATAAATTCTGATCAGCCACTAGGTCATTTTTTATTAATGCTAACCGGGCATTGATCGGTGCACTCACATAGAATGTTTTTATTTTATTTATCTTTGCAATTGTTACGATTACAAAGAAACTGACATATGGGTTCATATGTAATATTAAAAAGTTTTGGAAAAACGTTTTAAAATTAATCATCGATAAATGATGAAATCATTATACAACATACCTGAGTACACGCGTACATATGTAATAAATCAGAGTCTAACCCTCTGCTATAAGTTGGGCTATACACGAAAATATTCTAAAATTGTGCTAAAAAAAACAGTTTTTAGTACGGCCTATCGAGTGTATATCATCGTGTGTCACCGGACTTATCAGCCTAAAGCGCAAACTATGAAATAATTGATTTTTCTATTTTGATATAAAAAATAATCAGAGAGCATTTTTGTTTACGAAAAATGTAAAATGATAAAAACTAACTATACCAAGACACAAAATATAATTTGTTATTGTTTTCGAAAAAATGATTCTAAAATATCTCAAAATAGTTTCTAATACGTTTCAGAAACGATTCATAAACCTTTGAATCATTAAAATCGGTTAGAAACGATTCATAAACCTTTGAATCATTAAAATCGTTTAATATCTGACCGAGCTGTGGAGAACAGGGTAAAAACAATAAATTGAGGTAAAAATGCACCGTAAAATTTGTACTAAACTGATTTAGAAAATTTGAAAATTTAACATTTTATTTGCAAATTATAACGGCAAATGCTCCCGATGTATGTAACATAATGACGTACAGTTTTTTGCATATCAAAGCTCAGAGTATGTAGATAATTTCCCTTGTACAAATGATTGAGGTAGAATGTAAAAAAAAAATAGTATTTGGGGTATATATGACCCAAGGTACGGAAAATTTTTCAGTGACGTAGGAAAAAATGTGGAAAAAGGGGTTAAAATGAAGTTAATCGAAAAAAAAGTATACCGTGTAATAGTACTCAGCAAGACCTTTCCAAAAAGTACCCACATGCCAGGGTAGGAGTGAAAGTAAAAACGCGAAATTTTGATAGGCTTACCCCAATGAAAATCGAAAAAATCGGAATTTTTCGTGGGAGTTGGCGTATTTAAATTACTATAGTATCTAAAGGAAAGGGCCGAATGCATTCAAACATAATTTCAGACGTAGAGGTGGCAAGTATGTAGCGCATAGTGTAAGCACTGTGCCCGTGAGTTTCGTAGAACTGCCGCTAGACGGTGCAAAGTGCGCAATAAAAATTTGCTATATGCTTCATAAATTGTTTTTTATTTTGGACTTACTTCTAATAAGAACCACCTTAGGTATTTGCTAAATTAAATTCCACGTTAATTCGGAGAATGAGAGTGAGCTATGAACTGGAACCCCCTTTAATCAACTCAATGAAAAACCTTCATTTAAATTATTCAAATTCAATTTGAAATTGAGAAAGACATCGAACATTATTAAAATATTATATGCCCTTTTGGATAACAAAAGTGCTTGTCCCCAGTTTTGTGAATCGCTTTTCTTGGTGTTCACCATTAGCATCTGAAGACGTTCTAATAGTAAATTCTTACAAAAAGTCAACCTAGTTCTGGTTATCAGAGTTTTTTATTGAAATATATAAGTTTGAAGTGCATTAGTTTATCATCAGGATCTACTGTTCTGTATTGTTATGACGTAAGTCCTGACCTTTCATTTCCATTAGAAATAAGTAGAACAAAATAGCTTTAATCGAATTTTCTCTGTTCATAATTCTACTGAAACGCATCTATTATGCAAGCTTCGTTAAATTTTTGATTATTATTAAAATTTTATTCACCTAGTAAATTAGATATAATTTAGATACCAAAATTTAATATCTATATTTAATTTCTCTATGCTTGAAATGATACTAACCCCGCAATCAGTGGATATTTCTTTCGTTCCTAATCAATTCATTTCTACCTTTCCATTTATATTTCCTAGAAGGAGATTAGTAATTATGCGGAAAAGGACTTTTCGTTCGGTGTCGTGATGTCTGTGCGGTAGCCTGTGGTTGTGGCTTTTCAAAAATGCACCCAACTAAAAGCCGAAAATTACAGGTCATAAAGACCTATCGTGCCATGCTCCCTACAATTCTATGGAAAATTTCTTGTTTGCAGGAATATCTGGGTATTTCGTGACGATAATTTCTTTCCTGGCAATTTGCCACTAGGCAGTCGTCTTTAAGTGCGTTGACTACAATTCAGAGCCTTTATACATTTTCCTTGCGTTGTTGGCCGTCGGCAGTCTTTTCTTCGTTTATAATCCTCGTGCCACTGATTATGCAGTTTATCCAACAATTTTCTTAAACAGTGTATATATGAAGATAAAGTTTTACAACTTTTTGCTATCTTACATCGGCAAAATGTTTTATGTTTATGTACATACATCACATATTGATATATATATAATATGTAGATATGTATATGGTGTACCTATTCAAGCTAAAGACCGTCCAAGATTCGCTATTTAATGGAAGCTTGTCATAAATATTTCATCTTCGCCCCTATCCCACTTGAACTCGACTAACCGCAACGAAAAGTTCACAACTCCGCTACCGTACTATTGTAATTAGTCTCGCACGAACATAAATTATTAAGGATGTCAGCCTTAATTTACGAGAGGTTTTAGTTTGCTAGTTTTTCTATTTGTATCTTATGTTGCACAGCATCCACCGTGTACTATAGACACTCGACTCAACTGTTTCAGTTTTTACCATTGGCATAAGGCGATGATATTTTCCTTATGTAGCAAGCAATAAAGTTTTCTCCTCCAGCAAAGTTTTATGCTAACAAAACAGTAAACTTGTTCATTTTGAAATATGGCACCACTACTTTGTTTGTACTTATGAAATGAGCTCTTTGATAAACTTCTCTAGAAAATCTGTTTGCCAGTTCAACTTGATTATAAGTCTTTAAGGTAGAAAGGTGATATATTTTAAATGCAATTGTGGTTAACGGTTTGCATAGTCTAATTTTTGAATGGTTTTGAAAATTCGCGAAATATTAAGAGGGAAAATTAGATAAAAAGAGAAAATGCTTGCGAAAATTTTAATTTTATAGAAAACGAACAACTTCATTCCTGATTGAAATAGGTACAAAAAGGGGGTTTTACCTACTACATATGTAGTAATATCACATTACCAATACGGCTATTTCCAACTGCGTCGATTTGAGAAATAAAACAAGGATCTAGTCGGTAGGAAGTGTGTCCTCTTTCCTGAAGAAGAAAGAACGGCGGTGATACGACCAACATGAAGTATAGTTAAGAAAAGAAAGAAACTGTCCCAATAGAAAAATGTAAAAAGACCAGGGAAACCCTGTCTAATATAAGTAATTTATAAGATCGTGTGCGGCGAGCGTATACTAACAAGAGAAATCTCTAGAAGAGCTGTTCAATAAAAAGAGATTACCCATCAAAGTAGGCGTCATTTCAAAAAATAAAATAAAAAATGAATGCAAATTTTTGAAGAGAGAAAATTGCATGTACACACTGACGAATTTTAGTCATCTATCGCGAGCTATAGTGCAAATTCAAGTGGGTATTGAAAAATGAATTAAAATCATATAAAAGAATACCCAATTTTACATGATCTGTATTTAAAACATTATAAAAATAATAGAAAAGGGAAAAAAGGGAGGGGTTTGAAATTGCCAAGGAGTTGAATACAGGTTGGGTTAGGTTAAGAGTTGTGGTGACTTGCCCACTGCGACCCTGCAGATACCGCGACCAGAGTTGATTTATCCTGTCCTTCCCTATAGGCTATATCTTGCCTAGAATACATACAAGTAGGAAAAGTTAAATTAAGTGAGGTTATAGATGTAGATTTGACTCAAAACTCATAAATTGCCGTTAATTTGTCGTAAAAAACATAGATTTCTCGTGTCCTGTCATTAATTTGTTGCGCAAAATATAAATTTCTCGTGTCCATTTTAAGGACACGACAAATTTATGTTTTTCACGACAAAATATAAGATGTGTTCTAGTATTCTAGTGCGTTACGATGCTAACTTGACGTCAACTTAGCACTACATCCAGTTTTCTTCAGAAAAAAGGACACGACAAATTTAGGTTTTTCACGACAAATTATGAGATAGTTAAAAATTAAATCAGGCGAAGTTGCGGTGCTAGCTTCACGTACGTAGGTTATAGTGCAGGTACAAAAACGTTATTGGATTTGGAAAATTTCTTCTTGGTCTTCTTCCATTAACTTGAAAATTTTTTAAACCCCCCATTTTTGATTAAGAGGGCTCTAAATGTTGAGTGTGATAATTATCGTTCTCATTTGAGGTTTTATAAACAATATGTAGAGCATATGGGGTTTTGTTAATAGTTGTTTCAGGCGATGGTGCAGTAGGAATGACAAAAATTCTCCATTTTGCGTCGAAATTACAACCGCGTTTTTAGTAATCTACTTACAAGGCTGTATTAGGCCCTGAGCCTATCTTTGGTCACCCAAAGAGTCACCTTTCAGCTCAGATCAGGCTTTGGGAGGACAGAACTAAGAAGGAACACTGGGAAAACACCCCAGGGCTGAGAAAAGCGAAGAAGTTTATAAAGTATTCGCTACAGAGGACAAAAGAATTCCTCACACTCATCAGAAAGAAGCTAAGGCTCATAACAGGCCTACTTAATGGGCATTGCCCACTTAGATACCATCTTAAGAATATGGGTAAGGTCGATGAGGAGACCTGTCGATTCTGTAAGGAAGACAATGAAACCGCTTAACATGTCCTGTGTGACTGTGAAGTTCAGTGCCGCAAAAGGCTAAGACATCTAGGAACGGCATTTCCACTACCAGAGGATGTCGGAAAAATGCCCCCTAGAATATTATAAGCTTCACCAAAGACCTTAATTTCGAATGAACGCCCTAGCTCAGTTAGGGGTGATGTCACAAAAGATCTTATAGGTCAAAGTGACAAAATTAGAGGTGGGAATCCTGTTTGCATCCCCCGTTATTAATAATAATAAAATAATAATAAAGACTGTGTAAATTTAAGTATTTTACTGATCTTTCTGAGGTTCTTGTCGAGCATACCTTGCTGCGAAAGAACGCATCAAGTAAAATTTTAAAGGGAATCCTTAATCGACAATCGAGGTATGAGATGTTTTTTGATATTGATCAGGCAAACATTTGGTGGTATTCTTCGAACAAACCGTATTCAAATTTCATCTCTATACCTGAAATGTTTAAACCATCCGCGTCACTACTTTTTTCATATCTTTCAACGTCGATATATAAAAATTTATATTCGATATCACCGATGATCAGTAAAACAAATTGTTTCAAATTATTCAAATTAATTAATCGAGCTAGTACACATTGAATTGACACGTAATCGTAGCATGTCCACCGTCGATACTAGCCAATACAATTTGGAAACTCTAATTCTAATTTGTCTCATGTTCAGATTTTTCCCAAATGTCTTTATTTGGTTTAGGCATATGCATGAAACAATCGCTGTGATCTATCGCGTTGGTGTGAAAGGAATTGTGTCGCTAATTTATCACTATGATTATCGCTATCGTTATCGCAATCGCTATTGCGGTGGTGTGAATCGGCTTTAAGGGTACGTTAACAGAACAGTAGCAGAAGGTAGGACCTGAAGCCTAGAATTCGTGAGGCTACAGTAGTGTGGGCTTCGCTTTGACGATTACTTGTAACGCCAACTTCTAACGTCGGCAAAGTTAACTTAATAATAAGTTAAGAAACAGGCGAGTTTTCCGAGTGTTTTACTTTTAAAATGTACACGGCTAGAAAAGAAAGAAAGAAAGAAGAAGAAAAAATCAAACTCTCTTTAAAACTTTTATGAATAAAGATAAAAAATGTAAAATTGCATGAAACGAAACAGAATGGCAAATGATTCATTTTCGTAAATATGTAAATGAGAAGGGGAGATGTTTTTACGTTAACTCTCATAACATATTCCCGCGCTTTTGTAAAAACCGGTTTTCATGAAATATTGGCAATGTTTGGTCACATATTGTTGCTGTTATCCTATTATATTTGAACAGCACGTGCCTCTCTTTACATTCGTGTTGCTATGAAGAGATTAAGTGGGAGAATTCATCCGGGATTCTCTGATATTTTCGCCAAAGCGAAATTGATCTTTTTCTTAAAAATGGGAGAAAGTGTGACCTGATGTACATTATTATGAATAGGTTTGATAGGATTTTGAGGGACTCAAAAAGATTTTGTCGTTCGGGTAATCCTACGTTCTCTCGATTTTTGGTTTTAACACGTTGTCTCAGTTGCACTACAATAATGCATAGCGAAGTTTCTTTCCCCCATTAATGCAAAAGACGGAAGTATGTGAAATTACTTGTTTCATTCTAAAAACATCAATATTTTCCAATTTTACTCTACCCGGCTATAATATAGAAAGAGAAGTAGGTTCAGCATTCTAGAAAAAAAGGCATACTCTTCTGGTGAATGACATTCGCCTGGGAATCGGCGATTGATATACATTAAGTGAGAGAAATCCTATATTTTTTTTGTTTTCATTTGCAAAAAAAAAAAAAAAAAAAACAAGACAACCATTGCAGACAAATCAAAAGTACGCCGAAGTCATAAATATATTGTACGCTTACGCTTAAGTGGCGCGAGATAATTGTAAAATTATGATTTCCTTTTCATGTCTTTTTAGTTGCTGGCTAATTTCTTTCGCTATTTAATTATTGATCGTTTCTGAATTTTTTTTTTTTCTTTGTCAATATCCAAGATCCAAATGGATCCACTTTACCTTCCTACCAAAATATGTTTTTTTTTTTTTGTACTTTGAGGTCATTTTACAAGTTGTATACGTCACCCTTTCTATCATTTTTATCTTCTCCCTTATCAAACTCCCACATTCCCATTTTTATCATAGCTACCAATTTATTTAAGGGAAGAGTAATGCTGAGAGGCGACTATAACAGAGCATTACTTCAATATTTATATAAGTTAAACATGGATTTAAAACATCTAAAGGGAAATACTTACCCTATTTCTTAAGAAACTAATGAAATGCATGTTCTGTTTCCCTCTTCGTAACCCTATAATTCTTGAAAAGGGGCAATAAATTACATTAAAGAGTTAATTCTTCAATAAATTAATAATTTATTCTTATTTAAGCTATGTCCCTCATCAAAACAAATCCAAATGTCAATAAAACCAACAGTACCAACTCAGATATTAACCTAAATTTCGTTCAACATTTAAAGCTTTACCATATTTTCTGGAGATTGGAAATTGTTTGAAACATCAGCTAAACTCTGCACGAAATCCTGAATGGTGAAGTTAGCTTATGCAATACTTTGACAATATGTGTAAATGTAAACATTAAATTAAATTGTGAAAAAAGTAATGCAATTCAATGCTGCATTCTAATTTTTCATCCGCATAAGAGCTTATTTTTACAAGTCTCCGGAACTGTGACTTACACTGTAAAAATATAGTGAATATTCCCTACATTTTAGGGAAAAATATCTAATCTTTGTGGCAACAGTTGTGCACATCCAGAATTTAATCTGAGTTTATATGAGAGGAGATCAATTTAATCTGTTTCAAGCGTCTACAGCAGGCAGAAAACCAAGCTGTACCGAAGAGTGTTAGGTTTTCTGCTAACACGAGACGCTTCTTTTTCTTCATTTTTCTAGTTTTTTTTCAGCCCACTGCGGTCGTATACAGGTTCGATTCGTTTCGAATGAACCTCGTTTTTTAAATTTTTTAAATTTTTTTTAATAATTTTTTTTTTTCTATTTTTCTCAAATTTTTTTCATTTTTTCATTTCTTTTCTTTATTCCATTTTTTCATTTATTTTTCAAGTCACTCAATTTCGCTGTTTCGGACATGTTGATGAGTCAAAACCAAGACTTGAAACTTGTCACCAAAAATATAATGGATTGTGTGATGAAATAACAAATTAAAAACATTTTTAGCTTTTGCTATATACCAGAGAATCTGAGTAAATTCCTTCTTGAACAAATATAAGTTTACCCCGGTAAAAAATCCTAAAGAGTAATCTCTACTTTTATTTTTTACAGTGTAGCTTAAATTATGCTCCCAGAACTGTGGAAAACCAGCTGTATAATTGCAGAAAGGCTTATTTGAAGAATCTTGAACGCAAAATAGCTACTAACAGCAGCTAATAGGTACTATAGCTTAAATTTTGAACATCACTCAGTTGTAAAGTAACAACTCTGAGCCTAAACGTACCTACTGGAGGCCTCAATTTGAACAACATAGTGGAAAGTGTCATCCAAAATTAAATGTGAATACTAGCAGTATAGTCTGCATTTACTTCTAATAATTATTTTAAGATAAAAAAATTATTAATTTATCAAAATTTATCATTTAAGTTATTTTGCCAAGAAATTTTTATTATGTAAATAGCCGAATCGAAGAGATTTGAAATATTTGCCAACGAAATCAGCATACATCACAAGACAACAAAAAAATAATAATTAAATTCTTGCCTCATATTTACTCAACTTTCAGCAAAAGAAGAACGAAATTCGAGTTTCTCAGGTAGAAATCTAATCACTTTCCTTATGAATGACCCATCTATGAACCTAATTAAATTTTCAAAGCCTGTAATTGTTCATTGAAACTTTTCTTCCCACTTGATTTCAAACTTTTTGTTAGATTTGGATTCAGTGGGAATTATTATGGACTTTTGAATGCGTTCTTTCTTTATAGTAACTCTTTTCTAGTATTAATTAGCTGTTAGCTTTCGTTTAGCTTGTAACGACTTTGTGGAGAATATTTTAATAAGGCACTTAATTAATAGACTTTTTATTGACTTTACAGTTTCCTCCCATAATTGAAAGGATCTCGAGGCCATAAAAATAATTATGTTGAATTCAAAAAGGATACATGAAATTAATCATCTTGAATTAGAATAAATATTCTATGCAGAACTTCTATTAAGTTTACAGTAGCATGCATAATATGAATTCCTCACCAGTTGTGTTAATAGAGAATAATGTGAAAGTTTCAGATGAAAGTGTTTATCAGTCCCCATAATCAAAAATCTAATAATAAAAAATATAAACAGGTATCTACATCTCATGACAATGCTGTGGAAAGGTTTTGGGAACAAGTAATTTTAAGTTGATGCAGATTGAATCAGATATTTCTTCAAATCCTCCCAGAACTATAAAGTTAGGAGACAATGTTCAATATACATGAACAGGTGAACGAGATATCGTAGCTGAACGTAAAAACAAAAGAGAAAAACATAATTCAATTTCTAAAAGAATTTATTAAAATCGATTTCAGCAAGCAATGCTTAAACAATGCATTCAGAAAATAACTGGGAATAGAAGAATATTTTCGGTTACTCAGTTTTGGAAAATGGTAGATATAAAAGATAGAAAATTCTTTATATTGCATCATGTGTTCTGCAATCGTACAAGATAATGGACGACTTCGACTCTTTTGGAACAAAGAGATTATCGAAGAAACAATACCTTTCATTACACGCTAAAGGATGAGAATGTTACTTCACACGTCGGCGTCGTTTGCATAACTATGGTTTTTATTAACACCTTAAGCAAGTGCCACAACAGACTGATAAGCTGATGTATACCGATTATCAGCAGCACTAATATCTTAATGATAATTAATCCATTATAATCGATTTATAGCTATATTATTATCATAAAAGATTTTATTTATGGTTTCACGCAGTAGTCCCATTGCCAAGGCAATGCACTTTCTGCTTCCCATTGCCAAGGCAATGAACTTTCTGCTCTTAAAAAATAATTCGCAATTCGGTTTCGAATAATTTGCGGTTTCGTTGGTCCCGTTTCTATTGTTGGTAAAGGGATAGCTATTCCCTGGTATTGTAAAAGAATCGGTTGCGGTGTAATATCTGCTACTGATGTAAATTTTCCGTCTTGCAATCTTATAAAGTTATGTTGCACGCAGGCAGTTTTTATTATAGAGTTCACAGTCGTAGAGAGTTTTCTTTTAAGGGGAATACCTCATCCTCTACAAATATACATGAAAAGTCTTCAGTATCATTTGATAATGGAGCAAGCTTTGGAATATTCAGACTATTGTTTTGGAAGACCCGATTCAATGTTGAATAACGAAAATTACCACAATCACTATTTCGTCCTATTTCGCCTATATCAATTGTAGGAAATAAAGCATCGGCATCTCTTGTAGCCATTAGAACAACGGAAGAGAACCCTTTGTAGTTGTGGTAAAGTAAAATTTTTTGAATTTTTTTTTTATTCTGATGTGTTTTCCATCTACAGATCCAATACAAATTGGCAAATTCCACAAGTCTTTAGGTCTTTCAGCAATTCTTAACCAATGGTCTGTCGTAGGCATGGGCATATACTTTCCATGTACCGATTCCCAGTTGTTGAAATTATTTGGGCGATAGTACTTCTTCCCCTCATAAACAAATGCCATAAAGCGGTATGACTGCATCCTGTAGTTAGATACCTGCCCAAGTTTTATTATTGTTTAAAATTGAATAGTTTTACGTAGGTTTTTGAAAATGTCGTTTTTACTTTTCAGTAAACATTTGTAAAAACAAATGGAAAAATATTCGCACAGGTTTTACGAGAAGCGGCTGTGGAACTTCGTACAAGAAAAATTTTGTTTTCACATAACGCAATGCAATATCTCGTGCCATATATAAAACACGGAGATCAAAGTGGAAATTTGTCTACAGTTATTTAAAACAGCAGAGATTCAAATGGAACATGGAGTTGCAGAAGTGGAGCAGCAGTCATTTAATAATGTCATCAGCCCTAATCTTTCTCAAAAAGAATTATCAAACATAAATACTGAACAAGAAGATACACAATTTGTAGTTCCGTCGCATAAAAAAAATTAAGAAAACTCAGAACCCTAAAAATAATACCGGTAAGGAAATAATAAATTATTCGAAGCGACGACAAATGGAATTAGCACAGACAACTAAAGAAGAAACATCCTTAATGCCCTTTTTTAAACAAATATCACAAGATATTATGACATTATCGGCTGAAAATCTAAGGAGGTTTAAGAAAAAAACTCTTGAAATAATAGAAGAACTACATGCTGATGAGAAAAAAATTTCAAACTGCAGCATTCATACTCGATACCTTCTCTTCTATCTGCTACTAAAGAGGTGTTATTTTAATTAGCCCGCTATTTCGGTAGATGTCACTTTTGGAGCTGTCATTTTTTGACATTTGACAAGTAGAAACTACGCCATTAATAAAAATGGAACGATACACGATTCAACAATGCATTGAAATTATTAAAATTCACTATAAAAATTGTGAAAATGTGGCAGAAACGGTTCGTAAAACTCGAACAGTTTTGGGTCGTCGTGAAACACCTTGTCGGACCGCAATACAGAAATTGGTAGAAAAATTCGAGCTGTCGGGACAAGTTACTGATGTGAAGAATAACACTCGTGCACGTCGCTCAAGAACAACCGAGAATATTGCTGTTGTAGCCGAAAGTGTTGAAGAAAACCCAGGTTTGTCCATTCCTCGTCGTTCTTTGGAATTAGGCATTCCACAAACGTCATTACACCGTATTTTGCATAAAGATTTGGGTCTTAAGGCTTATAAAGTTCAGTTACCACAAGAACTCAAGCCGGCCGATCATCAACAGCGTCGAGTCTTTGCTGATTGGGTCCTTGAAATGCATGAAAATGATCAGGAATTCCATCGAAAACTCATCTTGAGTGATGAGGCCCATTTCCTCCTCGATGGCTTCGTCAACAAGCAAATTTGTCGCATCTGGGGCTCGGAAAACCCAAGAGTTATTGTTGAAACTCCTCTCTATCCTCAACGTGTGACTGTTTGGTGCGGTTTATGGTCCCGCGGGGTCATTGGACCTTACTTTTTCGAAAATGAGTCTGGAGCAACAGTTACGGTGAATGGATTGCGCTATCGACAGATGATTAATGATTTTTTATGGCCAGAATTGGATGGTATTGATCCGGACAACGTTTACTTTCAACAAGACGGCGCTACGTGCCATACAAGCAACGAAACCATTCCGGACCGTGTTATCTCTCGAAGAGGTGATCACCATTGGCCACCGGGATCTTGTGACTTAGCACCTTGCGACTTCTTCCTTTGGGGCCACGTGAAAGAGAAGGTCTACGCCAACAGCCCAGCGTCGATTCAAGACCTCAAAGATGGATTTGGTGAGGCTATCGGGGACATAGGGCAGCCACTTTGCGATTTGGTTACGGAAAATTTCATGAAAAGGATATGGTCCTGTAGGCGTGGTCGTGGTGGTCATTTGGCTGATGTTATTTTCCATTATTAACGGCATACCTTCCTCTTTATAATAAAATAAAGATCCGATCATTTATCTAAAAAAATGGCATTTTTCTTTGAATATCAAAATAACACCTCTTATTGGAAAACCCTTTAATATAATTTGCTTCCGGGTTTAACCAGAGATATAATTCCGATGTAAATAAAAATAAATAAAGACCGTACCTGAGTGCTATTAATATCCTTTCACTAGTTGGTACAGCTTTTCAGAAACTTGTATATAGTCCTTCAATTTTTTTTACTCACTAATCGCTCCAACAAATGGAATGATTCTTTTGACATCCTATAAATTTGCTAAAATTTCTCTTGCGTTTCATTCAATTCTTTTGCCACAACTGCTGCACTATACTTGAAATTTCTTGTAATTATGGATGGACCCAGTATTTGCGATTATTTTGCTTTTTTCTTTCATTTTTTAATAATAAAAACAGCAGAAGCTCTTCCTCCTTGTTGAATTCCATTTTATGTACTTGCGATTTTGACACAGAAAAATCAGATAACTTCAAATAGATATAGCATAACCTACTGATGTGATGTCCTCGCAATATATCAACTGCTGATTATTTTTAAAATATCACCATCACCACATCAGCACATCAGTAGTCTGGTGTTGCACATGCCTTAGGTTTCGATTTTTTATCACAATATAAAGTAACTCATATGAAGCCGACACCATATTTACATTAAATTTGTAAAGTAACTATTCGAAAAGGTTGTTAAAGCATGCAATATGGAAAAAATAACTTTAAAGGGCAAACAAACGAAAATAATATTTCTAATACTGAAAGTACCGAAAATAACGTAATTCCGTCACCTAAATTACAACAAAATTACTTAGGTTTTTTTCTTATAAGAAAACTAATATTATCAAGAATTTGTCTGGAATAACGCAAATCGATAATATTTCAGGAAATCCTTCCAACATTCGAATCAAATTTACCAAGGGAAAGAACTATAATTGGCCTAAGTCCAATAATAGTATACCATGAATATAAAAGTGAAATAAAATGAAAAACCAAAGTTTTGTAAGGTAATAAAGGAGTTGCCCGATTTAGTCCATTTTTATACCCTAGATGGAATTTGTAGGGTATATTCAATTTGTCATTCCTTTCAAAAGTTATTTTGATTTTTGATTGTTCGTGTGTAAAAAAGTAAATTTATCTTCGAAAATATGACTAATCGGGCAACTTTTTCGTAGGGTTGCCATACATAAATTTCGTTTTTCATAATACATTTGGGTACTTCTTGAGAACGTGTCGACGCAGAGAGCTGAAATTTGGTGTATGGTGTTTTCATAACAATGGTAAATAAAATTTCTAAAAAGGACTAAAGGAGCAACCCTTTCCTACTGTTGCCATACAAAACTTTGGTTTTTCACTATATATTTGGAAACTGCCTGAGAGCACGTCGATATAGAACACTCGAATTTTGTTTTCATAAAATTTAAAAATACAAGTTCAAAAATGGAAAAATTCGGGAAATCCTTCCTTGGTATTGCCATTCAAAATTTTTGTTTTTTGCTATATATTTGGATACTACCTGAAAACGCGTCGACGTAAAGAGTTGAAATTTTGTTCACAGTACTTTAATAAAAATAACAAATAAAATTTCAAAAATGAACTAAATCGGATAGCCCTTTTTTGGAGTGCCATACAAAACTTTGTGTATTAACTTTATTTAACTTTTGTTTTCATGTAGGTTATAATATTATAGGTCTTGCATTAGACCAACTTTAACCTTTTCTCTTGTTTATACCCTATATGATAAAATCATAGGGTATACTAAGTTTGTCGTTCCCTTTGTAACGCATAGAAATAATGATGGCAGAAGAGCAAAGTGTATTGGACACCCAAGCATAATATTAAAAGTTATTTTGATTTTTGCATGTCTGTTTGTCCTTCCGTCCTTCCGTCTTTCCTCACGATAACTCGAGGACGCGTTCAGTTGTAGCGCGCGCTGATATTTTGCACATAAGCTTCTTAAAAGAAAATAAATTTACGTTAGGAAATACGACCATTGTTGAGGTTCGTGTGTCGTGTTCTGGAGTAGAGAGCACACAACCCGCCTTTAGCAAAAGAATTAATGGAATGTCTTCGTCGATGGTAGAAATGATAACTACACTTCAGTTGTGTCAGAGTTTATAATATATTTAGTTTATAATGTGAAATGATAACAATATTCGTTGGTATAAATTTTGATCCACAGCGTATTCGATACAAAAGTAACAGTCTTTAGTTATATTAGAAATTAAAATCCATTGCTTTTTCGATATATAAAATAATAATTTTTAGTTATGTTAGATATTATAATCTACTTCTTGAAAACTCCTCTAGGATTGGGCTTGCTGCGCACAGGTACGCAGGAAAACTTTTAAAAAGCTTTTTTGTTGTTGTATTGCTTTGCGACAACGTTGGAATAGACGTACGTGAGAGAATACAAAAAGGTCTTGATGCAATGCAAGTACATCAATAAAAATAAAATTTTATATGCAATTGTACACCCACGATGTTAATTGTACATGGAATTTGGAGGAATTGATGTCATGTATGTATGTAGGGGAACCTGAGGTGTAACGGGGTACTGGGGTGGAATGGTTTGTGGTACTCGCTATGGACAGTTTTTAGTTCACCGTGTTGCGCTATACAGAGTGGTCGCTGTCAGTAAGATCAAGTGCTTAGTTTGGATTTTACCGAAAGTCGGAGAAATAGCTTGAGGATTCTAATTTTATTTTATTATTAAATATTCGAAAATTTATATCACATGTTATTTTCAACATACTTTTCACTAATTAAAAGTCTGGTGATAACTCAAGGCTAACAAATATAACGGCCATAATACTCATGTTTCGAAGAACGTTACGTCAAGCCACAATAAGTGGTCCGCAATGGGGTATACCCCATTCCTCCCCTGATAATATTTGTACATCCCATATTAATAGGAATTGTTTTTCATCATGAACTGTTATCTGTGAAATGTGCCTATAATTGGTACCCTATTGTGCCCCGGGTACATTTGAAATTGTACCCCGTGTTGGGGCAAATTTTCTTCTTTTTTTCAGACATTGATTTTGAATAACAATTATTAATTTAGTTTCTTTGTAGAAAAAGATGTAAATAAACGTACAAATTGACAAATAATGGTATTATTTCTTTCGAATTCTCCTAAATTGCTATCAAAGCTTAGCTACCCCTTACCGCAACGGGTTCCCCTACATTAGTTTAGAAGAATTAAAATAATGTATGTATATGTACATTGTGCAGATTACATGCAAAAAAGAAAAACAAGAAGACACTTCAACAATTTTGGAAACAAAATAATTTTAGGTCATTGTATGTATATATCCAACAAATTTATTCTCAGCACATACTTACAGGTCCTTAAATACCAATCAATTAATTTGTTGGATATGCACTAAGTTCATTGCACCATAGGTGAATTCTTGGCTAATTTCACGGGTGCATTTCTTCACTGTCAGCAAATTCCATGTTTTCAAGCACGACTTGAGACAGTGAGGAAATGTTAGATTAGCAAGTTTTATTTCAATTCAATTGTAAATATAACAAGTAAAAAAGCTAGAATTGATCTAAGACCAATTCTTATGATACCCTAGATGAATGCCCGTATTAAATTTCGTATGGTCACCGATCTATTCAAGTATTGATTTTGAAGTTGTTTTTCGCATATATTTCTAGAACAGTTTGTCGCACAGAAAAAATGATAATAACCAATTTTATAGGATTTCGTATTCTGCAGAAGTTCTTAGTACAATAAAAATGTCTTGGACTGATCATTTTCAAAGTATACCGAAATTTTTATATGGCAACACCAAGAAGGAGTTGCCCGATTTAGTCCATTTTTGACATTTTATTTGCTAATGTAGTAAAAACATCATGTACGAAATTTCATCTCTCTACGTCGATGCGTTCTCAGGCAGTGTCCAAATATATAGCGGAAAAAGAAATTTTTATATGGCAACCCCACGAAGGAGTTGCCCGATTTGTCGAATTTTCGAACTTAATTTTACTTTTTTGTTTTAAAGTCCGTGTACAAAATTCAGCTCTTTAAGTATACGCGTTCTCGAGTTATCGTGCGCACAGACGGACGGACGGACGGACAGACGGACGGACGGACGGACATGCAAAAATCGAAATAACTTTTAATATTATGAATGGGTGTCCAATCCATTTTGCTCTACCATCATTAGTTCGAGGTGTTACAAACGGAATGACAAACTTAGTATACCCCTATGATTTCATCTAGGGTATAAAAAGGAACACTTTGAATAAAATATTCAATTTTATGTTTAGCCAAGCAACAGTATTTTCATTACAATTACTAATCCCGTTACCTTTCAGCTAATTATATCTGGTGTAGTGGTTTATGTACCGCTTGCAAACCATCACCCCAGGGTTTAAAACCTTGTTAATTTCATACGCGTAATTTTTGGTAACCATGGGTGATCTTTCTTTAATTGTTGTCCCCTCTTATATACCTACTAAATTTTAATATTATCACTTTCTTTTTCGTCCCTTTTTTTTTCAAGGAACGGATCTGGATAGTATAGTATAGTAGCTACAAGTACCATGTCATATAGATTTGACTTCAATTAATTTATTGTATTAACTTCAAAATTTTCAACATGAAAGTTTTGGAACGGAATTTTAAATACACCTAGTGAAAGTAATTATATCTATAAACAGTAATATTAAAATGGTGTAAATTCTATGGACTGCTGCTATTTGTTTTTTTTCTTCTGATCCTCCATTGATTTTTATAGAGTTGGCGTGACCCTTGCAATTTCTGGTCTTGAGGTATACAATTTATTTTCCAATATGCCTTTCATTTTAAGAATATAAGGAATATGATCATCAACCGCTCAACAGAAAGTATGAAAACTTGGAAGAGAATTCTTGTCTAAAGGCCGCCCCACACCGTGGAACCAACCTGTACATAACTAGAAATTAATAGAACTATGTGTGAAGTTCTTTATAGGAAATTTTCCTTCGTATAATTCACAGCAGCCTTTTGAATCGATATTATAAGTAGGGAAATATAGATTCACTAGGAACCTTCAATTGTCTACCCGAATTACCTGCACAAAATTTCTAGAAAGTTGAGCTGGCATGTCCGGGAGATGTAGAAAATCTTCCTGCACCTCTAAACTCTGCCTGTTAACTTGTGCGTGAACAACGGATGAATATAGATGGTTCGTTTAACAAAGGGAAGCTTTTAATCAGTACATACGTATACGAAGAAAAACAACCTTATAAGCCAGTACGTGAAAAACGGAGAACTATTAGTAGTATGTGAACAACGGAACCTAACGTAACATGTATAACGGAAAACCTATCCTGTCAACAGTACATGAACAACGGAAATCTCTCCTGTCACACCACTCAAATTGGATTTATGTAGTAGGTACCACTGACATACATATAAATGGACCGACTGGTCTCCTATTTACGTGGCACCAGTTTTGATTTCAAAAAGTATGCTCTCACTCTCAATGCTACCAACTGTCGTAAACTGGCGCTACATTTAAATTATTTGGGAATTCACATTTACACATGTCAACTGGATTTACGGAATTTACCACAACTATAGGGAAATGATCAGTCACGGTCACCGCAGCAAAAGGCTGCCCACAAGGAGGAGCTCTCTCTCCACTCCTGTGGTCGATCGTGACTGATGATCTGCTAGAACAATTGACCAATTCGGGTTTTAATGCACAAAACTACACCGATGACCTAATAGTCACAATACGGGGAAGTGTGATCAAGTCGTGTCAAACTTTATTGAAATTGCCCTCTCCAAGGTATGCACGTGCTGTTTAAACAAAGGCCTACAAGATGGTTATCACGAGAAGATCCAAGATTTCGCTAACGGCTTCTTTCTTACTAATACGTAATTGATATTTTCAGACGAAGTCGAATATTTGGGGGTAACTCTAGATAACAAACTTAACTGGAATTCGCATCTGTCTGGAATGACTGATAGAGCAGTGCGATCTCTCCACAAACGACGCTACATTGGCAGAACATGGGGTCTGAAGCTAAAAGTAATGTACTAAATAGACACCACGGTTGTTATACCCATGGTCACCTATGCGGCCCCCGCATGGTTACCGAAAACTAACTAAAAGTCGGCTTACCTGTCTAGGAATAACTGCTGCTATGAGAACCTATACTACAGCCGTCACATAAGCCTAACTAAACCTGGAGATCCTACATTTGCAGATAAAAAGGAATCGGTCTGCAGTGCACTTTTAGTGCAAAAGGAGAAACAATTAAAGCCAGGGTATCTGGTTGGTCATTTAAGTATCTTAAAACAGATATGCTTCGAGCAAATGACGACAGCATCTGATATAATCACACCCAGGGTGGATTTTGTAAGACCATTCCAAGTGATTCTCAGAGACCGACAGCAATGGCGTTCCACCAAGCCATCCTTCCAACAACGATCGATTGTGTGGTATACAGACGGTTCAAAAATGAACAATGGAATCCGAGTGGGCATATACAGCCCCAAATCCCATATATCAAAACCTCTGGACTCTACCCCTACCGTATTCCAACGCGAGGTATTGCCCATAGTAGAATATGTCAATACCTGCATTAAAAGAGCCATAAATGGCTCAATCTTTAATATCCTCTCGGACAGTCAAGCTGCCCTCACGGCCCTAAAGTCCTACACTGTCAAATCAGGGATAGTCTGGGAATTCCTGCAAACCTTCAAAAACTTATCTAAGAGAAATCAAGTTATCCTCATGTGGGCACCTAGACATGAAGGCCCCAAAAGCAATGAAATTGCTGATGACCTAGCTAAAATTGGAGCGGAAACTCAGTTTGTCGGATCAGAGCTATTTTGTAGCACTTCAAAGTATTACCTCTGAGCTGCCCTAAATGACTCGGAGAATAAACGAAAATCCCTGTATTGGGAAAGGCAACAAGGACTTCGTCAGGCAAAAAAATTTATCGACACCTATCGTGGAAAAACAAAAGAACTCCTACAGCTTGGAAGAACAGAGCTCATAATGATTACTGAGCTCTTCTAAGGCTATTGCACCTTCAGGTAGCACCCTAACAAGCAGGGCTTGGCTGAGAATTCATACTGCCGTTTATGTCAGGATGCTCATGAAACCTCGGAGCACTTAATCTGCAACTTCAAAGCATTGGTCAGGCGGAGCCTACTCCACCTCGAACATGCTTTTTCTCCGCCAACCTACGTGTTGAACCTTAAGCCCAGAATTGTTCTAGAATTTATTAATAGTCTGAACCTACAAATAGATCTTTCAGGTCGCAGTAATTGTGAGGCTAATGCCTACGAACCCCTGCAAATATTGTTAAGTTTAATTATGAGCCGAAGGGAATCTTTTTCACAAAGCTGTTTTGGTAGGATAGTTTTGATTACCAAGTTGCCATTTCTGGATGTACCGCTGAACTTCAAACAATTTTTTTTCCCAAGCGTTACAATTCAGTGGGAAAGTATGCTGTCGCAGAAAAAGACAGGAATATGAAAGTGGTACCATTTTCTTTCAGACATTTTTGGTTCAACGAGCACTCCATTTATAATATCAGTGGGTAGTTCTCATAAAATTTCACTAATATATAATCATTTTACATTTATAATAGGCACGCAAGAAATAAAGGCATAAATTGTACTCAACTCAGCTGTTGTCATTCGGACCCCTTATTCCACTGAAGCTACCTAGAGCCAAACTCCGACGTTTGTTACTACCCGAATTTTTGGCGACTGAACAAAAATCTCAGACCGAACCAACCATGTCATAACTGTAATGTAAATCGTACGACTTGGTATGCACAAGCCAATTTTGCAAACTTGCATGAGCGTGTGTAGCAAAAGTCGGAGCTGGAGCGAAGACTGAAGTTGGGCATGAATGAAATCAGTAGAAACTATTGCGAACAAGCAAATCTAATGACTTTTGCTATCGAAATGAACTAAGGTCGGCATAGAAGTCTTAAATGCGGAGACAACATCAAATTTTGTCTACAACTTGGTATGTACATGCTAAGATATACAATTTGTATGGACGTGTGCAGCGACCTTAAGAGACCTTAAGTCTACATAATTATGTACATCATACAATCGCTGGAATCTATCGCGTTGGTGTGATAAGAATTGTGACTAGTGTATCACTATTTGATATAAGTAAATCGGTCTTTAATGTACTGTTTTTCACTCTATTGAAAACCGTTTTCAAAGATAAATTGTGTTTATTTTTTAAATTTAGTGAAATGATTTTTTTTTTATATCTTATAGGTATATGTACTGACTTTTCAATTATTATGAAAATTCAACATACATTTGTAATTCTTGTGTTTTTTTTTTTTTTGTATTAATGGTACTTATAAAAATATTCGCAGCACCGTTTCCATTGATACATAATTATGTTGAGATATAACTGGTTGTATACAGCCCATAAGTACACAATATTCAGATTTACTTTTGTTAGTGCCTAAGGAAAGAAAAATTTCACGTTTCGAAAATTTCAAGATAATCTTAATCAGAGCATCTTCATCTGCCTGCCCTAATATTATGGTTGCTATACCGAATTATATTCAAGTGTAGAAACGTTTCGATGAAATCTATTGAATCTGTACCTTTATATTAATCCCTACTGCGTGCCTGAATATTGTGCGATGTTAGTGAGATAAGCATTCAATCAATCGCGTTTATCCAGACAAGCTTAAGTGAGCTCTTGTCAATCTGTCCCATAAATCTTCAATGGGTTCATCATAAATTTCACAAAGTGAACAATTTTTCGTGGAACACATTGTTTGCACCTGGATAGTTTTCATTTTCTTAAATTGTTCACATTTACCATTCATCCTGCCGCCACCTGTTTTGTATTACAATTCTACAATGGTTAAGCCCAAATAGAAAATATAAGTCCGTCCGTCACTGTTGTTAGTAATACAAACTGATAGACAATGTTTATGTAAATGTAGGTACGGTGTACATAGGGATTGTCGTACCTGGATACCGGCAGTATCAGTTTGGTAAACAATCATTTGCATGCGATATGACCATTAACACATAATCAATACCCGATACAAGCTAGGATAACATTGTGCTTGTTCGATCAATATCGTGTTTTTACAGGGCCACAGAGCTGATTGGACAGCTTTTGTTGGATTTTAGTGTTTAAAGTTTATTACTTCTCTTATGTTTTGTATTTATCTTTCCACCTGTCGTCTACTGTCGTCTACTATCCCTCATCAATAGAATAACAAATCACAGAAATTTTTCAGAAAATTCATTATTCCAACACTTCGACAATGGGTTGTAGTTACTTCCTCATGGTTTTTTTCAGTAATACACTTATAATTGGAGGTAATTTAATCTAATGATGGAATAATAAATCTAGAACTGTTTTCGTAATTTGATTTTAATCAATATTTGACAGTTCTATTACTAAGAGGAGGAAATATTATCAAAATATTGGAGTTATAGAGCTGTGTATTTATGAGCTATTGAAATGGTGTATACCTATGTAGATAATGGGAAAAAATACAGTCACAGAAGATTAAAAAATTGTCATCGGTGACAGTTTGCCTTTCCAATGTTAACCTAAAATGATAGAAACTGCTATTAAGAGCAATATTTATAAGGCACCACATCCAGATAACGCAACACATTTAATGCAGCCCTATAAGGATAAGGTGGATAGTAATTTTAGAATCGTGGATAAGAAAATGCTTACCGTAAAGGATCTATTCAAAAAGAGCGGTTCCCAAGTCTTCTAAACAAGCTTTGGATAGCATTTTGTCCAGTGCTGGAATACATGTGAGGTCTGATTTTCAGTCTACAGGGCTTTCACCATCCATGCCTGATGCTCCATTATCCAAGCTTTGAAATTAGATGTAAGAAGCACGTCCATTCAAATATCATAGGATCACAGCAACAACTTTGTTACCAACTCTCTCAATATTTCAGAAAAGAACCTGTTTTCACAAAAGCACGGGAAGATTTTATGAGAGTAAAATCTGAATCTGAATATAAAACAGTGGGAAATCTCGCCTGATCCTTATCGTATTATTAAGTTATCTTTGCCCATACCTAGAATATAACCTGTATTTTTAACTGTACTTAATTCTTAACACTCCATTTGCAAGCTATTTATTAAATAATATAATTATATATGAAGTATATATAAATTATATGTATGGCCCTGCGATAAAATATGCTAGCGATCAATTGTAGGCTATAAATTGTTTACGCGATAAACGATTAGTTATTGGCGATAAATTGCTGGCGGTAAATTGCGGGTGATAAATTTTCTGGAACCCCTTGGGAACATAAGTACTATATGAATATTTCTGTTTCGCTCATTTCTCTACTATGCTTATATAACACTACAAGTGCTATACATATGTAGCGTCTATACTTATGGTTAGATATTGAAATAGTATACAAACAATTGGGAAAAACTTTAAGAATAAATTACCGTATTAGAAATTGCTCATAGTTTTACTTTATCTCTTGCCTCGCAAGGGGTAGTTATTATGTAAGCCAATACTAATTTGACTGAAAAGTATCAAGATGTGTGCAACTCATGAAGAAACATATACAAAATAACGTCCGGATGAGCCTCCTGATGAACATTCATTAAATTTCATCGAAGAGCTCATTGGATATTATGAAACTGCTCCCTATAGTTATACTAAACTATCAGTAAATAAATACTTATTCTTCTCATCACCGTGTCAGATGACATTTCTACTAGGAAAATTTGCATTGGTTTTCGCAGAACAAGACGTTTTGACCATATCCTTACGCCTCATCATCGATTTCGGAAAAATATATGAAATCAATCGTAAAATGAGATTCTCATTCATGAACTCATAATGACACTCATTGATATGATCATGAATAAGCTCATCGTGACACTCGTTGATATGCTCATTACTCGTCTAAGATTTAAAATGCACAAACGAGAACCAAAGTATACATTTCTAAATAAGTGAAGGAGATGCAATACCTCATGCATACTATCTTTGAATAAGTAAATAAATAATTTTTTTCCCGATTTTGATTCATCAGTACGTTCATCTGATTGCTCATGAGCTCATCATGATATGTCTAAGGGCAGTTTTACCTTATCTCTTACCCCGCAAGGTGCAGTTATTATGGAAACTAATACTAATTTGACTGAAAAGTATCAAGGTGTGTGCAACTCATGAAGAAACATATAGAAAATTAAGTTCTGATGAGCCTCCTGATGAGCATTCATTAAATCTCATCGAAGGGCTCATTGGATATCATGAAACTGCTCCCTATATACTAAACTAGCAACAAATAAATATTTATTCTTCACATCACCGTGTCAGATGACATTTCTACTAAGGAAATTTGAATTGACTTTTGTGATTTATTTATTTCAATTTTTAAAATACTTATTTTAAATTAATTTTTTGATTGGTTTTTCCGCGGAAAGACTGTCGTTCGTATGCTGAACAAGACGAAAAATAAATTAAATCAATTGTAAAATCAGATTTTCATTTATTAACTCATCATGGCACTCATTGACATGCTCATTAATAAGCTCATAATGACACTCATTATGTACTCATCGAAGAACTGATCTAATATTGTAAAATGCACAAAAGAGAAGCAAAGCATACATTTCTAAATAAATGAAACAGATGCAATATCTCATGCACACTATCTGTGAATAAGTAAATATATGATTTCTGATTCAAACGCGAATAAATTTCATCAGTACTTTCATCTGATTGCTCATGAGGAGCTCATTGAGGAGCTCATCATGATATGTCTGCCATGGTACATAAAGTTACTATGCACTATACACACTATACTATACTACACAAATAGTATAAAGTTTATAAATAGAAGTGTCAATGTAGTAAGAGAGGACTCTCATTTATATATCTGAATAAAACACACCAGTTGTAGGTAAAAGTGAATTTAAAAAACTAAAATAATATTATTAAAACAAAAAAAAAAAAAGACATCTATAAACAAATTAAAGAATAGCAACAAAAATTACATTATATAAAATAAATCTTCTTTTTATTGATAAACAATAAATTTGTTTTTGTTTTTTTTTTATTAAATAATAAAATTTATCTTTCTTATCTTACTTATAAATTTGACGAACATTAAGAACATATAAATAAGTCGATGCGAGTATACAATATTGACGAATTGCTCTAATTACCCAAAACCCAATACTATACTTATTTTTATAGCATTGCAAGTGCTATATCGAAATAACTATTCTCAACACAGCAATTTACATCTTTACTATATATAGGAATTAGTTACCTATATAAGCGTATATTCCTGCTTATGTGGGTGTTGAAGTCATGGTATGAAATATTGTGTGGTATATCAAGATTTATAATCTTTAAGGGAGAACTGAAATCATATATGGTTTCTTTTTATGTGCCCGTATCCAGTAGCCATATTTCCTAGTCATTTGCACGGCCATATTTGTAAAAAAAAAGACGCATTTTTCTAGGGTTAAAGATTTAGGTATGAATTAACTTAGAAACATAAAAATAATAACAAGTTGATAAAATTGAAAAATAAATAAATACACATTAGTTAAATTTATTTGAAGAGTCAAATGATCATAACTGTTTTTAACCATAGTTAATTAAACTTTATATTAATTTATTTATTTTGAGGCGCCATGTTATTTTTCGATCTAGCGTGTTAAATACTAACAGTAAAATTTAAGTAATTTGCAAATTCAAATATGTACCCTGTGAAAAATTATTTTAAAATTAAGAAATATGTTCCTCATAATTTGTTAATCATATTTTATAATGCCATCTTTTGTATCAAGGAGAGGTTACCGTCGCGAGGCATGAAAAATCAATGAAATTTGGAATTTTTTTTTTACATAAAATAAATACTTTTGGAAATGGGCTTTAACGTATTATATTCTTCTATCAGTGGAGAGTAAATTCCAATTGTATATATAAAATAAAGTCCAAAATGGCGGCTCCGGCTACCATCAAACAAAACAGTGCACGGTATGTATTGGTCTGCGCGGGGCGCTCCACAGTTCTGCAAGTTCATACGAAACAAATAGGGTTGAAATTGATTAAACTAGAAAAAAAGAAAAAAATCTGAAAAACAAACAAAATGACAGCCGTTTAAAAAAAAAACGCACTTTCCTTTTTTTTTTGCTTCAACGGACGAAAAATCTATTTCTAAATTAATTTTTGACATAAATCGCTTGAATTTCCTTTCAATTGCGCAGAGAATCATGTGGATCGGTTCATCTGCTGAAGCTGTTATTCCCAAAAAAATGGATTTCAAGTTTAACGTTATAAAATAAATTTGACAGCTTTCTTCAGATATTCCAGCACCATACAGAGGCCCTTCTTCATCCTCTAAGAATTTAATGTGCTGAATCTGAAAGTTAATGGTTCTCGAAATTTAGGAGGGTACTGTTCCATCGCGGAACAAACATTAAAAATTAAAATTAAAATTTTATACTAAAATCACAAACTCACACACTTTTCCCTAGATGATAACATTCCCACGATGCATACGATTTCTAAAACAATAAACACAGCTGAAAAGAAATAAAGAAAAAAAAAAGAGGGCATTAGTAAATCATTAACAAAATATCAAAAGTCTCAGATTATTTCAATCTGAGACTTTAATTAAAACTATAACTTACGTTACGTATCTCTCGAATTAAATCGTCCCACGATATTTCAGCCATCTTAAGTTACCAAATAATCTGTAAAATATATGGGAAAACAAATCATTAATAAAATAAATAATATAAACATTCAAAATGTAAACACTTACCTATAATCAAGCAGCTGCCACCAAGTCGTTTGACATTCACAAAATGGCAGCTTTCAGTACATAGTAAAATATTCCGATTAGACTATGAGGACGTCACTGGGTGTCTAAAAATTTAACAAACTACGCGAGCGTCATAGCAACGTCACCGGCAGACACAATTTCTATTGTGTTTCTGCCTATAAATAGCGAGCTAATGGAAGTAACAAATCACTCTAGGTTTGATTGAGCCACAAGGCTGATCGGCAGTACTGAAGCCATATTAAGCCTTGATTAACAAAATATAAGGGAAGTATTGCACCTTATCTTACTAACAATTTAATTAGTTATTAATAATATTTAATTTTCTAAAGTTTTCAGCATCCCAGTGGGAGCTTTGATCCCAGCCATAACCTACATGAGCAGTTAAGTTGACGCTCATTCTAACCTGCTTAACCTCAGTCTTTTCTTCTTAATTAATAATACTCGCCCCTTTTTCTCTCATTACAGATTGAGAAATAAAATCGCCAGTGGAATCGGATTATATTTTTGAATTGAATTAGGTTAGTAAGTTGAATTGAAGTAAAGTAGATTAAGTAAATTTTTGAATTGAACGAATTTAAGTACCTGAATTGCCTAGTTTTAAGAATATTAAGTGATCAGTAAACCAGTGATTATTTGTCAAATTGAAAATCCTGTCTTATCATTTCTAAAACCGGCACCTGCCCCTTTTTGCATGCTAAGCCCACATTGGGAATTAACAGGCACCTCAGATAGCGAGAAAAGGTCTCCCCAGTAAGTAAGCTCGATCGTCTCAGCTACCTGTTTTCCAGCCGGCGCACAGTTGTCCCAAACCCCGAAAAGCTGGCCAAAAGTCGAAAAAAAAATATTTTTTCTAGGAACTTCAATGATTGGAATAGTTGTAGTGGTACCCCTAGTATGTATTATGACTGTTAAGAAAGGGGGAGCGTCCCTACCTGGCTTGGAACGCATTCCGTTCGTGAGCGTTAGAGCAGTTGCATTGTTTACTAGTCGCGCGTCAAAAATAAGACAAAGTTGAGACATGTGTAGAATCGCGAAAAGTGAACGGACTTTGATTCTCCAAAATGGTTTCTTCTCCGGAAAGTAGTTCAATTTGAATGTGTTTCTCGATATTATTGTTAACAATGTATGAAATAGTAAGTCATTTATAAAAGTAGTGGCATTTTTCTTGGTTATATTCTGAAGGTCGTGTTAGAAAAAGCAATAAGTCAAAATCCTCATCGAATCCTGCTCTGAAACTAAATGGGAACTGTTGCTTAGACATTTCTTCAAAACATATCCAAAAAGTATATGGCCAGCTTTTCGGTGTTTGGGACCACTGTGTGGCGCAGCGGATGGTTCCGTTCTCAATAGGCTGTGAATTCTAAAATACTTTAGATATGAAAATATTATTTTATCCACGTATTCTAAATACTTTAAGGATGAAAAATATGTTAAAAAAAAAAGAAAATAAATTTTTCATCGTCATGTACGGTAACCTCCCCTTAAGTGAAAACTTTCTATAGGACTCTAAATCACGCATGCATATCAAGTTCCACATGATTAATAAATATATAGACTCAATTAGGATCTATTGCCTTTTAATGATTTTACATTAAGATCACTTTTCTTATGTAGGATAATTTGTACCTAAATAAGTTATCTCATAGGGATATATTTAGTTCCTTCATAACTGAAGTAGACCAATTTAGGAAATCCTACAACAACCTCGTAACATATATACATATGTAAATTCTTATTATAAGGTCTGTGTATCAATATTACGATATAAGTATATTAAAGGAGTTATTATTCCTATATCAAAACTAAATTTTATTCTCCCAGCATGATATGGAATTCTCCATATCTATTCCCTAGGAATTCAGCGAGACAATAATCAGGCTTCCTATGACATCTTAGGTTCGCAAGATTTATTCCCTAGCAGAGCTCCGAGCTTTTTATAGGACAAAAATTGTTTTTTGGGATAGGTAATAACATTTATAGTATATATTTTATCGTATTTTGGGTAGCACTTAAAGTTGCATTGTCTTCCACTACAACACGACTGCAGGTAAGCGATGATCTAAAGCAATATATCGTACTGTGACAACCTCTCTATCAATGGACATCCAAGAATCAGGTATGTGGATTATTCATGTAAAATTTTAAAGAACTGTATTACCTATAGTTATTCTTCAATACTGAATTTATAAATTAGTGTAAAGAATGTAAAAAAGTGGTGAAACTGTGTTTTTTGAACAAGAATTAAGGTTTCTAGCATGTTGCTGCTGGTAATATTTCTTCGCTGATTTCTTCATCTTTACGATCATGTATATCATTTTTTCGGTAATTTATGAAAATTTGAGAAAGCTCTTCTTGGCTGTGTGCTTCCGGTAATATTTTTTTCTATCTTCAAAGCAAAAAGTTTTTGAAATCACTCCATTTTAATTTTAGCTCTAAGGTCTACTCGGATGATTAAACGCCTTGACATATTTCATATTTAACATCAGATAAACAAGTAAAAAAGCTAGAATTGGTCTTAGCAATTCTTATGATACCCTAGATGAATGCCCGTATTAAATTTCGTATGGTCACCGATCTATGCGAGTTTGATTTTTGGAGTTGTTTTTCGCATATATTTCTAGAACGGTTTGTCGGACAGAAAAAATTATTATAACCAATTTTATAGGATTTCAGTTTTTAGTACAATAAAAATGTCTTGGACTGATGGTTTTCACAGCATACGTAAAAAACTTAAATTTTTATATGGCAACATCAAGAAGGAGTTGCCTGACTTAGTCTATTTTTGAAATTTTTTTTTGCTAGTACAATGAAAACACCTTGTACCAAATTTCAGCTCTCTATATCGATGCGTTCTCAGGCAGTGTCCAAATATACAGAGGAAAACGAAAGTTTTGTATGGTAACCCCACGAAGGAGTTGCCCGATTTGTCTCATTTTCGAACTTAATTTTTTTTTTTTAAAGTTCGTGTACAAAATTTCAGCTCTCTAGGTATACGCGTTCTCGAGTTATCGTGCGCACAGACGGACGGACATGCAAAAATCGAAATAACTTTTAATATTATGAATGGGTGTCCAATCCATTTTGCTCTACCATAATAATATCGAGGTGTTACAAACGGAATGACAAACGTAAGTATACCCTATAGATTTCATCTCGGGTATAAAAAGATCAACAATTTCCTAAATACCAGGAGATGTATGAAGGCTTCACAAGGGATTTTAATCCTTGAACCCTACCCATCCCATCAGAAACCTTAATCTTACCCTGGGGCCTCAGGTACCCCAACATATTTTGGTTTTTTAATAATAAGTAACAATAATTTTAGGAAATATTTTTATTTATTCTAATAAGTAATTAAATAAGTAATACAAAAAATAGACAGTTATTTAGACAAACATATTTGACATATGGCTTGGGTATGTTGGCCATATAGCGGATTTCGACATATTCCACATGTGATCTTCGTGTTTCGGTCCTTTTCTCTAGGGCGCACAGCACACCTTTTTTTGGCCGTGAGAGCAGAAACCTGTGGTACTAATGAGTGCCAAGGCCAGATTTACCAAAATTTTTGCGTCGCTTTTGATATGTTTTTGTTGTCGTTTTTTAGGTGGATATATTAGTTAACACAAATATATTTCCTGGACACGCTGTACTTATGACACAGTTGGTCCATTAAATCGAGCCCACATTTAGTTTTATTGTAATACTCCACCATCTCTTGTATTTTGTTTTTAGCATCTGGATCTGCTCTTATGTGCTTTGTCGAGAACAGAGTAACCACCTTCTTCTGTTTAGATTTCGGCGGACAGTATGACATAAGAGAAAGTTCTTCCGAAAAGGCAAACTGGGCAGTATTTCGATCACGGGTTTTTAGCTCTATTAAAAGAGGAGGAATGTTTCTTTTGTTTTTTTGTAGTGTTCCTGTAATAGTGACTTGTTTGTGGTAAAGATGTGAACCAATTATCACAAGTCAAGATACGATTGGTGCTATGGGTAGGCTCAGTCAGTGTTATTGTGTAAAAATGTGCAGACAGAATGTTTCTAGTAGCAGAGTCCTTGTCGAAGTAGATAACAGCTCGAATCATGTAAGCAGTTTTGGAATCACTTAACACAGTAATTTTATTCCATATTTGTCTGATTTACTTCGAATGTACATATTGAAAACACACCTGCCTCTGAGTCCCAGTAACATTTCATCTAACGTACCGCAATCAGACTAATGATGTAGAACGGTTGACAATGTAATCAAAAAGGTCTCTTATTGGTGCCAGTCTATCAATCTCTCGGCGTTCTTCTCTCGTAGAACGATCGTCGAAACTCATGCAGTATTTTACAAACTCAAATCTGGCTTCAGTCATTGTAACAGGAAAATAACCAACCCCTGAGATTTTTCAAAGAGTTCTTTGGTAGTCACATGATTCATATGGAGAACTCCAGTCAAATAATAAAGTGCAAACAGAGCTTCAATTTCTATAACGTTTGTATCTTTAGAAAAAGAAGGACGAATATTATCAGAAGTTAATGGGTGTTCCTCTTATTCTGTGTTCTGTACAGGCCTATTCCGTTTGTATTTTTCTCTTTGTACAGTAATTTCAACATTACTGTTTCTGAGTATTTCGTCTAAGTTTTCTTTTATGAGAAAGAGACTCCATGCTTCCTTTTCTGTTGTTATTTGATGGGCTACGCCTTGACGACCCTGGAGCTGCTGTACAATGTTTCTTTGTCGAGTCATAGATCTTGCAGGTTTTACGCCAGACCACCTGTATCGGTCTTTGCCTTGTAGACGATTCGGAACATTCAAAACAAGAAGGAATTGTCCTGAAGAGAAATTAGATAGAGATAATTCGTTTTCTGAAGAGAATTCATCTGTGTCCACGTTGGTTTCAGACTCCAAAAGTGCTGATGACTCTGTACGAAAATCTTCATCTTCGATGATTCCATCCTCTTCGTTGTCACTGCCTAAGTCGGGGACCTCGATGTTGGGTGTCTCTTCATCGTCAGAATCAATATGGTGCAACTAGCGACTTATCTGCTCTTCCATTTTCTCCATAATTGTATCTTCTATACTAGAATAATAAAATAACAAAGTTTATTGACAGAAACACAGAAATCATTGAGGATCATGCCATGTTTGTAGACATTTTTTTACTAGTCAATCAAAATATTATGAGATAATATTACGAATAAAGCACTCCAATGTAGAGATTGTGCTCAAAGCCACACTTTTCGCCATTAATTTTATAAGAAACTGGAACTACCTTTGGGTCCCACGAACCCCAAAGCATCTATAACTTCTTCCACACTCTTAGGACGCTAACTGACTGGCGAAAAGATGGCCGTCGACGCCATTTGAATATAACTAGGAGCGTAGGTGTGTTCGTTTCATAGTTTGTAAAATAATTGAAACCCGTGCCTATTTTCTGAGACACCGAGGATTTGAGGGTTAATTTAGAAGACGATTGTAACAGTCATGATGTAGTGATCGTTTTTGTGGAAGGTATTTTATCAATATGGATGAAATGAGGACGAAGAGATGGAGTTTTCTCAAAAAAATCGGCGACTGGATTGATGTCTTTGAAAATCATGACGCTATACCAGTCATAACATGTCCAGCAGGAGAAAAGGTCTGGGACAAGACGAGAAAGGCATTTTCGTCGTGTTCATCGTGAACAAAAAGAAGGAGATTGCTAGACCTTACAAGTATTATGAAACACCAGCGTATGATTTCAGAGGTATTCAAATAACCTCGACCATAGAATCAACTCGTCTCCATTTGAATGATGCGGTTTTATTGCTAGTGGAGGCAATGTTAACAAAAAATCAATACCAGCTTTTTAAGAATCTTGAAATCGATAAAATGCTTTTGGACATCTTTTCAAGCTAAATTTTGCAACCAAAGAAAGAAAGTTATCCAAAGCCGGATACATAACTGTCACCGAAAGTAACTTTTCATGATATTCTGAATCATTCTGCTTCATAAGAAGCAGTATTTGAGACGATTCAAGAAATTAGTGGCCAATTCGAATATAATTAGAACATTTCTGGAGACTTTGGAGACTTTAGCGGTAGTGATATATTTATAACATCTTACATTCCACTACAGTATTTATGTTTGCAGGTTTTGAGTCTGAGAAAAATGTCGTTAGCAGAATCCTCGTTTTAGATGCACTAAGTACTTTAAGCCTATGCGCACGATGACATTAAACAATAAATAACCCTCTTTACTCCAACCATTTTAACGACAAGCGGCGAAATACGATTTCAAACTCACTACCGTCAATTTCTCATCACAGGTGTGCTATCTTTGTAGGACTAAGCTCACACAAATGAAAGATATTGATACTGCACTAAGAAGATCGGTAAATGAAGATACCTTTGGAATAGAAGGCCAGATTTCAAAAAATTGCACTCAGAACAAGCCGAAACAGGGTGGAGGAAATTCCGGCGTAATTGATCGCATCATAAAGAGATGTGGAATGATTATGAAAGCGTTATCCTCTAGCTTCGAAATAATTACCGAGGTCTTCGATTAATACGCTTTACAAACAGCCAGAGATATTGTTGATGAATGCTCATGGTGTCCCATGCCATCCTCTGTCCACAGACATGGTACACAAATTGGCCGACATGCAATATTATCTATAGCACAGTTAACACAGGAAGCTTCGGAGGCGAAAAATAAAGATGTGAAGTCATTTAGGAAATGAAACAGGATAGCCACAAACCAAGTTTTGTAAAATAGGTTACTATTAAGTTTAGATCGTTTAATAACAAATAAGCCAATTATTCGGCCATTATAGAAAAAAATTAAGTTTCCTTTTAAATAAAGTAGTTTCAAGTCTTCTCTTTTTGGTAAAAAAGAATTTTTTAATAATATATGCAGAGTGTCCCGTCGAGATGGGAAAAAATTCTAAGGGTCGAAAGTATACTGTACTTGCGATCGAAAATGTTACATTTTTATCGAGTTCGCATTGTTTTCGAAGTTATAGGCTATTTTCGATTTCTTTCGTCAAAAATTCATATGTTTCTAAAGACATAAATCTCGAAAAGTAACCATGCCAACAGATGATCCGGTTCTCATAGAGTAGATCCCTCATTTACCACCTTTTATGGAAGTCCAACATGATTAGTCCACCGTAAGTGTTGCCAGAGTTACAGTAAAACCTTGCCTGCAACATACCTCTCATAACTTGAGCAAAATTAATTTGAATTGCAAGAGATCTGTCAAGGATGGAAGAAACAATGTACCTGAGGCAAAACTCTGACGATTCTTTAATTGCAATAAACAAAATTCAATTCTGAGACTGTTGGGTATTTATTTTCTATCATAAACTCTAAACGGTATTTACTAAACCAATATGGAACTTGCCTTTGAATAGCTGAATTAACAGCTAATAGAAATGGCTTTGTCTGAAAGGTATGATAAGAAAAAGACAAGATCGGAATCGTCATTGAAATCCTGTTTGAACTGCTGGTTCCAATTGGAGATAACAAAATTTTCAAATCGTGATTAAATGTTGGAAAATGTATAAATAACCTCTTCCAGGAAGTCAGAATATTCAATATATAATAAGATTTTCAAATAGGAAGTTAGCGGAAATGTACTTCGTGTATGGACTTTATAACGGTAATGCTACTCAAGCTGTTGAAGAATACCGTAGTAGGTATCCGTCGCGGTATCCTTCGAACAGATTGTTTACAAATTTTGACGCGCGATTATGCGAAACAGGGGTTTTCAAGGTCGGGTCGAAACACCATTGATTCATTCATCGGCAGTAGTTAACATCGTGGAAAATGAGCCGGTTGTCATTTTCAGGCAAATATCTAGAAGAACTGAAGTCTCCCATAAAAAGGGAATACCTATATGAATAATTTTATAATTTTGCAGTAGTGATTACTCTTGTAACTTGTCTTATTGATTAGTTTTATTCAAGAAAGAATTTTTTGGGATATCTCCGGTATATAGCAAAAGCTAAAAAATGTTCTAATTTTTCATTTGTTTTTCAAATCACACAATTTCGCTATTTGTGACCTGTTGATGAGTCAAACCAAGACTTGAAACTTGTCACCAAAAATTAATGGGTTGTGTGATGAAATAACAAATTAGAACATTTTTTAGCTTTTGCTATATACCGGAGATATCCCAAAAAATTCTTTCTTAAACAAAATTAAGTTTAACCCGGTAAAAAGTCCAAAAGAGTAATCTTTTTATTTATTTACTTATTGATTAGGTTCATCGAGAACTTCGGAAAGAAGGTTTGCATTCGTATCAATACCAGCATGTCCAAGCTCTACATCTGAGGGACTTTCAGCCTCGAATGGGATTTTGGCGGTGGATATTACAGATTCTTGTGATACTCGACTGTTGTGTTTTATATAAACTGATGTTTTTTAGTTTCTCGGGTGTAGCAGTCAACGATTAATAAAAAAAAACTAATTAATCATGTGTAGTCCTTTTATTGGCCTAACGTTTCGGCAAATATCGTTGCCGTCCTCAGAAGCACCGTCATAAATCTATACAAGTACCTATGTATATTAACTTTGCTATTATAATGTAAATGCTGCGTCTATTGTTTACTTACGGGCTGTTTTAGCTTACATCTGTTGAAACATTAATGTTTTTTAACACAAAGATAAATATAAATCACAAAACATAACACTAATAATAAATTAACAAGAAAAATGGGGCTTAGTGAATTGCCCTAGTCAAGTTTTAAAATTCAACTAGTGGGTAAACATCTGATCGAAAGAGATTCATAACGGCCAGTTTCCTTTTAATTTTTCTATGTATTTAAGAGTTTATGGGATTCTCTAAGAGACTGCAGTAAGTGGTGTGTATGCTGTCTGTGTCTGTCGTCTGTTCATTGTATTTTTTGTGCTTTGAATGTGCAAGGCCTCAAGAGTAAGACGTTTTCTGTAGTTATGCTCAGTGCATAAAATTTTTACATTAGTATAATCTGGCTGATGATCATTGGATAAACAGTGGTTTGACAAAGCCGTTTTCCCTTTGTTTTTTGACTTTATATCCGATTTGTGGTTCATTATTCTGTTTTTAAGATACTGCCCTGTTGTTCCAACATAGGACATGCTGCATGTACTGTCCCCACAGGGAATTTTATATACCACATTGGAAACCAATTCCTTTGGAATTTTATCTTTTATTTTGCTAAAGCAGTTTCTTACTGATTTTAAGGATCTTAGCGCTATTCTTGTATGTGGATTACTGGATTGAACTATTCTATTAAGTTTTTCTGAAAGGACCGGGATATAGGTTGCTGATCTGTAAATTTTGGGAGGGATATTATTTGAGGAATTGGTTTGGCAATTAGAGTTTGATTGCCGTAGTTTATGTATGTGCTGGAACACCAGGGATTCCCAAAAAAGATAATTAATTCCCTGGTGTTCCAGCACATACATAAACTACGGCAATCAAACTCTAATTGCCAAACCAATTCCTCAAATAATATCCCTCCCAAAATTTACAGATCAGCAACCTATATCCCGGTCCTTTCAGAAAAACTTAATAGAATAGTTCAATCCAGTAATCCACATACAAGAATAGCGCTAAGATCCTTAAAATCAGTAAGAAACTGCTTTAGCAAAATAAAAGATAAAATTCCAAAGGAATTGGTTTCCAATGTGGTATATAAAATTCCCTGTGGGGACAGTACATGCAGCATGTCCTATGTTGGAACAACAGGGCAGTATCTTAAAAACAGAATAATGAACCACAAATCGGATATAAAGTCAAAAAACAAAGGGAAAACGGCTTTGTCAAACCACTGTTTATCCAATGATCATCAGCCAGATTATACTAATGTAAAAATTTTATGCACTGAGCATAACTACAGAAAACGCCTTACTCTTGAGGCCTTGCACATTCAAAGCACAAAAAATACAATGAAAAGACGAACAGACACAGACAGCATACACACCATTTACTGCAGTCTCTTAGAGAATCCCATAAACTCTTAAATACATAGAAAAATTAAAAGGAAACTGGCCGTTATGAATCTCTTTCGATCAGATGTTTACCCACTAGTTGAATTTTAAAACTTGACTAGGGCAATTCACTAAGCCCCATTTTTCTTGTTAATTTATTATTAGTGTTATGTTTTGTGATTTATATTTATCTTTGTGTTAAAAAACATTAATGTTTCAACAGATGTAAGCTAAAACAGCCCGTAAGTAAACAATAGACGCAGCATTTACATTATAATAGCAAAGTTAATATACATAGGTACTTGTATAGATTTATGACGGTGCTTCTGAGGACGGCAACGATATTTGCCGAAACGTTAGGCCAATAAAAGGACTACACATGATTAATTAGTTTTTTTTTATTAATCGTTGACTGCTACACCCGAGAAACTAAAAAACATCAGTGGATATTACAGCATAGGACTTCAATAGCCAAAATTTTGTGGGCAGACAAGGCCACATTTACAAGGCGTGGATCGGTAAATTTTCGTAATATTCTTCACTGGTAATTATCTAATCCACATGCAACACGAAGAACCCATTTGCAGAGAAGATTTAGCGTGAACATCTGAGCCGGCATAATAGGAAATCTATTGATTGGACCCTTTGAGCTATCAGCAAGATTGTCCTTGGAAAATTATTTATTATTTCTTGAGGAAAATCTACCTGATCTTCTAGATGAAGTAGCCATCTCAGTGAGAAGAACAATGCAAAATTGTACTGGAATGAAACTTTCCCGATCGGTGGATCGCAGTGGTCCTATTCCTTGGCCTGTCAGACCATCAGATCTAAAACCTTCGGGTTTTTTATTTTTAGGGGCATAAAAGCATTAGTATAGGAAAATAAAATGCTACTGGAAAAAGTTTACCACACTGCAGAAATTGTTAGAAAAGAACTGAGTATAATAAAAATTTAAAAAAATCTTTAATGCGAAGGGCATAAATGTGTATCAATCAAAATGAAGAAAATTTTCAACAGCTTTTAAAATAAATGCGGACAAATTTTTAGTGTAACTTTGGCAACACTTAAGGTGGAGTAATCTTGTTGGACTTTTATAAAATTTAGTAAATGAGGGTGGTTCCCTATGAGAACCGGATCATCTGTTGGCACGGTTACTTTTCGAGATTTATGTCTTTAGAAACAGATGAATTTTTGACAAAAAATATTTCGGCAACAAATCGCCAATTTTTCCATTATGTATGAATGTTTTCAAAATCGAGTTACAGCGAATGAGAGCCTGTAATGATACTAATGAAACAAAATGAAATATGGTAGCCCTGTGGACAGTCTTAACTGAGCTATAGTGAAAAAGATGACTTAAGTTTCAAAACTTTGAAAAAAACGAAAATTTCCTATATTTTATAAAAAGTTTTCGATCGCAAGTATGCTATAATTTCGACTCTTGAATTTATATACCATCTCGACGGGACAACCTGTATATGATAAAGGTATGTTTTGTATACATGTTGTAATATAACATAAAGTGCAACCTTTTATTTTTGACCTCCTCTCCCATACTAGAGAAATCACTCTACGGTGCCGCGACAATGGCTCTAACAGTTTCTCTGAAATTTCTTTTAAAACACTCCTTCGAGACTTTTATTTTTTGTCTTAAACTTGTGGACATAAATAACATAAGAGTCATTCACATATTTTGTTTAATCAGCAAACATTTAACAAACAAATTTCATGACAGGAAAAATTGATTGGAATTGAAATTATTAAATAAGAAGACGTGCGGATTTTCATATACAACAAACTTTAATTTATTATAATTTCATCAAATATAAATTTCTATACTTAAATACGTTCCTCTTACGATACGTAATGACTATAAGAAAATAACAATTAATTTAATTCAATTCATTATTAATTCACACTATAATAATGCAGATTTCATTTCATTTCACCCTTTAATTAAGCTAGCAGAGCTATTCATGGAACGTATTTGCCATTCGATGATTTCTTCTGCAACATTTAAATTCTGAAATTCCAAAGTGATTTAATTATAAATTTACAAAATTACTCTTTGTGGTAAAATTAAGATAAATTAAAAAATTAATAATTAGAGCCGAAATAAAAAAAATAAAAAAATAAATTTAAATTATAAGTGTTGGAGGTGCCAAAATAATGTTGGAGCCAAATAAACAATCCGAAAAACACTAGAGAACTACGATGTCGACTTTTGAAAAAGAGAGAGATTTTTTGTCGCGTTCGCCCTCTTATTAGCCGGTCCAGCCAATTTTGTGAAGTATGGTCAACCCGCAGATAGTTTGATTACATGCAATAGAATAGGCGTATAAATAAATATAGAAGTAATATATAAATAAATTTCATTTCATTTCGTTTATTTCAATCTACGGAATAAATCCTACAGATTACAAGAATGTATACAAATATAAGTATGTATATAATACTAAATTCGTCAAAACAAATCAAAAGTTATTTAAAAACTAAACTATATTACAAATCTAAAGCTTAAGCGGAAAAATAATTATCTTAAATCTCTCTCTAGATATATTAAAATCATGTAATGAATCAACCAAGTTGAAGTTAGAAATAGCATATGTGATAGGTTCACGATATCCAAAGTTCCATCTATAAAAGGGTACAATCAATAAACATCTAGGACGAATATATCTTTGAGGCACTTAGAAGAGGACATGAAATCCTACAACTAAGTACATCATAGACCAGCATTATTGAACTTATGACTCTTCTAGACTGTAGGGAATGTAATCCTAATAAAAGACAACGCGATTTATAGTCCAACGTAAGATCCCAATTTAGTTTTGACACAGCAAATCGTGTAAATTTTCTTTGAATCCGCTCAATACGTACGTCTAATATGAGTTCTTTTAGTAGGCATCCATACAACGGATCCGTATTCTAAAACGAATCGTACTAATGAAAAATATAGTGATTTTAATGTTAAGAGATCTTTAAATTCATCTGTCTGCCTCTTTAAAAATCCTAGCAAAAGCTTTAGATGTAACATAATCGATAATATTATTGATGAAAAGAATAAACAGAATAGGACCCAAATGACTTCCTTGTGGTACGTCTGACCTCACATGAATCGCCTGAGACTTGCAGTTTCGAATTTTCGCGAACTGTATGCGGCCAACCAAGTATGAGCCAAGCCATCCCAACAAGAAAGAGTGGAACCCAAGTGATCGTAGTTTATTAATTAAAAGTGTATGATTAATCTTATCAAAGGCTTTCGTGAAATCAGTATACATCACATCAAACTGTTTACCAGACTCAATAGCATTGGATTTTCGTGAAAATCAATATTTTCATCTCTTTGATCCTTCAATTGTCCCTTTTCCACACTTTGAGCAATTATAAATTAATTATTTTATTGAATAATTCAAAAAATATTAGCTGTTGAGAAAAATTGAGCTGTCAATAAAGTTCAAGACGTCAGCTCGCCCTAAAGTTTCGCGGACGGGAATTTTGTATTTGTTAATTTGTGTAATTTAAAATTGTTGTTTATTTCACAAATTTGTTTAACTGGTAAGTCATTGTTTATATTTTGGTATTTAATTAATACCTTCAAAGAAAAGCTTGACAAATTTGAAAATATATTTCATGTGTTTTGTTAAGCTTATCTTTGTTACTATGTTTTGTTTATTCCTCAGTAGATAAATTCGTTTATTAGATGTGTTTTTTGTGCTAATTCCAATTTAAGTTATGTTTCATTTTGGATTCTAAGCATGGGAAATTCAATTTTTTTAAATTAGGATTATTTACAATCCAGCTTTAAATTCGCTGGAATTTGCTTGACCCAGATTCTGGGTAAGTTTCCGTATAAGAAGAAGTAAAATAGTTGCCATCTTGATTTTGTTTGTATATCACAAACAATATCATTTAAAACCAATAAGTATATTGAAATTTATTCCCCAAAATATACCCCAATTAAATTAGAACCAAGTAAAATAAATAAATTTTATATTCGAACCATTAGCTCTTATTAAAATCCTTTAAAATCGTTGATATAATAGAATAAAATATTTCTAAAATGCTTGTTACACTATTCATAAACATTCGCCTCTCAGGCCAACAAAACTTCGCAAATGCTGTCCTTATGTAGCTATACATTTTTCGCGATCTAGGAGACGAATATATATGAATCTATATTAACCAGGTTAATTTCTATTTTTTTTTTCAGTATATTATAACATGTTATTAAAATAATTTCTGTAATTGTAAGCATTCCGAAGTGCATCGAACATTTACGTGAAAGGCTTATCAATTGCAAATCCGACGAGAGAATCTCTGCAAAAACCACAGCCCATAAAATTGGTAATTCCATTACAAGTTAATCCCTTTCAGGGTTACTGATATCATAGTTATCATGGTTCACCTGTAATTTTGGTTGTGAGCTTTTTGTAATATTCTGTTTTCAGGTTTTGTTCAAAAGGGACATAAGCACCCTCTATCTGTACCTGCATGGTAGACGCAAAAAGCTTATTTATCCGGCACACTTGGTAGAAGCAAGTGCAGAAATTCACAGCCACTTTCATCAGACAAATTATTTGCAGTTGGATGAGTTTTAATTGAAAATTGGAATTAAGGGAAAAGCCTGAGATATAAAGAGGTTTCAGAACAGTTCTAGATATTTTTGGGATGATGGAGTTTGTTACTCTGATTGTTTCCAGGATTTACGAAATTACATTTAATTCATGCAGAAGTTCTTACAAAATGAATCGAGTATTAAATGATTTAAAAAATTGACGGTATCAATTTTTTGGTTGTAATTTATGTTTTTTAGCGATATATTACTTTATCCACCGTTTTGTTTCTTGTATAGTTGTCACGGTATCCTGATTCCCATTTTCAATATGTACAGGAGAACGGGGTAATACCGTCACTTAAGATTTATTAGTTTTTATCTTTTTAAATAAGTCTGTATATATCCACGAGCAACTTATTGACATCTGAGTTCACTGAAGTGTAGGCAATTTCAGGATTCATTGCTGTCCTGAGGAGATTTCCCTGTTACTGCTGATCGAAACACTTTACACACAGTACCTATACTTCCAAAAATTTCTTATGAAATTTTTGGTTTTCGGCTTTAGGCCAGAAACTGACAGTACCTCACCTCGGTACTTGTTTTATAATTTTCTCTGCTCATATGCAGTAGGTTGAGAATTGCCTGTAAAATCGTATTTTGTACGGGTCTCGAAAGAGTTAAAAACTCATTACCACTTTCCAGTTTTTATTTTTTATGTGGAAATTCAAATATAGCAGGAAATCATCTCATTTTGTGACAAATTAATTCTCTACAAAAACTAGGCTCTATATTTGAAATATCGAGCCGTTTTAAATTGTAAAACCCATTTTATGAAATTGTTACATTGCACGGTATTTCCCCAAAAGGGCACTATTACGGGCTATACCGTTATGTTTTTCTCTCGCTCCCAGCTTGTTGCGGAGCCGACTTGTTTGGTTCCTTTGGATGCTAAAATCTTCGCCGGCTTTTGTACGGTATATATTCCTGTCTTATCGAAATTATAAATTCTCGAAGGGTGTCCATCACAGAAGATAGGTTAGTGAAAAAAGTTTGACATCATCCGCATTAAAAGCTGAGATGCAACTCAGACTTGTGGCCTCAGGCCTTCTCATGCTGATTGACGGATTTCTACCAAAAAAGCCCAATGAGCCAATATTGCCCTTGCCTTTGCGCGGTATTGCCCCGTGACGACATGACGCCACATTTTCAATCCTACCCTAAAAATAATGGCGTTTAAATTAATAAGTCATTACATATTCCATTTACCTTAGTTCTAGTAAGTCTTTGATATTATAAGAAAGGTTTATGAAATGACATAAACATCCGCCACAGACACATGCGTAAATGTGCAAGTTCCCCGGTTGTCTCCATATGTTTCGCATTTTTCCATCTACGCAGCAGCACTTCCAGGCGCTCATAACTTCCTCTAGCGGATTTAAAAACACGGTGCACAGTATTGCCCCGTCGTACAGTATTGCCCCGTCGCACGGTATTACTCCGCTCTCCCCTAAACATTTAAATTTTTTGTTGTTTTTTTATCTTCTAATTTTTGAAGGAGATAGGGGAAGGATATGCAGTCATAAGTAGAATGGAGGAGGTGCCGGTGTAAGTCCGTCTTAATCTTTCTTATACCGATCTCCAGTGATCACGTTTTCTACCAGAAGTGTGACACTTTTCTTGCAGTACTACAGTAAAATCGTTCCATTGACCTGCACTGCCAAAACAGTGTACGTTAAAATGACCCTAGTGCTACACTCGAAGAATCGGCGGTGTTAAATCGGAATACGCACACGTCTATCTGAGAAATGTCACTGCTTAATGTCAAAACAAATGTCAAGTGAAATAAATTTAAGCGTAAAGTAAATTGTAAACTCATTAATTAAAATAAAATGGATAATCCTGCTGAAACTTTAATTTCATCGCTTATTCCATCATCATCTTCCTCTTCCTCGCAGAGCGATGCTAGCGATTGGGAGGTGCTCAATACTACATAATTTTTTCAAGTGACGAAAAGATTTTAAGGGTGAAGTTTATCGAAAATCTAATCCACAGTAATTCTGATGAAACAAAGTTGTATTTCTAAAGGTTGATATTGACATAATCATTTCCAGTTCAAGAAAAAGTTAAGAATCACCAGGTACATAGCATTTAAACTCATTCAGCGCTTCCTCAGAGCACTTCAAAATTCCGGCGATAAAAAAGAAGACAGTGCAGAAACACGATTGTTGGCATTTTTGTGGTAAGTGATTAGTCATGAAATGTAATGTATTTGAACAATTTGGCTTTTTTATTAGGTTTGCTGGGTATAAAAAAAACTGATGTCGTGAAGTAGCCAACTTATTTGAAATTGGGATAATGAGAATGCATCGCTACCTAAATCGTATGTTAGATATTTTCTTCGATATTTCACAAGAGCATATAAAGTTTCCTGAAACCGAAGCTATAAAAGAAGAACTAGCAAAAGAATTTGAAAGTGTAACTAATTTATAAATTGTTTAGTTATAAATGAAGGAAGAATTTGATAATACATATTTTCACTGAAGCCGTTCTTTGTTATATGTACTAACAATGTATCTTTTCCACGCAGAAATCTGGATTTCCCAACGTAATAGGCTGCATCGATGGAACATATATGTATAGAGATACGAAAATCTTCTTATACAATAAAATCAACATATATAAACCGTAACGATGAGCTATCTCTTACAATTCAACGTATATGTGACCCAAAAAAAAAAAACGGTTTTTAGATGTTCGGATTGGTTCTCCCAGCAGAATACATGATGCTCGAATTTTCGAATTGTCTCCCATTAAAGATGAACTGCCAAACTACGAGCATTGTGGAAATAGGTATCATATTGTAGGAAATTCCACTTATCCTCTAAGGGAGTATCTGCTTACGCTTTTGTGACCTATTGATGAGTCAAACCAAGACTGGAAATTTGTCACCAAAAATTAATGGGTTGTGTGATGAAATAACAAATTAGAACATTTTTCAGCTTTTGCTATATACCGGAGAATCCCAAAAAATTCTTTCTTGAACAAAAATAAAATTATTAAGTACATCTGATAAGAAATGAATAATAGATAAGTCTTTATAAGCTTCTTATGTGAACCAACAGAACGGACTATCCAACAAAATGAGGCAAATCATCCCACCAATGAGCAACGATAAGGTAAAAGCTCCCCATAACTGACTTGTGATATCTTACAATTTTGACGTTTCTGTTGTGGGCCAACGATGTCTGTTGAAAGGCTTCACGAATATATTCTGGGTTGTATGCTTTTAATATGGTCATGGCCATTTTTAGCCAAGTGGGGGTACTGAACACTATAGATATGGGGCTCCCCTGTAGAATTTATTTTCTAAAATACTTTGAGTTATCAACAGGTATAATAACGTAAAGACAGTTAAGGCCCATCGCGCACTGGACACTTCTTTCCACGTAACTGTTTTGTACGGTAGTTTCCATAGTCTCTAATATAAATGCGCGCACGATAGCAAGATGACCTTTCTGTTCCTCCAGCTAGCAAATTTTGGGTGACAAAACTATCACCGTGCCTTCACTTTTGTATAAATGTGCACGCAAAGATAGTGTGAGAGGGGGATATAAATAACAAGAAAAGAAATTGCTCTAAGACCAATACTTATTATACCCCAGATGAATGCCCGTATGAATTTTCGTATTTTACCCAACTATGCAAGTTGGCAAGTTTGATTTTTGAAGTGGTGTTTCGCATATATTTCTAGAACGGTTCATCGGACAGAAAAATTGATTATAACAAATTTTATAGGATTTCGTATTCTGAAGAAGTTTTTTTGTACAATAAAAATATCTTGGATTGATCGTTTTCACAGTATCCGTAAAAAACTTAAATTTTAATTTGGCAACATCAAGAAGAGTTTGCCCGATTTACTCCATTTTTCAAATTTTATTTCCTATTACTATGAAAACACCAAGCACCAAATTTCAGCTCTATAAGTTGACTCGTTCTCAGGCAGTGTCCAAATATGTAGTGAAAAACGAAATGTTTTTATGGCAACCCTACGAAGGAGTTATCCCATATGTTCCATTTTCGAACTTAATTTTTTTTTTTTAAAGCCCATGTGCAAAATTGCAACTCTCTAAGTGAACGCGTTCGCGAGCTATTGTTCGGAATGACGGCCAGGCGGACATACAAAAATCAAAATAAATTTAAATATTATGATTGGGTGTGCAATTAATTTCTTGCTACCATCATTACTTGATATCATCTAACGTATAAAAATATCCATGAAAATATTTATACAGCAAATCTATCTTCGAGTACAATTCATGATCATGCATGTTGGTACTTTGATAAGTTATAGCAGGTCTCAAAATCTGTAGTAAATCATCCAAGCTTTCGACACTCATAAGCAAATATCCAGAGAATTTTTCAGGAGAGGATCATAGTTTATCGAACATTTTCTTTGAATAGCCCTTAACTTCAAATTGAAAGGAGCGAATAGCGTTCATATTTTCTATATCGTTATGACAAATACACATTTGATAGTTCCATCCTCGAAATTTATATTCATGAATGGAATGAAATATAAGATATGAAATTTTTTGAGTGGAGTGACAATTACTGCATGTTAAATTCGCCCATGGCGACAGGTTCGCGACAGTGACCAAAAACTTGTCTAACAAAAGCCTGCAGTGGCCTCACATGAACCAACAGTACAAAAATTTTCGCTAATTATCAAATACATTGAGTTTAGAAACAACTCAGGCTGTAAACACAGTCACTATACGTTATTTTGTATGAAAACTTGTTGCCATGTGTAGAAGTTCGAATAAATTGTACGGTCTATTTTCAATATCCAAACTATAACAGGTAAACTTGTATTGGGTTGTCTTACTGGTTGAATAATAGGTCATCGGTTGGTCTACTATCGCAGTGAATGGGAGTCCCATTGATCTCAGGGCAGTGGTCCCGGGCCCAGCTGGCCCATGCGTAAAGATGGCATTGAATCTGGTATGAAAATAAGTCAAAGAGCAGTATGCCACGAGATGCAATGGTACCATAGCTTCGTTTTGGGCATCACTTCTCTATGAGTTTTCCTGTAAGCAAATCGTGGACTCTAGGAAGTACCTTGTCGAGCCTTCCCCGGTCAGCTCTAAAAATTTTTACTGACGGCTCTCTCGGTAATGAGGTAGCCGGGGCAGGCGCCTACTTTCCGGGACCTAACATTGGGATATAGTACTCACTTGGAAGACACACCACTGTGAAGTCGTCACAATTAAAATGGCAGCGCAGATAGCCTTTCATATGCAAATCAAGGGAAGGACATTGCTATCCTTTCGGATAGCCACGCAGCCGCGCTGGATTGCTCTCGAATAACATCTAAGTTACTAGGGGATTGCAGGTCGTCTGTGGATAAGTTATGTATCCACAACAAGATGTCCTTCAGTGGGTCCCTGGTCACATGAGGATCATGAGGAATGAAAGGGATGACCTTTTGGCTAGGCCTAGCTCTGATTCTCCGTTCCTCAGACCGGAACCCACCACAAGCGTTGCTACCTCAAGTATCCGGTCTGTTATCAAAGCGGATGTTCATAGGAAGCAGCAGCAGAGGTGGGCGAATCTGAATAGTTTCAGGTGCAAAAAACTGTTTCTTGATGCTCCCAATCGGAATATATCTGATTTTCTCATGGGGCTTGAAAGGAAACAATGCAAAACTGTGGTTGGTATCATCAGCGGCCACAGCTCGCTTCCCGCTCATCTAACAAGGATCGGAGTTGTTGATAGCTCTAAGTGTCTATCCTGTTGGAATGAGAGCCTGAGACAACCGAACACTTTTTGTGTGCTTGTCCGGCCTTCGCAAAGAGCAGGCTGGACACTCTAGTGTTTGCCCTTCTATCTGTGGATGCATTGAAAAATCTTCCTCTCTAAGACATGATGCTCTTTATTAAGATGAAAAGATGGTTTTGGTGGACACAATGGACCGCTCTGACCTCCGGAATTCAGAATATGTTTTATTTATTATCATGTGAGCTGGTCGCATAATATAATTTCCACATTTAGAATAATGCAAAGATGTGCGACTTTTGTTTGCATGGCTTGACTAGAGTCATCTAACTTAATAGGGGGATCTAATCAAGACAGATTAAAACGTGATGCATTATGACTTACTTGGATTCAACACTAATTAATTGGGTCTGACAAAATATTAATTCTTTCTTGGTACCTCAGAGTATAAGGTAATTTCTTTAGAGGATAACTGATTTTCCAACCTTGATTTTCTAAAACCGACCAGAAAGAAAATTTGTTTGTGAGAGTCACAGCTGATGTAGTAAAAGTAAAAATCTAGACGAGTTTTCAAAAGGGAGTGCTGTATTTTACACTATCAAAGTATTTAGATAAGTCTAAAAGTACCAAATCATCAAAATTTTCCTGAAATAGAGCGTTCGGTATGTCGGAGGATACCTTCAGGACAGCGCTCTCCCAGCTACGAAAACAGTAATTGCCTGGTTGCCAAAGCTTCAATAGATCATTTCTTTCCAGATATTTCTACATGCGCATGTATTCTACATTTTCAAGTACTTTGGTCAAGAAACACGCAATGCTAAATTGACGGTAATCAGAGATAGACAGTGGATTTGGTATTGAAAATCCTATGGTAATTTTCCAGATTTCAGGAATAGACGAAGATATTAAACAAAAGTTAACTATGTGCAGTTCTTATAATCGGATATATGACTCTTATTAGATGCTTAAACTCAGAAATATTTCCAAAAAAAATTATCGCACACTCGAATAACACCTTTCTTTATTTGAACGAAATACTACAATTTTGAGGGGAATATATTTTATACTCCTTTTAGGACATTTTTATTGAGAAAATTTTAACATAAATGTATCCATTAAAATTTTTGATGCATTTTCATAAGATTTTTGTTGGAATCGTCTTACCTGTTTTGTGATCATTTTTTGTTGTGACCCACACATATTTATGTAATTTCGCTGGGCAATGGTGTACATATATGATTTTAATCTTCGAACAAATATGACGGTATTCTGTGGTAAACTTAGTTTTTAATAAATAAATAAATATATAATATAAATTTAGGATTGGATCATGTCCATTTCATATTTCTACTCAGTCCGCTTTCTAAGGGTTTGTCTTCTTTTTCCAATCATATTTTCTACATACGATTAATGGAAACTGTTTTACAATCAAATTCTCACAATATTATAATATATTTAATTTTTTCAAGCTTTTAGATAATACAAATTATTATTTATAATAACATATGATGCGGAAAACATGTCTTAAAATGCCAGAATGGTACATTTAATTTCAAATTTATTAGCAACTGAAATTTTATAGTTTTTGTGAATAGTGAATTTTGCCTCATTTAGTCATTATCAATTTCAATTACATAGCATCAACTTGAACTTCTTAAATATCCCCTCCATCGCTTTATAACTTTGGTACGATCGTTTAAACACTCTTCTTTGAATATGTTCATCCAGAGCATTTGGTTATGTACATTTGTAGCTTGCACATAGAACTGAGCACAATTACTACCTCAATAAAATCTGTAACGTCTGGGTAGGCAAGATGCTACAAAAATTACGACGGGTGATCGTCGCAATTACGATTTTTTCCTATTTACTTGGGATATCTGGAAGTGCTTGGACTGTTTAGTATATGTTGACACAATGCTGGTAACTTGCGTCGTAAAAAATTTCAAATCTAAGTTAGAAGGACGCCACAGGGATACCAGGAGGGTGATTCTGTGCGTTTTGTCGATCTATTTAGTCGTGAATTTTGACATACTTTGTCGATTTTTTTCTTCAACACAGTTCATTTTGTGTCTTCACTATTATCTACCACGAAATAAACTATAATGAATTTTCGATGAACAAACGTCAAAAAGCACGACTAAATAATCGACAAATTAGTCAACTGCTCCCAGAGGTTGTGACAAAAATTTTACACTGGTAAATAAAAATCCTACGCCTAATTAGAGCATTACAAGTGCTTAAATTCGAAATATTATTTTGAATTTGTAATGTGAAGTGACATTTTCAGTTCATTCTAAGTCATGCAAGGGTTGCTGACCTGAATAAAAACACGAAAAAATCAGTAGAAAAGTTCATTTTATTTAGTCGATTATTTTGACATTCAAAATCGACAAAAGATCAGAATCACCCTCCAGGTTTGGATTTTGTCGTAACCATTTAAAAGAAGTCGTAGATTATGGCGGTCAGTGCGGGATGTTTGACTAAATTGGTGAGCATGTTGCTGTACTTAAAGCGACATATATCGGACAGTAGAGAACTTCTTCAAAATTTTTCATAAAAATGGTAAAGGTTCAATATAACAACATCGATTTGGTATGGCATTTTAAGTTCAACCTTCTAATCCAGAAAATTTACTAATTAGTATTATATATGTGGAATCAGGGCAGTCTATCTATCCGTACCGGACTATATGAAGGAGCTGCTGTAACATAACAAAACTATTGAAGTTCCCATTACTTCTTGTACGTTAGATAGAAGTTCTACTTATACAAATCAACCAACAATTATTTATGTTTAAAGTTACCATATAAAACAAAAATTTAAAAAAAAAAGCACAGTCTTTAACTATCGAAACATTATTAAATTTTAATTGAAATTTCTCATTATGTTAATACCCGACTTATAGTTTTATTATATTTTAACGACTTCAAACTTATCGACTAGATTCATATAAAAGCTCTTCCTTCACATAGAATTCAGTGGCAAGTGTTCTTGTGCTATTCCAGAAAACTTCCTGCTACATATGCCCTCCCCTTTAATGCAGTCAAATGGCGTTATATATCAATAGTTTCTTAGTGCCTCCCAGTTCTTTAGGTCTAAAATATAATCGCACTGGCAAACTTTCAAAACTAGTTCGCAATAAATAAGGCGTCTGCATCAGCAGGGCATAATTTATGATATCTTAAAAGTTTTACTAATTTTCACTAATTTGTGGTAGGTTTATACCGAATAAATGTTCCTTTGTCGGAGAATTTTAGTTGTATATTATCAAATAATTTAACTTCCGTTTAACGATTAAAGTTCTTAAGAATAATTATTTTACGATTATTTCATTTCAATGTTTCCTAAACACTAGCAAAGATAGATCACATGCGGCCCATGGTGAAACCACTAATTGCAAACAGGAATGGAGCTAGCTAAGTAACAATTGAACTTTATACTAATCTGGAAAGTCTTAGCTGTGAAGTTATTAATGACTTGTATTTTCTCCTATTTAATAGTGGTGTATACATACCACAAAGTTTGGAATAATCTATAATTGCACATCACCTTACATGAGGAGAGAATACCTGAAGTTATGCCCAGACTTGCCCATAACGCCATAAGTATCTTTCAATAAGCCATAAATAAATAATGCTCCATTACACTTCACATAAAAGTCAGCATAATTTTGAATTTTTTGGAAAAGTAATAAAACGAACCATAATTACCATAACCAGCTGGGTTGCAAGGTTCGATATTTTTGCTGCACTAGATTAATGTGCATTGTCGAATATAGTGTCATTGGGAATTCTGCTGAATGTCACACTGTCGACATAAAGAAATAAAACTGGAATGACTTCTTAAGAATGAAGTTAGTGTAACCCAACGGATGGGAGCATACTTAGTTACATCAGGAAGGCCTAGTAAAGGAGGCGAGGAGTGCTCTCTTTTGGCTCGCCTTTCATTGAAATGTAATTTAACACGGCGGAATTATTAGACAGGAGCAGTACTGGAATATTTTATTGTTCTCGCAACCCACAGATAAGTATAAAACGAGCATTGTATATTTTTTTCTAAAATTATTGCTCCTTTATGCCTCTCTCAGGGAGGGCTCCCGAATTTCTCGCAGGAGAGGTACATAAGAAAATTCATTGTTCCATTCGAAACTCTCCAACAGTTCTTATTTGAAGACTGTATTGCATTCTTATGGGAGCGACGGACCAAAGCGATAACCCTATATTCGGTGAAACACTAAGGACAATGAGACAATTCTTTGTTTTCTTTAATATGGAATCTGTCTCTTAGTATCATGTACATTCTGGATCTTTGTCATAGTTAAGCAGAAACAGGCGCTGTCTGTCTTTTCTCATATTACCACGCTTGCACTATGAATTATCTGCATCTCCATCAAAATTATATTTCTGTTCTACGTCTGATCGATTCCATAGATAAATTAGTATTATAATTTGATAATATCCTGTACCTTAGGGTGGCCCAAAAAACAAAAGTGTTAAAATGTCTAAATGCTCATCCAGAACTTGTTACTTAATGTAAATTTAAACTTCAATGCAAAATTTCAGTGAAATTCATTAATGTTTAGAGGTCGCTCAAATCGAAAATAGTGTTTTTTTTTTACTGTTTTGGACTTTCAGGAAAACTGTTTCAACATTTTCTTTAATAACTTTTTAATTTTACAATATTTTTTATTAATTCTTTTGTTTTTTTTTTATTTAAGTGAACTTAGTTATGAATTTATTGCAGTGAAAGTCAGTTTATAAAATTCAATTCTTCTATTTTTTATAAATATTTCAAAATGAAAATTCGGTCCCGAAACTCCAATTTTTTTAATTCGGGTCAATTTTTTTTCTACTGTAATGTGACCTTTATTCGATTAACTTTCTAACAACCACAACATAAAGGGTTCATGTATTGCATGAACTATTCTCAATATTGCGATTTTCGAAGGTGAAGTACTTTTGCAAATTACAAAGAATATGCGCCGGTCCATAAAAGTATAGACTTTTACACTGCAACAACATGATTTATACAAAAGAAACAAGAGTACAAGTTACAATTGTTCTTAAGACCAATAATATTGTATCCTAGATGAATATAAATGTTAAACAAAGTGAAAACCAAAAGTTCTGTATGGCAACACCAAGAACGGGCTGCCTGATTTATTTCATTTATTTACTATTTTTATGGAAACGCTGTCTACAAAACTTAACCTCTCTAGGCCGGCGCGCTCTCAGGCAGTGTCCAAATATATGAAAACCCAAAGTTTCGTATGGCAACACCAAAAAACGGTTGCCCGATTCAGTCCATTTTTGAACTTGTATTTGCGATTCTTAAAAACACTGCTTACAAGATTTGAGCTCCCCATGTTGACGCGTTCTCCGGTAGTGTCCAAATGTATAGTCCAAAACCAATGTTTTGTATGGCAACGCAAGGAAGGGGTTGCCCTATTTAGTACATTTTGGAAATATAATTTACTATTATTATGAAAACATCATGTTGTAACGCATGCCTTGGAATGCGTCCAACATTTTATAATAAACATTTCATTATTTATTAAAAGTCATGTAACTTGCTCCATATGACTCGTACCTAAACGTAACAGTCAAAAATTTTTGTAAAAGGGAGGTTAGAAATCTGTAAATCTGTGTAATAATTGTGCCCCTTAAAAATCATACTAAAATCTAACACAATAAATAATTATCTTGCTAAATACCCCTTGTATAAATATTTGCTCAAAATAAAATATCCCAAAATTAAAATTAATCATATCCTAAGGCAATGAAGATGTCTCCGATTAAATTTGTTCACGAAGTCATGTCACCTCAGCTTAATTCCCAGTAATTATGGGATTCGGAACCATTCCTGTGGAGGAGAGAGACAGCTGCGAGGTTTCCGGCAAGGGGTTTTTTGTCTGGTTTTTTGGGCTGGCTAGGCAGGAGGTTCGGGAAAAGAGAGCATCAGGCACGACGCAACACGAAATGGTTGAAAAGGAAGTTTTTTTTGAAATAATAGAGAGAAAACAACAATAAAGTCAATAGAAGTAAAATCGGCAAGGTGAAAATCAAAAGGCGTTAAGGAACAAAAGGAATACCGATCGATTGATTAAGAAGAAGGAGCCACGAATGGGATATCGTCATGTAAAGTTAAAAAGAATAAAAGCAATAAATAAATACTTCCTAACCAATCTAATAAAATTCTGAAATCAAAAATTAAAAACGTGAGTACTAACAAGATAGCTAGAGTGAATTGGAAGCAGGACGGCCGTGTCAGGGACAAGTTAGGCGCATTAAAAGTGTGAAGATTTCCACCCGCCAAATAAATAAATTTTTGTTTATAGAATTAAATCCAGTGTTATCATTAAATTTTTTGTTTATAGAATTAAATCCAGAGTTATCATTAAATTGGTTGCCCTTCTTAATGTAACTGCACAAAAGCTAACCCCTAGACAGTTGGCTTACAATGTTCCAAATTTCAGCGTTGACACGTTCTCGGGCAGTGCCCGAATGAAATATTTATTTGGCAAGCCTACGAAAGAGTGGCCCGATTAGTCCCATTTCCGAAATTAGATTTACTTTTTTTTTTAAAAAAAAGCCCGCGTGCAAAATTTCAGCACTCTAAGTGAACGCGATCTCGAATTCTCGTGCGGACGGACGGACAGACAAACAGACAAACGAACTGATGGACAGTCAGACAGACAAACAAAGGATAGGCGGACATGCAAAAATCAAAATAACTTTTAATATTATGCGTGGGTGTCCAATAGAATAATTGGAAAAAAAGATGTCTTAAAACAAAGCCGTTACATTTATGAGTCGGACAATCTTTGTAATTTGTAAAAATGCTTCTCTTTCGAAAATCGCATTTTCAGAACAGTTCATACACTATATGGCCCCCTTAAGTTGTAGTTGTTTGGAAGGTATTCGATTATAGATTGAATTACAGTATAAAAAGTACACACATGTGCCATTTTTCCTTTAAAAAAAAACTGGCGCGAAATCAAAAAAATTGGAGTTCCGGGTACTAATATTCGTTATGAAAATTTTTTAACAAATAGAAGAATTTAATTTTTTAAAACGACTTTTGCTGTAATAAATTTGTAACTAAGATCCCTTTAATTTAAAAAAGAATCAAGAAAACTTATTTTCAAAGTAAAAAGTTATAACAGAAAATGTTGAAACCATTTTCCTGAAAGCCCGAAATAGCCAAAAATCACTATTTCCGATTATGATTTCCGTTAATGAATTTGACTAAAATTTTGCTTAGAAGTTTGAAATGATATTAGCAAACTAATTCTGAATGAGCATTTAGACATTTTAACACTTTTACAAATCCACACATGCACCTATTAACTTTTAACAGCCAATGTAGAATAGCCTTAAGTTAGGACATAAATTCTGATTTTCTCGTATTAAATATTTCAACCTCAACACTTAGGTATTAGCTAACGAGAAATTTATAGACTGTCTAATAAGCCAGTAAAAAAGGTGAAAAAGAACATGTAAGAGTTACTCAAACTATAACTTTATTCAAAAAAATCTCTCACCCATATTCGTTCCATTACTGATAATAATAATTCAATTCATGCCAACAATGTATATACTTAATTGCTAAACAGTTCCAATTTAGTGGATGAACATAAAAAAGCAAAAGGAATAATTTAACGGTTTTTCGTCCGCAATCTATTCAATTTTGTAAGATAACTGGGCCTGCATACCCCAAGACCACCCGCGTTTTTAAAAGATAGTATGGCGACAACCAAGAACCCATTGGTTCATCATAACCAAGATTATGAGGAAAGGTAGATCTAATATCACCAGTCGGTTAAACGATGCGTCTTGGATTATTTAGTGGGACACCCATTGGCGTAGCTGGTGCGACTGAAGCTGGCCGCCTGTGACACCACAATAACACCTTTTCTTTTTTTGTTGATTAAATGGAGTCAAATTTGCAGAGTATCACACAAATGAAATCCATCATTTGGAACATTTCACTTCATTTTCAAATGGGCCAAATTTTACTCCGTTTAGTGAAATTGCAGTTAAAAGTGATACCTACCGTCATTAAAATTAGCTAAATCTATGGGAAACTGGAAAGATTTTCCAATAAAGTCATCAATGACAGCAATCAGCTGATTAATAAGGGTTCTCCAATAAGAGGTGTTATTAGCCCGCTATTTCGGTAGATGTCACTTTTGGAGCTGTTATTTTTTGACATTTGACAAGTAGAAACTACGCCATTACTATAAAAATTACTATAAAAATTACTATAAAAATTACTATAAAAATGGTTAAAATGTGGCAGAGACGGTTCGTAAAACTCGAACATTTTTGGGTCGTCGTGAAGCACCTTGTCGGACCGCAATACAGAAATTGGTAGAAAAATTCGAGCTGTCGGGACAAGTTATTGATGTAAAGAATAAAACCCGTGCACGTCGCTCAAGAACAGCCGAGAATATTGCTGCTGCAGCCGAAAGTGTTGAAGAAAACTCAGGGTTGTCCATTCCTCGTCGTTCTTTGGAATTAGTCATTCCACAAACGTCATTACACCGTATTTTGCGTAAAGATTTGGGTCTTAAGGCTTATAAAGTTCAGTTAACACAAGAACTCAAGCCGGCCGATCATCAACAACGTCGAGTCTTTGTTGATTGGGTCCTTTAAATGCATGAAAATGATCCGTTTTTCATTTTTATTAAAATAAATATTCTTAATTACATGATATGAAAAAACATTCAAGACTAGTACTACATAATATAGTTTTCAACCAAACTACAAAATTTGAGCGAAATCGATGGGAAGAAAATAGGAAAATTTCATGGTACCGATTTTCAAAACCATGTTTTGAGAAAAACGCATTTCAAGTTTAAATTAATAAAAGAAGCAAACATTTTATATTTACTATTCCATGACCAAAAAAGCTTCCTTCACAGATATTAACATTTCATAAAAATGGTTACGTTTCTTTCCTTATTCTGCGAATAGAATGAGTTACAGTGAATAGAAAACAAAGAAACTGAAGTATAATCTCAGGTAGGTAAAAACCGGTTTGAGGTATGTAAAAATGCCTATACCTGCGATATTCCTGCGGGTTTTAGAAAAATATGTTGTAGACTAATAGACAACAAATGAATCTTTTATTTGACATTTTCAAGGAAACACAAAGTATGGGGAAGGATCGAATAGTTTTGACCAGAGCGGCAGAAATAATGTTGTTAGAATTGTGGACTGAAAATATAAAAAAACGGCCATATTTACAAAGAAATTGCAGCAGAGATCAACAAAAAATATCAAGTGGCTTGGAAGGCAAAGAAATTCAAGTAAGAATTAGTAACTTGACGTAGAAATATAGGTAATATAAATATATTTCACATTACATTTACATTAAATGTATTTTACATTAATTTGAACATTTTATTTCTAATTTTTATAGACGTGAGCGGAAAATAACAGGACAGGCCCTTCTGGTGGAAGCCCATCTAACTGGTCACTTTATATCAAAATACATAAGATATTGGATGCTTTCAGATAAAACAACATAGTAGACCTGTGCGTGAATAGTTTTCCCGAAATTGAAATTCAAGACGAAATTGTAATTTTAGTTTGCTTGTAATTGTATTTATTGATTTAATTAATACATTTATTTTAATAGTTTGAGGGATTCGAAACAATAGAGCTGGAATGCTCGCAATTAGTAGCAGAAGACTCACAGCCAGCCCACAAACACCGGAACGGGAGCAAGAAGCATTAACAGAATCTGCTGGCACTACAAATGCATTTGAGCAACCTTCAAAGAAAAAAAGAAAGTTGGGTGAAGAGATTTTAATTGAAATTACAAAACTAAATAAAGCTGCAGCCCTCGAAGACAAAAAACAAACGAATTGATGAAAGAGGCAAACGAAATTGAGAAAAAAAGGCTGAAATTTTAGAAAATTTTACTCTGAAGAGTTTAGAGCTAGACCAGAAGCTATTAGAAATAGCGCAAAATAAATAATTGCACGACATTTTTAATTTTTAATTTTAATATTGAACAAAATGAAGTGATATATAAATGTTTCTATATGTGTTCCTGTGCCTAATAAATTAAACTAATAATAAATAAATTTAATGTTTTACTTACCAAAATATTCTGCTAAAGCCTTTCTAATTAAAGTGCCTTTGGGATTCTGATTTCCAATTGTTGCTGTATGATTGGGCTGTGTACAACTTTCTCTCAGTGTGTTTTGTTCCGCTAACCAAATTTCATAAACTGAATCAGTTTCCTCATTACAAAGGTTATGCAGAACGCAGCATGCTTTTATTATGACTGGACTGTTGTCAATGTCCACTTCTAATCCTTTTCCCAATGTCCTCCCTCTGGCCTTAAGTTGTCCGAAGGCATTTTCTACTACTCTTCTACATTTGGATAGCGCGGAGTTGAATGTCTTTCCTTTGGTAGATTGATTTTCTTGGTAAGGCCACGGTTTCATTATTATATTTGACAACCGAAAAGCGGAGTGTGTCAAAAGCAACACTGGGACTTCAACGTTTTTTATTTTCCTAAAATATTTTTTTGAAAATTTCATTCATTTCATTGTGTTGTTTGAGCTTTGACTTTTCAAATATGAATGAATCATTACATCTTCTTGGAGCTCCAACATTTATGTTTGTAAACTTGCATCTGAAATACTTTCTTAGCGAAATAATTTTCAAAAAATACTTGTAATCAGCGGCTGCCAATAAAACTACGGAATGCCAGCCTTTATAATTATAATAGTCCACCGCTAGGTCCTTTGGTGGATTAACCTTTATGTGACACCCATCTGGAAGTAATATAATCGTAAAAATGTTGATGGTAACTTAGTTTTCACATACCCAAAGCTCTGAAACATTGTGGGAAACCAAGTGTTTTAAATCCTTGGACAACTTCTTTTAACTTTGCCACAGTTGGAGGATATGCATTTATATATTTTCCTCTTAACTTACACCACACTGCTTCACAGAATTCAAGAACAATTTCTCCTACAGTCGTTCGGCCCACTCCAAACAAGTTTAGAATTGCTCTGTACTCTGCCGAGGAACCCAAAGAATAGAGAGCTATTCCAATTTGCTTTTTTAATGGAATAGCTTGCCGAAATTGAGTATTTTCACATTCGAGACAACTCAAATTTTGTACAAGATAGTGAAATGTTTTTGCATTAACCCGAAAGTCTTCCCTAAACTTATTTTTTGTATGGCTTGGAACCTCAGTTTCCCAGTAAGTGCTGCTTCGGTAAAAAAAAAAAACCAAAAACATATGTACATCAAGTGAATTTACCAGAATCCAAATACTTCTGCTTTTGCAATTTGAAAGGTATGTCTAACCTAAAGTTGCTGCCGGTCGACGCATCTCTTTTCGGCTTTTCTTTTCTTTTTTACCTCTTCAACAAAAAAGATGTCCTTTTGTCTAAATGCTTTGTAATTAAAGCAAATGCTCGCAAATTTTCTTGATAGCATTTGATTAAATTATTCAACTCTGCCATGAGGAACTGTCAAGTTATATATAAATGTCAATCACATTTCAGAAGATCTAATTTTCGTCCGCAGTCTGTCACCTTTTCATTTCCTTGAAATGATTTAATTTCAAATTAAATCATTACGGACACAGTCTGTCTTGGGTATAAGGGGGCACTAAATTTTTTGGAAAAAATGACAGTGTTATCGCATATTTTGATAACCTAAAAATGTTGGTAAACAAATCATTGTGAGTAGTTGTTAATTCTGTCTTTTTACCAGTTAACTTAATTTTCATAACTGAATGTATGGCTGTGGATTCACAAACCTGGGCACCGAACCTTAGGTATTCTTCAGCTGGTAGTAATGAAGTTACAAAGGTAAAACTAGTAACTCTTTCACACTAGTAATGAAGGCTTGTGTTGGTAGTGGTAGATCTAAAAAACTCGTGTAATTCTCAATTTGCTACTTTATGTTTCAATAATAAAATTTCTGGTGTTCATCAACAGCTTTCATTTGTGAACTTGATTTTGAAGTAATTTATCTTATCTCTGCTCCTGTTTTTAGAATAATGAAAAGACGTCAGGAAAGTGGAGCTGAAAAGCGAAAGCCAAAGTAGGTGCACACAAGCTTATCTAATGTTCGTTTTCAGATTTTTGAACCCACAAGCCAGTGCCACTCATGGTCAAAATGATAGCCCAGTTCCTAGCTCTTCGGAGACCGCTGAACTTATTCTTGTTTAGGACGATCTTATGACTGTGACCAGTGGCGATATTTATCTTTAAAGATAATTAAAGCTGCTTTTCGCTTGGCTGTACGGGCACTAGAGTACAACAGCTTATTCTGGATGTTTATCCGAAAGCTAGGTTTGTTGCTTTCACAATCCATTCACTCAACCTCGCTGATCTTCTTGCGGTGAAAGCTGGAGTCAACTCATTACCTTCTTGGGGATACTAGATCGACTTTTCACTTTCTCTTCTTCTTCAACTCACCGTTGGAATGTTTTGAGGAACACAACTAGTTCCAGTTTGAGTCGCCTGGCTGAAACGAGATGGAGCGGCACAGGAGATGGAGTAAAACGTTCAAAACGAGCTTGTAAAATACTCTGAAGATTTTGGAGCAGCTGTTAGGAAGGAATTAGAGCAAACATACCAGAATTGATGCCACTCAGTCTTTGGTGCTCATGCTATCTTTTTTTTTTACTCAGTTTTCTTTGATTTTGGTCACAAACGTACTTGCAAATGCGAGGATTTAATTTGCAAAATTGTGCTCAGAAACTAATAGTGCTCTAAGATTATCTATCGGAGAGTCGAGAAGTCATTTTGCAAAGCTACACTGCTGAAGATAATTGTAAAGAACTTGGCATTACATCGCAACTTTAACGTCGCACTCGGAGAGAGAAAAGAAGAAGATGCCTGCTTGCTTTTATTGAATGTGGAAGGTCCCTTACAACTTCTGCGCTTTATTCAAGAGTTCTGCTTACTTGATTCCGTCGTTATGCTACAAATCCTTGTTACCGTGGCCATCAGCGTCATAATTTTCAAAAGAAGTTTCTCCAAGTCGAAACTTATAAAGAATTATCTGCGGTCAACGATGGGGTATTCTAGATTGAACAACCTGACAATTTTGTACACTGAACGAGATCTGAATGTCGACCCCAAGAGTGCCATCAACGACATTGTTAGTCAGAAATCTCGGAGTTTTGTCAACACACTTAACTTTATTCTTTTAGCATAGCTTATGTCAAATACAGATTTTGGTAAATTAAAATGTTTCACGCCAGTTCCTGTGTTGAAATTTTTTCTGGCACGGCACATATTAGACCACCATGATTACGGTCCGCCGTAAGCCCCAGAAAGAATTCCATACTAATGAATAAAATGTGGCAATGATGTTTTTGTTTTTTTTTTTTTGTGATTGCATGTTGGGAATAATCTTCAATTCATTGGTGAAAGCACCTAAGTATTGAGCTTTATGAATCCTAACTTCAGTGCTTTTTGCTAATGATTCGTAAATTCTTTCGGACTCTTTACATAATAATGATAAGCCGTAATTAGTTGAAGGTGAGTATGTATCTCGTTAGGAGAACCTAATTCTAATAATATCCTGTGTTGTAATGTACATAAGTAAACACGTTTGATTTTCCTCATCTTAATACTGACATGTGTCTAGGTTCACCCTGCTTTGTTGATGCATTATCTGGGGCCGAATTCACTAACTCGGAGAGTTGTGGAGTTGTGAAGATGAGAGCTCTTTCCCGACATAAGTCTCCAATCGAAATTATGTAACTCGTGGAATTTGTATTGAGATTTACCAAACTCTCTATTGCACTCGGCAAAACACTCGGCTGTATTAGTTGTGGAGAAGTAAGAAAAATATTTCTCAACTGACAGTATTGTCCGCTTTTATTGTCCTTTGTGAATGTACATACGATTTTCAAATTGAATTATGGAATCACTGCATATCCTGGCTATGTTTACAAAAATAAATTAAGGACATACTTGCAATACTTACAGAGAAATAAGGATTTTGGTGTCTCAAGGTACCCGTTAAAAATTGTAATTCACTCGAAAATGGTCAATTTGGTCGTGTTCCCGTACAAAAGAGATGCTATACAAATTTTAAATATGCACGTTAAATCTTGTATGTAGGATGATATCGCATCTACATTTTGTTCCCTAATTAGATATTAAATTAGTTTTTCAGTCAGGTAAATATTTTTGGAGATAACTGTAAAAGAAGTGAATCAGTCCTTCTTAAGATGAAAATATTTTTTTTTTTGTACAAAATGGACATATTTTCAACTCGTAATTATGAAGAACTGGTAAGTCGTTTTTCGACGGTAAAAAGTCAGTTATGAAGTTAAAATGATCAAAAAAAAATCTACACCACTCGATTACCCTCTCTGCCTCTTTAATTTGATACCAAACATGACGTATTTTAGACAACCCCCAATGAGGGGTGGTACAACCCCCCTTCCCTAAAGGCCCCTACCACAAATATTTTTCATGTTTTTCATATTTTTGTACTCTAGACCCTAAATTCGAAGGAAAAACCTTAATGCTCTGCGACTCTCCCACACGGACTTAGCCGTCCTTCACTATTGCGATACTTCTCACGTTTTTCCTAACTCCCCAAGTGTTTTAGAGAATCTCGAATGGAGAGTTAGGGAGTTTTAATCGGGGAAAACGACAATTCTCATCTTCCAAACTCCTAAACACTCCGAGTTACAGAATCCGGCCCTTGGTCCGTTCTATAATTTCATGCATTAATATACTTTATGAGGCTTGGTATCTCTGAAGCAAGCCATAATCTGCAGCATTTTCTATGGATCGATCTTATCACCAATACGGACAGGACTATAGCAGAGGGATTGGGATTAAAAACGAAAATTTCGCTTTGCTCAATGCATCTGTAAAGGTATGATACTATCGTGAATTAAAAGTATGGAGTCCAACGAAGAATTTTAATAAATTCTGTAATTTTGAAATACTTTTGAAATTCTGTCCATTCCTTCAGAATCTTCGATGGAAGTTTACTGTTCGAAGTGTACTTTAGCAACCCAATCTTCGATTATTTAACTTTTTCTACTGTACTATCAACCAATGCAAAAAAAAAATTTTCTATTTCGGAGCGGATTTTACTTGGACCATATTCTATGAAAGATATAACCTTATAAAGGAGTAGTGTTCTGCACAACAAGAACACTCAAAAGTTTGGAGTAGGGGACTAAAAAATAATAACGCCGATTAAAGCTTGAATTTGAGTGGTTTATTCTATTTCACTTGAGTACACGATTTTAACTTATGGCTAAATACAACTATGATTGTTTGAAGTCAATAAAGTCACTTAAAATGTATAGTTTCAAATATATTATTAATTAAATGAAATTCAACTTACTTCGCTAGTAAAAATAATGCGATGATTTCAGTGATGAGCTCATCATGAGCCCTTAGACGAAAGTAATGACGAAATCTATTCTAGACCCGGGACTGAACTCATTATATACTTTTCTTCAACATAATGAGCTTTTCCATGATCATTCGATGAGCAGTTCCATGAGTTGTTACATTATTTTCTTGTTAACATAATGAAAATACTTACTGATACATTCATTTGTTAATTCCTGATGAAATAGTGGAAAAGCTCACTGCTATTATAATCAATAAATTCATAATGATGACATCGATATATAAATTAGTTCAATTACGCACGACCATTTCATTTTACTCCTGTATGTTGCGAATTTTGCGTACATTCCCGATTTTGATGAGCTGTGATAACTCAGTGGATTTTTTCAAAGATTTAAACTCCATTCAGCGCACATGTCGTACAAGGAGACATTTTTGGAACTAGAAAGGAAATCGTTTTGACAAAAGACTCTTTGTTTTACAATGGATTAGTGGAGCTAGATGATAAAAATGGGAATAGGTGAATGTGCTAATTATACAAATATAATTTTAAATTATTTCAGCTAAAATAATTTTGTAATATAATATGAAATTGACATTAGTTATAAAAATATAAAAGAAAATAAAGAAAATTCAGTTAAAATAAAATTAAAAGTTCATAAAAAACAGGAAAAGGTAATATCAATAGTTTTATAAATATAAAAAAAAAGAAGTTCAGCTAATGTAAAATTAAAAGGTCAACAATTCACAAAAAGTAAAAAAGGTAATGTCAATAGTTAAAAAAATATATAAAAAAAGTAAAAAAATTCAGTTAAACTAGGAAGTTGTTGATAAATCACTGATATCTGCAGATAGCTTCAGTTTTTTACTGCAATTACAAAATGAAAATGGAGAAATTGTATTACATTAACAGTGATTTTATACTTATACACTTTGCCCTGCTGAATCTGTTATGCGATCTTAGAATACAATTTCTCAGCTGTGCTACATATAAAACAATTTCTTACTAAATATCCCTTTAAAAATTTCTCCCAGTTTCTTTTTAAAAAACCGTTTGCTGAGAATTGCGATCTGGTAATATAGAAATACATAGTCATTTGACAGAACCCTCTAGAACTATTTTATGAAAGCTCTTCCTCTTTATTTTCTAAATATATTATTATGCAAGTATTGCGTTAACTTACAGCAGTTGAATTAAATTTCGTATCCTTTAATCGCTCCTCAATGTCACTCAATTGTTCAATGTTTTTTGCTGGAAAAAAAAGGTGTAACTCTTCCTCAAAATCGCTTTTTTCTTCTTCAGTTAAAGTATTAATATTTTTGTTAACATTTTTTTTAAATTACAAGGTGATTCTCCGCATCATCTTATTGTCTGAACTTTGCCGGATATTGATCTCCGCTTGGTATGTTGACATCTAAAAATCATAACAGAAAATATGCAAATTAAAATTCTACTACTAACTATTACCTTATCCACTATAATTTTTTGAGCAGTCTTAATTTCTGAAATTTGGGTTCTGATTTCTTTATTTATTTTATTTTATTGTTTATTTTCATCATGAGGTTTGTTTATAGAATTAGTAACCCGATTTAAAATATCATAGTAATATAATATAAATATAAATATTTTGAAATATAGAGAATGCTCTAGATTCATGCAACAAATTTTCTTGATATTTTCTGTTCTAGGTTAAGCTAGCTCAGATAATTAAAGAAGAGTTCAGGTTGCGATGCATTTGAAACAAAAGCCAAAAAATTAGCGTACGCGAAATATACAGGATACAAATTTCCAAAACTAAACAAATTTTCCATTAACATTTTAGTGTTATAATTTTATACCGCAAATCTTCTTTTTATTGTAGACAACATTAACATTTCATAACATGGGCTAATAATTTTGGGCAGCAGTATACGAGTATGCATTTCACAAAAAAAAAAAAAAACAAAAAAAAAGAAAAATAAGGATTACCTACAAACACCTCAAAAATTTTTAATAATTTATTTATGTAGAAGGAACTAAAAGAATAAAAGAGCAGAGATCCGAATTTAAACCTTACATTCTCGAAACACAAAACTCGCGTTTACAAACAAAAGAGGAAAAAAAATTCAGTTTATTGTATTTTTCTTATTAAAACTTACCAGAAAATTACACTTTTACTTCACTTCACAACATAACGCAACTGTCTCAATCGAATGCAGTTTGCAACTACGCGTCAGAAGTCAAAACTGTACTGGTTTTTAAGGAATACAACAAACCATTAATCATAATTACGTGGAAATGCAAATGAATTTTGAATACGCACACGCTCATGGTTGTTCATCGAAAGGCTCATCGAAGGGCTCCTCGGAACTTGTCAGACAACTTCACCCGCATTTCAAGTGGCGAAAATTACACATTCATGCGCAATTTCCACATGCACCAGTGCTAGTTTGCATAAGATTCCCCCCGAGAGGGGAAAAGGGATTTCGAAACCGATGAGCATTTCTTACTAGGGTTCACCTACAGAGATAAAATTTAGCACAATTATTCTACAAAGATCGGATTCGACTCACTTACTTAACAAGTTCAAATATAAACCAAATTTAGCGAATATATATATATATATACTTTAATCAATAAATAAGATGCGTAAGATATAATATAAGCAAAATAATAAATAAAAACGTAAGTTACTCACCAATCTATCACTACGTATCGACTTTATGGCGTTGGTAAATAGATGGATAGTGATTGTTTTGTTCTACCCGTTTCCCGGAACAAGATACTTTACTTCAGTCAAGACCGAAAGCAAACTTTGTGTGTTACTACTGGTCTTGTTCTAGTCATTCTCCGGAACAAGATAGTTGTATTCAGTCGAGATGTATTAGTAGTATTTTTTCTAGTCGGTAACCAGAATAATTACCTTTATCTCAGTCGAGACCCAAGATAAAGGTTTGTTATAAGTAAGTGTTTTTCTAGTCGCTACCCAGAATTACTATCTTTGTCTCACTCGGTACCCAAGATAAAGTTGTTATGTTAGTAAATATTATTCCAGTCGAGACCTGGAATAAATATCTTTATCTTAGTCGATACCCAAGTTAAAGTCAATTTGTTAGTAAGATTTATTCCAGTCGACACCCGGAATAAATATCTTTATCTCAGTCGTTACCCAAGATAAAGTAAAGTTGTTAGTACAATTTATTCCAGTCGAGACCCGGAAAAAATATCTTTATCTTAGTCGATACCCAAGATAAAGTAAATTTGTTAGTAGAATTTATTACAGCTGTGACCCGGAATAAATATCTTTAACTCAGTCAGTACCCAAGATAAAGTTGTTATGTTAGAAAATGTTATTCTAGTTGAGACGAGGAGTAAATATGTTTATCTTAGTCGATACCCAAGTAAAAGTCAATTTGTTAGTAAGATTTATTCCATCCGAGGCCCGGAATAAATATATTTATCTCTGTCTTTACCCAAGATAAAGTAAAGTTATTAGTAAAATTTATTCTAGTCGAGACCCGGAATAAATATCTTTATCTTAGTCGATACCCAAGTTGAAGCCAATTTGTTAGTAAGATTTATTCCAGTCGAGACCCTGAATAAATATCTTTATCTTAGTCCATACCCAAGTTAAAGTCAATTTGTTAGTAAGATTTATTCCAGTCGACACCCGGAATAAATATCTTTATCTCAGTCGTTACCCAAGATAAAGTAAAGTTATTAGTACAATTTATTCTAGTCGAGACCCGGAATAAATATCTTTATCTTAGTCGATACCCAAGTTAAAGCCAATTTGTTAGTAAGAGTTATTCCAGTCGAGACCCTGAATAAATATCTTTATCTCAGTCGATACCCAAGATAAATTTGATATGTTAATAATTTTAAGGTATTACCACTAGCCAAGTCATTACAATTTTTGATCATTAAGTGCTGGATGCAAAAAAAGAAAGATTAAAGTTGGCCTGCGACTTATATTTCCTCTGAAATGCACACGGCACTAACAAATATTTATTTACTGCACATAGCAGCAATAGAGCATTGACCTTAGCCGATATGCGTAGCACTTATAATCATGAGTACAGGTGGTGCCGTTCTTGATTTGGCTAATCGTTCATATTATGACTATAAATTACTTATGCTGTTTCCATATTGCTAGGTTGCTTAATGTGCTACTTTAAAACGCAAATTAAACAAAAACGATGACATCAATATTTAATTATTTGATTTAGGTAAATTCTCATCAATGACAAATCAATTTCCTTTAATTGGATTGTATCCCGGTTTATTTATGTGTAGCCATAAATTGTCAATTGTTGTATCCATTAAAAATTGTCCCGCATAGGGCTAAATCTTTCTAGGCTCCTGCTTATATGAAACGCCATCTTTTTGCAGTGAAATTTCTTTTTTTAAAGATTTTTCGTTTGCTTAAAGAGTTTTTTCCACTCACATTAAAAACTGCTTTATCGATATTCTTGTAGGTAGGTATGCATATTTTGTTCCCAACCTAGTTTCGATAAATAAAAAATACTTGAAATTAGAAACTTTTGTCTGATATTATTTTCAGATGGCCTCTTATTGTTGATTCTCAGCAAGTAGTCTACCTTTACATTTACCTTCAGTCCTAGCATTTTATTGAAGAATCTGCGTCGAGTGTAAAGACGGACTGCATTTTACGCCAGTAACTATACATATGTATGTTCAAGCAATTGTTGTTAGTTTGAAGTCCATTTTTTATTTTCAATTCACCTCTTGCAAGAATACAAGAAGCTGTCCTAGCTGGCTGACACTTTTTCGCTGACTCCCAAATTTCGAATTCGACATTGTATCATTGACGTAGCAATTATTTTGTAAAATTTCTGCATCACTATTCATTTTCTCGTTCCTTAACGTTTTGGTGGTTTGGAAGCTACTTGATAAAACTTCTATCAAACATGGATATTTAGGTATTTATAAGAAATTTCTCCCTATTTTAGGTATTTATTAAAATACTGTTCCATGGGGGAGAAATCTTTCCCCATCAGTTGAATTTGGTTGCTAATATTATTTACATTTTCTTCAAAAATTATATTGATTCTATTTGTATGCTTCCATCTGATATATATATATGAAAATGTTCTGAAAATACGTTTTCAAAAAATTATGTAAGTCTAATTCAATTTTCTTGTTAACCGTAGTTTTAAGCAGCTTAATTTTTTAAATTAGAATAGCGGTTTTTGATTTGTTTCCTCAACTTGCTTAATATCTGTTTTATAATGTTTTAAGCTTAGTGCTTTTAATGTTTTGCAAAATGAATTTACAGCTTCAATAATATATATTTAATATTGCTCTAAAGTCTACTCACTAGCCTATACTTGTTCTTATATAATTCTATTTACAGTAAATTATATCTTGGAACTATATGCATCTAAAGGTATGTAGCTCGCATCATCCATGGGTTGTGGTGAATAACCAAATAACCATTTGCTTCAATGACTTCAAAGCTATTTCAGCTCGAAGCATATATTTACGTGTCTTGGCTTATGAACGATGGTATGTTTGGTAAAGTGCTTACAGATGCATGGGTTTATAAATACTAAAGCTTTCAAGGGAAAAGCTCTAATAGCTATGATTATATACGAATATACACACCATACATGTACATATTATATTTACTGTAAAAGAAAAGAAAATCTCTTGCAACATCATTCCAGGTTGAATTGGGGACAACACGTTGAACGAGGTAATAAATTAATTAGTAAATTTACTAAATTTGCCATATTTAATCATCTATGAGGACGAAAGACCCAGAACAAACGCAGCCAAATATTTAATCCAGTTGCCTGTTTGTTTTGGGGCTGGTGCATAATCCCGAATTTCTCTTGTGTTGCAATATCTGGGTCAGACAAAAATACAATACCTGCAACAGATACAAGGATGGATAGGGAAAAAGTGCATAATGAATTACAAAAGCAGTAAAGTTTAGAAGAAGTGCAGCTACGGTTAATTTTTCTTGAACATGGTTGAGGTTGAGAAGAGAATGGTGGCCAAAAGTGAAATAAATTCACTTTGAATTCACGAATTGATAACAGCGTGAGAACCGTTAAAAACAAACTAGAGGCGAGCGCAATTTTAATTTCAACTCAGGACAAAGTGTTCACCAGAGGTGAATGATGTTCCAGTTCGTGAAATACCATTATGATTAAAAAAAAAATAATGTCACAAATAAACAGAGGAATATCCTAGATCATCGGTCAAAACCTCTCACAATTTATGTACACTTTTTCAATGAAAATAAAACCTTCAAATCGCCCGAATATTTCTGGACAATGTCTTTGTACGCTAAAGATACTTTCTCTGCTAGTAGTAACTTGGCTATTTGTAATCGAAAAAGTGGGAGGTGTGTCATGCATGTACCGGTAGAAGGTTCCTATTCATTAAGAGATATTAGTGTATCAATCGATAGATCGCGAAGGTATCTTTCATTTGGCATACCGCAATTGTTTTATAACACCATCCTTCCCCGCTCCACTTCCTCAAACTTGGAATTTGGATTACATCCGCTCACCGTTACCCCAAAACCACCCCGTTTGATTAGACAAACCTACATACAACCATGAAGGTGTTGCCATTCTTTTCTGCGGGTTCGGCGAAAGAAGGAGCCAACTATATACCGGGAGAATTCATCACTCTAGCTGAGCAGTTATTTTCTAGCAAGGCTAGGTGTCCTTTTACTCAATTTATAGCCTCCAAACCTGACAAGTACGGTCAAAAGTACTCGTTAGCAGTAGACAAGGATAGTTAGTAAATATGTGGTAAATGGCTTTCCTTATACTGGGAAGGATGACTCTCGTAATGAAACTGAGGCATCCCTTTCTAAAAAAAAGTAGTAATGTAACTACCGATAACTAATTTACGTCGGTCGTGCCTGCAAAAACACTTAAAAGAAATGGAACGACTCTTTTAGGAACTGTGAATAAAGCAAGAAGTGAGGTGCTTACGCAAATATAATCTATGAAGGAGCAGCTATAGTATATAAAAGTGGTGATATGACTCTAACTATCTATCAGGGCAAAACAACTAAAAATGTTATTCTTCTGAGCACTATTCACTCAGATAAAAAAGTGTTGAATCCTACAATGATACTGAGTATGGAGTTGTTATTATAGATCAAATGACAAGAAAATATACCGTCCGAATAAGTACAATACGATTGCCTATTTACTCATTTCAGAACACTCTTGATTTAGCTGCAATAAACGCGTGGATCATATACGGGTGTCCCAAAAAATACTGATAATCGGAAGCCTGGAGGTATGTTCTACGGTTTTTTGTAGTTTTCGAGTTATTACAAATTTTCGATTTTTCGCTAATTACGTGCTGTAAGGCAATTTTGGCCATAGTGGTCGAAGAAAGTGAGATAGGCACTTATTTTTTTTTCCCGAAATAACTTAACAGTGCATCTGCTGTATTTAAAAACATTTATTTCAATACACTTCACCATTGTCTCAAAAAGTAATGTTGATTTTTTTTTTTACCACAACAAAAACTAACTTGAATGTTCTATGGCACTTTTAAGAAAAAAGTTAAATGTTTTTTTTTTTAGAAACTAGTTCAAAAATTTCCTTCATCGACTTTACATGGCGCAAATTTTATCAAGTTATCTTAACGACATCATACTTAAATTTCGACTCGGATTGTACTAAGTGTAAAATTTAACAATTTTAATTGGGAAGTAAAAAGAAGTTAAACTTAAAATTAAATAAAAATAATTCTTTTATTGTGAAAAATTACAAAAAGTTTTCAAAATGTCTACCTTCATTTTCGACACAAAACCGACAACGGCGGAAAAAATTCTCTTTCAGTCGATTGAGTGCTTGTCTGTTTCTTTTGATGTTTTCTTCCGACACGCCGCTCTTAATCTACTCAACAAATCTGCCAAATTTCTGCATTCTTCACAATAAACCAGCTCCTTGTAGTAGCGCCAAACAAAAAAATCGATTGGATTTAAGTCGGGTGACCGTATAGGTCACGCCATGGACCCACCGTGGCCAACCCATTTTCCTTCAAATATATGATTCAAGTAATTTCTCATGGCGTTCGTATAATCGCACGGAGCACCATGATTTTGAAATAACATATTCCTTCGTGTTTCTAAATCAACATCCTCTAACAATTCATTAAGGTTTTCTGTCAAAAACTGGAAATAGGACTCACCATTTAAACGATCTAGTAATTGAAACGGGCCTATCAACTACCCTTTCACTATTCCAGACCAAAGATTAACACTAAATTGTTCTTAAAAATTTGATTCACGTGCTTGTTGCGGATTTTCAAGACTCCACGAATGATAATTGTGAATATTGAAATTACCATTGCGTAGAAAGTGTAATTCATCAGTCTACAAAATTGAATCAGAAAAGTTTTCATTCTCGGCCTGTCTTCTCAATATTTCTTGGCAAAATGTCACTCTTCTGGGATAATCCTCTGGTTTCAATTGTTGCACCTTTTGAATATGGATGATATCCCTCGCCTCTGAGTATACGATGTGCTCGTGATTTCGAAATTCCAGTTCGTCGCTTCAGATCCCACACGCTGCATGATGGATTTCTGACAACTTTCTCAACAACTGCAGCCAATATCTCAGGTTCTCTAATTACATTCGGTCGGCCATGCCTGGTTCCAGGGTTACGATCTTCCATGTAGACGTTATGTACTCTCTCGATCATACGATAATCCGGGAAATTTTCAGGCTGGGGCCCACCTCTGCATTCTACATGCTCCCTGTAGAGTCTTGCTCCTTCCGAAACGTTTTCTGTTGCCCAGCCATTATAAAAGTGCATATCCGCGTAATCATTCGGTAAATAGCTCATGATTTCATAGTCCAGAATTATCGCCAAGGTCACAATTCCAAGTATTTTAACTACGGCACTAACCAAAGTCTAAGTTCGTAAGCAAAACAGAATACTCGGGCTACTACAAGGAGTTGGTTTATTGTAAAGAATGCAGACATTTGGCAGTTTTGTCGAGTAGATTAAGAGCGGCGGAAGAAAACTTCAAAAGAAACAGACAAGTCTGAAAGAGAACTTTTTCCGCCGTTGTCGGTTATATGTCGAAAAGGAAGGTAGACATTTTAAAAACTTTTTGTAATTATTCACAATAAAATAATTATTTTTATTTAATTTTCAGTTTTACTTGTTTTTACTTCCCAATTAAAATTGTTAACTTTTACACTTAGTACAATCTGAATCGAAATTTAAGCATGATGCCGTTGAGATAACTCTTTAAAATTTGCGCCATGTAAAGTCGACGAAATAAGGAAGTTTTAGAACTAGTTTCTAAAAAAAAATTTGGAACTTTTTTCTACAAATTGCCATAGAACAATCAAGTTAGATTTTGTTTTGGTAAAAGAAAAAATTCAACATTACTTTTTGAGACAATGGTGAAGTGTATTGAAATAAATATTTTTAAATACAATAGATGCACTGTTTTGTTATTTTGGAAAAAAGAATAAGTGCCTATCTCACTTTCTTCGACCGCTATGATCAAAATTACCTTGCAACACGTAATTAGCGAAAAATCTCGAAAATTTGTAATAAAAAACTACAAAATACAGGTAGAACATACATGAGGGTGGTTTGGGTTCCCCGAGGGACGCTCTACCTGCAGGTTTCCGATTATCACTATTTTTTGGGACACCCTGTATAAGGAAGTGACCTCTGAAAAAATTTCCCGTAGAGTTTTCCTGCAAAAGTATGCAAAGGAGCTTACGGACCAGAATAAGAAAACTGAAAATGTGTTTCCTACTCCTGTGTGAAATCTAGAACTTGACCAGAAACCTACATAGTCAAATAAGTATTGTCAAATTAAGCCACACTGCAAAAGAAAAAGCAGAGGACAGTGGAAGCATGCACTACCTGCACAAAGTCAATATGTGGAGCTTGTACACCTACAATTAGACGACAGCGCAAGAAATGTGATGAAAACTAAGAGGAATCGTATAAAATTTACTATAATACTGTTGTTTTTTAATAAATATTATATTACATACTATTAGCATTATCATTTCATAAAAATCTATATAAAACATCAATACATTTAATGAGTCTGATATAGGAGTCAAAATGACTCCATTTGGGCATCTAAGGGGTTTTATAAGTGCCGGGCATTCTAGTGTTAAAAAGTACAGCGTCGATAGACCAATAAAAATTGTATGTCGTGAACAATTTCACCAGCAAGTTGTATTAAACAGCATCAATATTACGGCGGAGCTGAGAAGAAATTTTTGGTTTTGAAATTTGTTGAAGTTATTTTGATATTCTCTAGATGAAATCTCATAGAGATGAAATTTTGTACACGGCGTTTTCATAAAATCAGTAAATACAATTTCAAAAATTGACTAACTCGTTTTAGTAGTGCTAATACATTCCTGGCTATAGCTTAAATATGTAGGTATAATGTACTTAACTTCTAGATAGTTATTTTGGACAGAACTATTCGAATAAGTTGAGGCTGTAAGAACTGCACATTATTTTAAAAATTTATCCAAATTTAGAATACTTATTATTCCATTCTATCCATTACATTTTTATGGAGCTCAGAACAGGTGATGATAAGAGCAATATATGTGCTATTTATAGTCAACCTAATTTTTGTAATATTTATGTAAGTAACTTTGAAGAAGCGTTGTTCAATATAACGCAGATATGTAGCTACCAATGTTATTGAAGGAAGAGATTTTAATGATAATACCTTCTGAAATGATGCAGCATTCTCGGAGTTTTTACATTTTGTATAGTCATTTTATTTCAGTCAGATTATCTTGATGGTTTCATTATAAGGCCGGAAAGTAGCTCTCCATGCGCGTCTGTTCTGAACAGGATTGCCAGACAGACTACTGAATTTTTTCCCGTCCGAATTAAAATTTTCCCCAAATTAATGAGGCCCATAAAAAAAATTCCCCAAGCTTTTTTAAGCAAAATTGTAATTGTTATTTAAATATAATTTGCACTTATGTCCACACAGTCCATATCCATATAATACATACATTATTATATTTTACGTATTGGATTATTTAACTTCATAGACAAAATAATTTACCTAAATTGACCAAAATGTGTAGAGAAATCAATAAATTTAGAACTAGTTTGAATATGTTACCAAATTAAAATCTACCAGCAACATTTTTTTTATTGAGACTTCAGCCCAAAATTGTTCAGCTGTATTAAGTTGCGATCATTGGTGAAGAAGAATCAAATTCCATTCATCAATTGTGGAATCAATACTTCTTACGCCAACAACATTTTTAAACTTTACCACAATATCTGATATATCCGCCTTCATTTGGCAAACTGCAGTAACCGCGGAAAATATACAAAGTTTTTCCAGCCATACTATATTTTCGGGAATTCTACATTGCATAAAATTATAAAGAATGTCGAAAATCTTTCTTTGATTACTTTTAGTTCCTATTAATTAACTTCAGCTGAAGACATATGAAAGGAATATCAAAAGTGTATGCATTCAATTCTCATTACATAAACTCGAAATTTGAAACTTGATAAGTCCTTGTCCTTTTTACTGACCTTTTCTAAAATGTCTGGTGGAATTATCATTCTTAAATAACCAAAAAGTTCGAAGTGGAGTTCTTGCAATATTTTTGATGGATCGGCATTGTCCGACTGAAACATTTTATTAACTTCCGTAGTTTATTTGAATATATAAGAAAGAAAAGTAAGATATAATTTGCTCCCTTTTGAACATAACATCAAAGCCAGCTGGTCTGCCATATAGCACCTTTCTTTAGCCTTTGCTATTTGAAAGTGCATTTGAATTGCTCTAAAAGTTTTACAAAACTTCACTTCTAGCCAGTCACCGTGTTCCAGACCGTTTATCTATTTTTAGTAGTCTTTTATCCATTATTGCTTCATATAAAGATCTGTTTGAAAACCAATTGTGACTTTCACTTTTACAATAAGGTCCAAATTAAGGGCAGTGCGTTGCATGCGTATTCTACTGCTAGATGGAGCGAATGAGAAACGCATTTTATGAACACAAGATTTTCATTAGTGGATCTCAAGATAGATGAAAATGAATGATTACGTGCAATCATCACAATCTTTATATCCAGACCATCTTCATTCAACAAGCTGTGATTAAAAAGTTTCTGCTTATGTAGTAGCATCACCTACTACGATAGGTAATATTCTATAAAATTCTGTTGGAATATTTTGTTTAGTCACCCTAAAATATTTTATCATAATACAAAGCATTTTTGTAGCATCTACTGCAGTATTTGCGTATACAATTAGTGAAAAGAAACTCTCAAATCTACTAACACACAAGAGGAATTTGCATTCTTTATTAGTGCAGTACATTTTGTTCGATGTAATTTTACATCACTCAACACCTTGGAATATTCGTCCAAATCTGTTATTATAACATCAAGATGGTCGACATCAGAAATTGAACAATGTCCTGATATGAACGCAGCAATCTTAAGTTCGGCTATTTTATGACTTTTCGCAAATTTTTTATTAAAAAATGAGGTAACTTTGATGATACTGCTACCTGCTTGTGCATATTTAAATGCCTCTAAATGCTTTTTGCAGAAAGCTTTCGTATCATCTTCAGTAATCGCTGAAAGCCAGTCTTAAATAATAAAATAACAATAATAAATAATTAAAATATTATTTCAAAAGACCACCGTTTTCATATTTTAGTAAGTTATAACTACAGTCAGGGTATTTAGTTAAGTAGTTAATGAAAATTTTTTAAACTAAAAATTACTTTGAATGCCGTCCCTATACAGAATAACTAAAATTTATTTATTTTCAATAATTTTGAGAATATTTAGAAGAACTCAAATCAGTACGGTATGATCGATAATTTAAAATTGTTCGAATTTTCATTCAGATTCTAAAACTACAAACAATAATTTCCACACACACTGTACTAAAGATTTGCGCAATTGTTCTCCACTTTAAAACAAAAAACGAAATATGACACAAGCTACAATTACGCGAATTTTTCTCTACGTCTATTGAAATTTATTCACTTTTCTAACAATAATTCATGGGGAATACTTAGGGCTGCCATCTGTAAAATCATTAAACTAGGACAACGAGTTCGAAGGCCCGGTCTTTTTAGCTTGAAACCGAGACATTCTTGTAAAATAATTTTCTATTTTACTTACGAATGAAATAGGTTCAAATTGTTGTACAGTGTCTTACTTTATTTATTTATTATTATATTAGACAGTTAACAAAAAACAGTAACATAAAACGATGCCAATGAACTAAATTAAATCTCTCTTACATTTAGGAACATAAATAATCTACTTAAAATTAAAAATACAATTTTACTTCTGTATAAGAAAATCATAAATTATCTAATATTAATTAAATGAACTAACAATAACAACATATTACAGTTCATACTTTTTAGTCTGCAATATAGCCTTCAAAATAGTTCCTTGCTCAGGAAAAGGGAAGCAACATAGCGAGAGACTTTAACTTCATGTCCAGAGGCCACTTTCTCGGTCTCTGGAGGTCCAGAGATCTATGCATATAGTTTACAGATGCAATACGGAGAACAAATCGCTAAAGATCTTTTTATCTACGGTCTCCCGTCAGGTATTTCAAATCAATCGAGTTTCCATCTTTGGTCTCTGGTCTTCGAAGTTTGCTCATTTTTCGTCTCCAGATCTCCGGAGACTATATGTGTGTTCTTCTCTAACAGTTTACTGTGCAGTGAGTTTGGTGAAGTTTTTTCTTAATTTTTATTTAATTTATCATAGGGTTATTACATAGAAAATAGAACAAAATTTGCACTTTCCCAACGTTCTTCTTTTCCTGAAAGCTCAGTTTTTTTCCTGCGATGCATACTGCCCGAAATAAACTAAATTTAAACTGACTTTGAAATCCTTAAAACTTTCCGATTTTAGTTATATTTGAGAAATCATAACTTTGGATCCAAATACCTATTACAGAGGTATGGTCATTAGATTATTTCAGAGAAAGTTATATAAAGAATACCTTTTATAAGAAAAACGAATAAAAAAGCTGGCCTTTTTGGTTTTACGCATATATTTTTAGAACGGTTCGTCGGAAAGTAAAAATGATTATAACCTATTTCATAAGATTTCGTATTCTGAAGAACGTTACAGTACAGTCTAGGACTGATCGTTTTCACAGTATACATAAAAAACCTAAATTTTTATATATAGCCATCAAAAAAGGATTACCTGATTTAGAACTTTTTTGAAACTGTGTTTACTATTTTTATGAAAACGCCATGTACAAAATTGCAGCTCTCTGTGGTGACCAGTTCTCAGGCAGTATCAAAATGTATAGTGAAAAACGAAAGTTTTGTATGCCAACCCCACTAAGTATTAACCCAATTTCTCCCATTTTCGAACTTAAATGTACGTTTTTTTAAAGTCCTTGTGCAAAATTTCAACTTTCTAAGTACACGCGCTATCGAGTTAACGTCAGGATAGACAGATGGACAGATAGCCGGAGAGGCGGACGGACATAAAAAACTCAAAATAACTTTTAATATAATGCGTGGGTGTTCAACCCATTTAGCTCTACCATAATTATTTCTATTTGTTGCAAACGGAATGACAAACTTAGTATACATTCTGTCAAATAAGTTTCGGGACTGATCAAATAAAACACAAAATATCCATTATTCATTCAAATTTATTGAGTTTCCTTCAAAATAGGCTCCATTTGAAGAGACACATTTACTCCAACGAACAATCCAATCATCCATTCACTTTTTGAAGTGATTTTCCAGGATTGCCTTGAGTTCCTTCAGCGAATTCGTCTTTAAGTCTTCAATCGAGTTAAAATGGGTTCCTCGAAGCGGCAATTTAAAACAAGTCCCACTGATTCCAGTCTGGTGAATACGGTGGTTGTTCGAAGATATTCGTGGCGTTTTTGTTCAAAAATTCGGTCACAATGATGACTTTGTGAGACGGTGTCATGGTGCAATATCCATTAATTTTTCTTCCAAATATTCGGTATTTTTTGACGAATGCTGTCACACAAAGAAAGTTCGTTCGCAATACAAAATTTCAACTCGTTGATCGATATTTTTTTCCATAGTAAAAATCGCCAGACACTATTGAAACTATTTATGTTTTCGACCCTTGTCAACAAACTAAATGACAGATCGCGCACAAACTCAGCGTCATAACCCACTACAATGTTACCAACTTACGAAAAATAAAAAAATGAAAAAACTTAACGCGGGCGATTTGAAGGATAGAGTCCCGTAACTTATTTGACAGAATGTACCCTATGATTTCATCATCTTGGGTATAAAAATACTAATGCTGTTGTTAGTAAATGCCGTAAAATTTTTGCATATCTTTTTTTAAAGCTTATTCACTTTCTGTCTAATAATCTCTTTTTTGGCAATTAACACAGATCTCTGGAAATCTCTAGAGACAAAATACAAAATTTCGTTTATATGTTACAGTCAAAACACGAAATTCGTCAAAACCCGATTTGACTAGGAAATCCTAGTTCTAACAAAGTGCTATCGGTAATTCTAGTTTTAACTAATATAACACAGTTAAATCTAGAATTAACGGTATGCAGTAGATACTAAAATTATTACATAAATAACTGTCTAAAGTAATATATAAATTATTATTTATATAAATATTTAATTACTATTAACTAAAGTATATTTAGTTAATTCTGGTTGTAGCTGAATTCTCGCGTAGCTTTTAGTTAAATCTAGATCTGACTGGTTGCTATGAGTTAATTCGCGTTACAATTGAAATCTCTCAACATTAATCCTTGATGTTTATTAAGGATATGGCTATTTATATAAACGGTATGAACACGCATTAGGTGAAGGGGGCGTAGAGATCAGTGACACACACACGTGCGCTCCCCCCCCCCCCCCCCACACATATAATATGAAAACTAATAATGTGCTAAGAAGTTAGGTTAGGTTAGGTTAGTTTTACGTCCTGCGTAAAAATTAAAGCAAGATTTGTGTTTTTGGATACTTGAAATATCTCAATTTTTAGGCACTTTAAAAAAAAGTTCCCAATAATTTTGTGCAATATTATCGTTTCCCCAAAACTTTCCCAGGGAAGACATTATTCCCCAAAATGCAGGGAAAAAGGCCCCAAATCTCGTAACCCTTGTTCTAAATGACAGCTTTCAGTTTACTCGATGATCTTGTAGAATTTGCAGTTTCTGCTTGTACCACCCTTCCCCATGTAGTTCTTGGTCTTCCGATGTATCCGCATTCTTAAGGGATTGCCTGGAAATGAAAGATAAGACCTCGCTTATTCAATTTTAATTTATTTACTCATTAATTCCGACCTAGATCGACCATCTTAACATTTCTTCATTTGAAAATTGATCCATTAAGTTAATTTCAACGTCGATACATATTACAAAAGACTATAAATCGTTGATTTCGAATCCAGTGACCTTTGCCGCTTCAAGACCATATAGTAAGGCTGGTTTTACAAACAAGCTGGGAAGAGGCGCCTGCCGAATTTTTTATTCGGGAATCTAAATTTTTTTTCTGCCAATTACCTTACCGAAGAGATAAGGGCAATTCTTAAGAAAGGCTGTCCCAGATGAAAAATGGACACTGAAAAGATTGAATAACTCTGAACTATTGAAATATTTTTAAAATTTTATTTCACTAATACGAATACAACAATATAGCCTAACTGTAAATCATTAATATTTGCTAAATTTTTAGTAAAGGTAAAAATTACGCACTTTTTATTTTAGGCCTGCCATCAAAATTGTTACATAACTTGACTTCAGTTGCTGCATAACAAGGATGTACCGTTTTCTGAAATTGGATATTTTTCTGGTCTATTTATTTGTTCTCTTCAATTTCTGTTTTATATGCGCCCAATATTTTTAAATAGGGCGTAGCTCCGGGCAATTAGGCGGGTTGACGTATTTTTAAACAACTTTGATTAAATTTGTCTAATAAAATTCATATGTCATTTTCCTGCAGTGGCATGTTGCCAAATCAGCCAAAAAAAAACAGGAACTCCATGTGACTTTATGAAAGGGAGAAGTCTTTTTTTCAAGCATTTCTAGATGTAATACTTCCTGTTGTAACGAAAGGATTTGATTCTAAACCGCATGTGCAAATAGCCTGCCAAATTAGAAATTTTGATGGAAATTTGAACATCAATCGAACTTTAAGCTGTTTAGGGACTCCCCCTCGATGAGTGGAAACGTAAAAAGTTTGTCCAAGAACCTGTTTGAAGTCTGTTTTGTAGTATGTGTAGTCGTCGAAGATACAGCAAGAAAATTTGTCACAGCATCGGAGTAAAGTTTTCTTGAACTCGTTTTACAAATTTTTTCTTTATCTTCACTTCTGTCAGGCGCACACAAAACTTAAAATGGTAGAGCAAAACGGATTAGACACCCGCGAATAATATTAAAAGTTATTTTGAATTTTGCATGTCCGTCCGTGCGTCCGTCTATTTGCCCGTCTGTGCGTAGGATAAAGTATACGCGTATACTTCGAGAGCTGAAATTTTGCACAAGCATTTAAAGAAAAAAGTGACATTAAGTTCCAAAAAGAGACAAATCGGGCAATTCCTTCCTGGGGTTGCCATACAAAAATTTCGGTTTCCACTATATATTTGGACACTGCTTGAGAGCGCGTCGATATATAGAGCTAAAGTATGGTACATGGTGTTTTCTTTGTAGTAACAAATCAAATTTCAAAAAACGACTAATGCGGGCAACTTCTTCTTGGTGCTGCCATATAAAAATTTAGGTTTTTTACGTATACTGTGAAAACGATCATCCCAAGACATTTTTATTGTACTAAAAACTTCTTCAGAACACGAAATCCTATCGAAATCCTATAAAATTGGTTATAATCATTTTTTCTGTGCGACAAACTGTTCTAGAAATATATGCGAAAAACCACTTCAAAAGTCAAACTTGCACAGAAGGGTGACAATACGAAATTCAATAAGGGGGCCTTCTTCTAGGTTATCATAAGACTTGGTCTTATACCAATTCTAGGGTATAAAAAGTGGCTAAATCGTGCAACCCCTTTTTAGTGTATTGAAATTCTACTGGCTGTAATTAAAATAGAATGATGAGTTAAGATGATAACAGTTTAAATTGACTAGCCTTATCCAGGAATTGCCAGGATTGACAAGCAAAAATTTCGATTTGCAGTAAATCTTTACTTGAGAAATATATTTGCAATCTAAGCAGTAGGTTATAAAATATTGTAAATTGGGGAAGCCCTTCATGAAATTGTAACATAAAAATGATTTGCATACCGCCGCCTTACGTACTATATTAAAACCTAATCTTGAAAATATATTATAAAAATTTATAATTCTTACAAAAATAAAAGGCTTTTCTGGATTTTAATTTATGTTCAAGCTATACTTACAATTTGTACAAATCCTTGAAATTAATTTTCATTTATGAAGTATGAATGGTAGGAGCTAAAATGTTCTCGCATATAGATGCTAGGCTTAAATAAATTTTTAAGAGTAATTTAGCATTCGGTGGTATTTCAGTGGTAGTCTTGGGAGATTTAAGGCAACTTTCTCCGGTGGACGGATTCCTACAGTACTATAGCTGGTACTCCTCTGTGGGATCTGCTGAGGTATTACGAGCTTACTAAAATTATGCGAAAAGGGAAGATCGAACATTTGCAATGGCTCTGAATTACTTAGCCATTGGAGCTCTGACCGTTACCGACATTGGCCTTTTTCGGCAACGAATAGTGTCTCCTGAAGAAATTCCCCGCGAGGCCATTCATCTATTTCGCTCAAATGAAGAAGTTGATAATTATAATTGCTATAAACTGGGACTACTAAACACTGAGTTCACTACCTTGACGGCAGTAGACAAACTTAGAGGTCCTGAGCCGGAAAATAGTCGGGGAAAATTTTCTGCGATCAGTACTATTGTTCAAGCCTACTGAAACAGCTGGGCTGCATAGTAGTATTTGCTTGAAACTCAGTTCAAAGTACATGATATCAGTCAATGTCGACACCGCTTACGGACTTGTGAATGGTGCTTCTGGACAACTGATGCACACTGACTATGGCAATGTAGAGAAAGGTTCCCGCATTCCTCTTCGTGCTTGGTTAAAATTTGAAAACGAGGCAGTAGGCTCTTTTGCAATATCAAAGAGGCCAAATATTCAAAATGCCTCTTGGATTAGAATTCATAAAAGTCAGGGCGCGATATTCGAAGGTAGCACTTCATATAAAGCCCGGGATGACCAGGTCTTCCTTATATGTTGCTTGTAGTAGGGCCTCGAATGCTTCCGAACTCTACCTCTTAGGAAACTTCAATCTACCGAAACCTTTCTCCCCCACTGACCTTGTTCAAGTTGAAATAATTTCTTAATGTACTGAAAAGGCACTTCAAACTCACTTCCATCTTCTTTTGAATCGTTCTGAATCTTCTCCATGTTTGGTTTTATATCAGAACGTTGAAAGTTTGCATGCTCACTATCAAGATATAATGAGTGATGGGCTCATTATCACTTGTGACTTGCTTTGTTTAATTGAAATTTTGACATTGCCGGGCGAGGAATACCCGATTCCTGGATATACTACCTTTGGGCGGTTGGAAAGTACTTATATCGGAAGGACCAAAGATGAGTGGTATTATCTACTACGCGAAGTCTGACATTTCAAATAAAATAAGGGTACTTGAAAGCAAAAACCTTTTGTTAAGCTCTAACAACGTATTCCAGTACGTGTTATTCCGGTACTGCAATTCTCACTTTGTTATTCTTTATAGGAATACTACATGCCCAAAACGTCTGCACTGAGAAAAAATTCCTTGTTTAAATCAAAAATTTTCAGTTGCTAATCTAAAATTTTGTAAAAATAGTATTATTGTATACGGAAATGTTTAAATTCACCACGTTTTCAAACTTAATTCAAATAATTAGACGTAGTCAACTTTAAAAATACTTAAATCATGGAATATTTTTGATTCTAACACTTTCCATGTTTGATTCAAACATAAAAAATTACAATTTCATTGTAGATAGACAATGAAATTGTCAAAAACATGCTTAAAAGACAACAACAAATTACAACGTCTGAATTTAAGAAATGTTAACATTTCTTTGTCAATATAAATAATATGCGTGTTATATTAAGCACGGGCCTTGTTAGCGAACGACTAAGGTTTTTGAATTGAAGACTCTACGTGCTCAAATGATCATGAACATTGTTAGGGTATTATCAAGCTTAGTTGTGATGAGTACATTTCGTGATAAATTAAGCATGAACGTTGTTAATCTACTACGAAAGAGTCCACAAATCGTATTTTTACCGTTCGATCTCTTCATTTAACAGTGCAAGTGCAGTGAGATTCAATCTGGTTCCTAATTTAGTGACAAGCGACAAGATAATTCATTAAAATTTTGTGTCTAACATTTTTTCATAGTAAATACATATCAATAAAGTGAAATTTGCGGAATTTTATATAATTTATAATAACTTCAGTGCATGTGTTTCATATCAGGGTAAGTGCTTCTAATTTGTTTATATATTAAGGGAAGTTAAATGGTGCAATATCATGAGGGTATTGGAGCCGAATTATAAAATAAGGCTTTTAAATATAAGTTCGGCTTTACATAAATTTGGTTCAGCATCAGTTTTATTTTTAATTTTAGACGTTTATAAAACATGGATGTGGAAAAGGAAAATCAAATTACAGGATTTGAATATTTGCCTTTTACCGATGCTTTTACTGCAGCCGCGATACAGTTGCCAAATCAAAGAGAACCCAATTTTAATTCTGTACTTAATGTAACAGAACTTTTAACTGCTAAAGAACAAACAACGCAAGCTTCCCAATTTTCTGTAGTCAGTAATCCAGAAGAAGAAAATCTAGTATACGAAGAAGAACTTGATCGTGAACTTTATGATCTTCTAGCATCTTGGGGCTTTGCCGATCTTTATGAATATTTTTGGAGCAGAGTATTACAGTTGACAGAATGAAAATACTGATAGAGAAAGATATCGATGATATATTCGCGAACAGGAAAGTTGGCTTAAAAATTGAATTTAGGCAAAAACTTAGGGAGTGGAGAGCAAAAAATGTATGTTGCAAGAAATTCAGCTTACAAATTTACATTTTGTTTTCTAATGTTATAGTGTATACCAGATCCAGAACCAAATTTTAGTAGACAAGACATTGCAAACATTGTTGAAGAAGTCCTCAAACATAAAAATTTATTTTTTTCTGGAGGCACATCTAGGTCCTGCTCTCCTGAGTCATTGAAAGATCTGCATTCCCCAACATCTCCATTATCACATTCGACATCATCATCACCTATATCTGGTGTTGGTTATTTTGTACGTATATGCTAGTATATTATGTATAGAATTTACCATAATTTTTTTGAGATTTTTTTTAATAAGGATATTGACATTGTTATTGAATCTTTTCCAATGGGTCACTTTATCATAAAAGATTTTAAAGCTAATAACTGTCTTGGGGAAACTTCACGAAATCTTCTTATTGATTGCATTATATCTTGGTACATGAATAAGAAGGAATCTATATCAAGAAAAGAATTCGAATTCATTGCTGAACAAATTGAATTACGCTTTAAAGATGACAGCGTAATTTAAAGTATTTTAAGAATTTTTAATCATTTACTTATGAGGCTTTTACTATTGTGAAGCACATCTATTATATTAAGCCTAAGCCAAGCTCTAACGAAAATCCCGGCGGACGCTTGTACAGCCGTTACTATAATACTAAGAGGCGGTATTCTAAAATTGGTTTAGGATCTTCATCTTCGACATCCTCTAAAACTCTAAATTTTTCCGATTTCAGTAAAGAAGTTGAAGTTGAAAGGCATGAAGGTTACACTTTTTGATTAAAATTTACGTATTCATAACATAATGTGTATCTGTACGTTTTGTAGACTTTTCAGCGGACATAAAATGGCTTCAAATATATAAAGAACCTTGGGAAGAAGTAAAGGCTAAATGGAAACATACTTTTCCGGAAAGACGAAAGCAGATCCTTTGCAGTGATTATCAGAAGAAGCTGGCAACATTTTTGGAAAAATGGCCCTTATTTAAACATTCTTCCGGTGTATCTTTGGTAACAAGAATCTTTTACAGCAAAAATATTTCTTAAATTTTATGAATTTGTAGGTAAATACTGACTTTAACGAATTATACCATCAAAAAGAAAACTGTCTTATCGATAAGTGGAATGATTTCAAATTAAAAATAATTAACATTTTCAATGCAAAAATTAAGGACAAAGAGTGCCAGGAGCTGCTGAGGCTATTAAATAAAAAGGACTCATTAAAAGGTATTTAGTAATTGCTTTTATTTTTATTTGTTATATTAATTTAACACAATATTAAAAAATTGATTAACGTCATGTATGTATGTGAATCGTCTTACTCTAGATTAATATCTGACTATTAAAAATAGAGTAGTTAAAAGTAAAATCAGTTAAATTGCTATGACTACTATTTAAAAACTAATAATAGAAATTTAATTTGTCGCTTTCTTTGCTAATTGTGAACAATTTCTTTAATTACAGGACCGGAGGACATACTAGTAATAGATCTCTTACATGCTGTGCTACCACCTTCAGTAAGGTACTCTACACAAAATTCATCAAAAAAGGCACGAATTTCTAAGTCAACTATAAAGGACTCACAGCAATCTTTGCTTTTGAAAGTAAATACACCGAACGACTTTTATCCTGCAATAGACAAATTGAGCTTAAGGCTAAAAGAACGAGGTCAGACTTTACAACCTATTATAGTATATAATATTGCGGACGGCTCGTACATAGTTTATTATGACGACATTAAATATAAATTCGATACATTTCTACCTGCACTGGATACGTGCTTTAAAACTTTCTTTGTTCTAAATTTAAAGTATCCAGAAGCGTCTAAATCGGTTTGGCTTTTTATACAAAAATATTTTTTTGAAATTGACACTCCTGAAAGACTTTCTCCCGATATTTTAGTGCTGATTAAGAATCTGAAAACAAATTTGTAAAATGTTAACTTGTTACTTATGTCCAAAGAAAACGTCCTTTTTGGATCTAAATCTTCTTGTTAATCATTATAAGTTTTTCCATAAATTACTTCCAACTGATGACTACTACTGCTTGAATTGTAAACAAACTTACAATTTGAAAAGTTTTAAACGGCATTTTTCACGCACTTGTAAGAATATATTGATTTCTAGTAGTCCAATATTTGAGGATAAATTAAACCCTGAAACGCACAATCCTGAAAAGGAAATTTTAAATAAGGAAGAGGAATTCGAAGAAGTCAATTTTGATTCGATAAATTTTCAAGCTGAAATTGAAAAATCTGCTATACAACTTATATGTAAACTTTATGGTAAAAATAACTTATGTAGAAAAATTGCCGAAGAAATTATAGAAGACTTCACGAACGAAATTTTCTCGGTTATAGCAGAACAATTAAATGAACATTTTTCGTCTGTTTTATCCGAAGAATATTCCAAACATTTCAAAAGCATTTTAAACGTTATAAAAGATCCTTTCGCAAAAGTTAATTCCTTCTATAAATTCTTAAAAACAGTTAAATCACACGATTTGTATAGTGACCCTCATAATTTTGCTATAAATAATGAAATTTCAGCAATTACCGGTATTTCGCCTTCCTTTGATGTTTCACAATCTGATGGTATTATATTACCTCTTCATTTTCAATTTAGAAAATTTTTCGAACTACCTGGAGTGTATGAAGACATGATTCAGAATATAAATGAAATAACTTCAACTTCTTCTCGACATTTTATAACAAGCAAGCTTTGGAAAGATAAACTGTTGAAGATCTCTGAGAATAAACGAGACCTTACAATTCCGTTTTTACTATACTTCGATGATTTTGAATCAAACAACCCTTTAGGCTCACACTCGGGCTCACACTCCATTGGTGCAGTTTATTATAGCTTTCCTACCCTTCGGCAATGGTATTGCTCTGACCTTAACAACATTTTTGTCGCAATGTTATTTTATAGTAAATATAAATGTCATGGTATTAATTCCATATTTTACCGGCTCGTTCAAGATATAAAGGATCTCGAAGAAAATGGAATTACTATAAAGTTAAAGACTGGAGAAGAGCATCGAATATACTTTGTTTTAGGTTTAATTTTAGGAGACAATCTCGGTCTAAATACAATTTTGGGTTATACAAGGAGTTTTAGCTCACACTATCCTTGTCGAATTTGCAAGTGCTCCAAGACAGATATTCAATCGAGTTGTTCAGACAAATATGAATTACATAGAACTGTAGAGAACTATAATGATTTGTCGCGGCTTTCAAAGTCAAGTGATAGAGTACTAAATACTGGAATAAGAGAAGAATCGATTTTCAATTACATTCCAAGCTTTCATGTTATTCAAAACTGTCCAGTTGATATTATGCATGACTTGTTTGAGGGTGTATGTCATTATGTTATTTGCAAAGTCCTTTTACATTTTATTATCACTGATCGTTTTTTTACTTTGGATACTTTAAATAACCGCACACAGCTTTTTAATTACGGAGAAACGGAAGTCGGAAATATTTTGCCTGCATTTAAAGTTGAACATCTTTATAAAATGAAATTGAATATGTCTGCCAAAGAAATGTGGACGTTTTGCCGCTTTCTTCCTTTGATAATAGGTGATCTTATTCCTGTTAACAATAGACACTGGAAAATGCTGCTTCTTCTTAACAAAATATTAAATATTGTTTAAAAATCAGATTGGGAAACTTCAGATATAATAAGACTAGAAACCTTAATTGCAGATCACCATTCATTATATAAAGAAATATTTGGCGACTGTCTTAAGCCTAAATTTCACTTCATGGTTCACTATCCATTTGTAATGAAAATGGTTGGTTCATTAAAACATATTTGGTCTTTTCGTTATGAATCTAAGCATAAGGTTTTAAAGAGTTATTGTAATAACATAACATCTAGAAGAAATTTGCCACTTTCTTTAGGTATTAAGTATAGTTTAAATTTTTGTAGTAGACTGTCCAGTGGCATTGGTATTCCGAGAAAAGTATTAGAAAATTCAAAATCTAATATTTTGCTTAAAGACATCTGTTACTTTTCACAAATTCGAAATTTCAGTTATTTTGAGTTTTTAAGAGATATTTATTGTTACGAAACCCTCTCTTATTGTAAAGTTAGTTACAAGAAAGGGCAGTATCTGAGTATTTCAAAAGCCAGCGATATTGAATTGTACCGGATTGAAGGTCTATTAATATCAAAAGATGATGTATACGTTTTATGTGAAAATATTTTACTTTCTCGATATTGTGAACATTATAACGCGTATGAAGTATTGAATGATACGAAAAATTTATTTATTTTCAATATTAATGCATATGATGGACCTCCTATTCATACATATTTGAATCCAAATGGTAAAACTTATGTTATATTCAAATACCTTTAATCAATGTAAGATCATATTTTATACATAACATTGTGAAAGTTTAATAAATATTTTATTTCTGATTATATAAGCAATGTGTATTATTAAAAAAACAGGTAATTGGAAAATCTATGCAGTTGTGCATATATGTAAATTCATAATGACAATAATTGGTCGAGGAATAGTAAAAATGCATAAAAAACTATCCCAGTGCGGCATGGTATGTATTTGTTGTTATTATTTTCGTGTAAAAATAATAACAACAAGTATGTACATGCCAGACTGGCTACAGTTATTAATGCATGTTTAAATCAGTATTTGATCACGAAAACGTCCTTAATTTATAATAAAAATTCTTAGTATACAAGGTATATTGTATGTGAAACATCTAAATTATATGTGAAGTATGTTTTCGTAGTTGATTGATCATGTTATATTGTATGCCAAACATTATTGATAGTTGATCAAGCCCATTTTATGTTGATTCCGAATATATACTTAATCAAGTAGGAAATACTTGGTGTACATTAATATCGTGTTAAAATTATAACGAAGTTGACAATGGCGTGGTAAATTTGAACAATGAAAATGGTAAACTTTTGATAAAATAATTAACAATTATGCTTGTTTAAATCAGCAACTTTCCTTAATTGACGCAAAATCAAACACGGATTTTAGTTGATTTTACCAATGAATTTCTTTCGGTGTGGTAGTTTCTGAAATAACCAGCATTTTTGAACGCCACAGTGTTGAACAAATTACTATTTTGGGTGATTTTAACGAAGACATTCGCATTAGTGCCCCGAGAGAGTCGATGAGCCTGGACGCAAACGCAGTCAGTCCAACAGCGTATGAGACAAGACGTCGTATAGTTACCACGACTGTATTTGCGTAAGACTTGAAAGAAACCTTTTCAATTAGTAGAGAAACACATAATATTTTAATTTACGCGACTATATTTCTTTGTATTCACTGCTTCGGTTGCCCTTGATGAAATCGCCGCTCGTTTTGTTTTTTTATATATAACTTATTTATTTTATTTATTTATTTATTCTTTATTTGTTGTTTGTTTTTGTTTTGTTTGTATTTTTTTCTTTCTTTCTTTTTTTTCAAATTTTTCCCTTGGCCATAATCTTAGCTATAGCGTGCGTCCACAGGTTGCGGATAGTGGAACGACCTCTAAATATATACGGTTATACCCATATATAGGTTAGCTGCGAATATTCAAATAAACAACCGCGGAAAATACATCTAAAAATATTTAAAAAATTTAGCTATTGTTACACTGAAGATGTCAACATTATAACTTTTTCTCTTGTTCATCCTGTGGTGCTATTGATTCCAATATTCCCATTTTGATGGCGACATATCAGATGGAATGGTTGGGGTTCCTCTTGTAGATGTTCATTACCTGTTTCCTATGTCCTTCGAGCCTTTTTTCGCACCAGTTGCGTGTTTCCTGTGAGTAATCATCCTTTCAGCATAATTTTTTAAAACCTTGTGAATGGTACTTTTAGCAATTTGAAGCTTTTTAGAAAACTGGACAATCCGGGATTTGCAGTTCGTGTGGAAATAATTAATTTTCTTCGGATTTTTTGATGTGTGCTCCAACCTGCATCTTTATCCAATGATAAAAGATAAAAGTTAAGCGGGAAAACGAATTAGAAAATAAAGACGGGATTTTCGAATCTTGCCGCTTATGTTTTTTTTTTCGATTGCCACATGGAGATAGAAAGTCTTGAGATAAATTTAGTAAGTGCTTAAGTCAAATTAAATTGAATTGAATAGATTTTCTTCATTGCTGTAAAATGCACATATTGTTATAGATTGCAGCTGTGAAAGAAAATGCAAATTTATAAGCCCTACCAGAAGAGCGCAACTGGTTTTCGATGTAAATTGCTACAAACGGCATTTCATAATCCGCACAAAATTTTCCAATAAAGACCGCCTTGAGCAAAGGAGAAAACGATAAAGTATAGAGAAGCAGATTCGTAACTATTTCGAAACTATTGCGACTTGCGAAAATGTTGCCACCGAAATAAACTCTGCAATAGAACAACAACTTTCCGTAGAAGTCTCATAAACTAACACCTGAATGGAGACAACCGCAGGATCTTTCCGACGATGGAGTTTTTCTTATTTCTTCCTTTTTGTTCGGAAACCAGAATATAAATTGCTTCGTTGTTTTGGGTACGATTTGGTGTGGAGAAATAAAGTGACAAGGCAAGTTTGGGCGCGTTTTTCGATTTCACGTTATCCTGGAGGCAAAAACTCATATATTGGAAATTGATTTCATTATGTCGTCACTTTCGATTTGTTGCAGGTGCGAACATATAAATTCGAACGTGTCTATATCTACGAAGTTTGGCATGTATGCCATAACTCTACGAAATATACAAGTTCTCCCTTGGATGTTATGTTTTTTTTTTTTCTTGTGTTACAAAGCTAACACGGATGCATCCCCTTCAAGGAACGAAGCAGCGAAGCGATTGCGTTCGTTTCTCGTTACCAATTGAAAACTTTGTCCCTGTAATAGCTTGCGGCTTTGTATTACGTTTCTGCTGATATTTACATAATTTCCGATGTAAATTGGGCAAATTGAAAGAGAAAAGATATAAACTTAAGCCTGAAATAAGGGTAACACTTGTTATGATATTCAGAAGACCACAACCCGGTCGCATATTCATTCCCTGTTGGGTGACCTCAAACCCTTGGGTGGAATGCCGCCTCGTTTGCAATTCAAGTCAATACCCAGGCAATTTAAATAATCCCAAAAATACTTAGACAGATAGCAATTGGGAGTGTCGGGATGGGTGGCAACAGGGATTTCTCTTTTGGGATAATGGAAAACTGTGAAATACTTGAAAGCGATTCAGTATCAAAAGTTTTCCCGCCCTTAGACCTTGTGGTTGCTCCCTTTTGGCTTTTTCACAACCGAGTCTTGTGCACACCTACAAAAACTTAAGTTTCTTTCTTTTCTTTGCGTGAGTGTACATCTGTCCTTTTATGATAGTAAATTGAATTCCCAAGGATTTACATATTCAATCAAAGTGTGAAATAATATGGAAATTTTTTCTGTACACGTATTATTTATGTGAATTGAAGGAAGGAAAATATTTTAACTACTTTTAGAACATCGCCAGGGAGAATTAAGTGGTACCGACAGAACAATTAACATTTTTATTCCTAATGTTTGAGGCAGCTGAGGATATTGTTGCGAAACTTTTAAAAAATCAAGAAAAATAAGGCTCAATAAGGTTTATAAAATGTTGAAAATAGGGAAAGCATTTGCTATTTTTAATATCAATTTGAATACGATATAATACATTTATATACATTAGGCAGAAGTGAGTAAAATTGTTTGACAATGTAGCTAAGGAGATTTGACGTGGCTTACGAGTAAGTAGCTAAAGGAGAGGCCCATCAACAACAATTTTCATGCCAATCTCAATGATGTGTAAGTTTGTACGCACACTATAAAAAAATCGCAATGCAGACGGATGGAAAACAAATTATGCAAATGATTTTGGCGCTGTTTTTGAAAGTATGACGCAAAATTGTATACCAGCCATAGTGCGTGCAAGTAATATAAAACAACCTTTTGAGGCTCTCTGTTCCCCAGTAGGCCTACTTCCGTCTACGGTTGACCAATACCTTGCTTTAAAATTTCATTTTTGGTAAATCTATATCGAGAAAATATATTGAAAATTAAGTACTCTTATCGATACCAATATTCTAATTTCCAGTTTATTATTAAAAAAGATACAAATACAATATTACTAAACTTCCACATCAAAGAATGTAAATAATTTTCGACTTAATCCCCCTTCCAATTTTAACCTTACCTACAGCTTTTGTGCTAAGGTACATTTCCTTACAAAACATAAACAAAACTTACATCTAGCGTACCTACATGTAAACAAAGAAGTAACTTTCATTCATTAAAAATTTTAGGAAATTTCAAGTTTTAAGACCGGGCATATTGGATTTCAGTCAAATATTGTCATAAATGCCAATATATGTTCCTCAAATGGAAATTTGAATCATAGTTACGGCATAACATCAACAGATTTCGAAAAATACGCACTAAATGATGAATTATATTTTATTTATAAAATAAAATAATAATAATAGTGTTGCCAACATATTTGGAAAATTACTTAAAACTTAACCCGGCATTTAGAGCATTTAGAATTAAAATCTTACCAATTGTATTCCAGAGAAAATAATCAGAGGCGTAAATAGTAATACTATTTGTATTATTCTTATACATAATAGGGGTATTCACGTAATGTTGTATCAAAGAGTGTATCGTTGTAAAAGATGTATTTGATTACAACCCAGTAAAGTCATACAAGGCTTATGCATATAAAATGCAATAGAAGGGTCTTGTATTTTTACATTCACAAATTGGCAGTGTAAACCGGGTTGTATAGTTGTACTAAGCAGCTGAGATTGAACGTCAAATGTCAGCGGATGCAGCTGCGGAGGGGAGTGTCCTAGGAAAATTTCCAGTATGCCAAATGAAAGATTCTTTTGAGGAATATCGACTGGTGCACTTGTATTTTTTCTAGGTGGTACTCGGTTGATTTAGCAGGGTGTTCAATTTACATCTACCCGCATCATGGTTTTCCCCCGGTATTGCAAATTTGTGAGCCCAAAACATCAGTAATGGCGCATCAAAGAGCATGAAACTTTCTGGAAAAATTAATAAAACATCACCGAAAACAAATTGGTGCGATCGATTTTCTTTTTCCGCCCTAAATTACTTAATAATAGTATTTGAAGTTCAGAAATTAGCTTTAATTATTTTCAAAATTTTAACCTTTCTTGGGAGATGAGGAGGGGACCGTTCAAAACACGAACTTGATATTCGTCTTTTGTTCGAAAAGGCGATTAAATTTATCGAAAAAAAAAGTTTCGAGTGGAGGTATTTTGGGGGCGGGGTTGTTACCCCACCCTCCACAAATCCCAAATATGACATGTGGGGAGCATATTTAAAGCCCCCGCTGAGCTCCATCGAATGGCGTTTTTTAAATTTCAATCCGGTATACTCCATAGTATACTTTTTCCACCCTCTAAAACTTGACCACGTTTTAACTGAAAACCACTTTGTTACTTTGTCGGACCCTGCATCATAAGGGATGCCCCTAGAGAAAACTGTTTGCATCTAAATTAAAGGTAATAAAATTTTCTATCTATTAGAAGGTTTTTATTTTCAAATCGAGATATTTCCACACTGAAGTTCACTGTTTTTCCCCATCTGGGTCCCATATACGCCATTACTACATATGAGTTATTTTTCTAATTTTTTTTTTCAATCATAGTCATACGTTTTCGATTACGAAACTGTTTCATCTTTACAAAAAAATTCCTCCGAACCACCGTTATTCCGTAAAGGTAAATTGTAAATTTTTACATTTTGTCACGGCAAAAAGCGGCAAAGATTGCCGTAAAAGAAGGTTGTTCTACTATTATTAATATTTCTCCTAAACTATTAGCCTGAGCTGAAAACTAATTAGAAATAACTGTTCCCAACAAAACTGGCTTCATTTCATCATCCGCTGACATTATACTGAAATAGTGTATAATTAAGTAGTAATAGTAGAAGTAATAATTTGGGAAACAACCCATACGGTTAAAAAATTCTATAAAAAACCGGCATTTCCTTAATTTAAGCCATTTTTTCATAAATGTTGAGATACTTTAGTTTTTATCTCAGCTATTTTTAACCGGATCTTCACAATTCTTCTTTCTAGGATAACTATGAATCCTAGGAGTTTTGAGGATTTTCTCAATCTTTCCGAGGCCGGGGAGAGCTCCTACGGGCTGCCATTTTATCACCCTGTTCCCATAATTATATTTCGAAGTAAGCTAAAGGCTAAAGAGTGTGTTCACTCTTTAATGTAAATTCTTGTTGTATATTTACATCGGTTACATAGATACATTAAAGAATGAATACCCCTATTGTTGTTTGTTAATTATTGTTTCATTGCTATTTAAAATGGGCAAGTGTCACACAATTTTTCCGATTCCGATGATCTCTTTCTAAACGTTAGATATACAAAAGCCGGACGAGAAACATCATTTAAAAATGGGCTGATGGGAGCATAGAGAAAATTTCATAAGGACTGTGATGCCTAATTTAAGTCTTGGGAGACTCTCTAGACGAATTCATAGAGTATACTAAGTTTGTCATTCCGTTTGTAACACACAGAAACAATACTCGTAAAGCACACTTGGACACTCACGCCTGTCTGTCCGTGTGTCCGTCCACACGATAACTCAAGAATGCATTCACTTCGAGACCTGAAATTTTGCGCAAGGGCTTCTTAAAAAACAAAAGTAAATTTGGGTTCGAAAATGGAATAAATCGGGTAACTCCTTCGTATGGTTGCCATACAAAAATTTCGTTTTCCATTATATATTTGGACACCTCCTGAGAACGTGTCTCCATGATAGCTGAAATTTCGTATATGCTGTTTTCATAGCAATAGTAAACAAAATTTCAAAAATTGACTAAATCGGGAAACCCCTTGTATATCCTGTATACTGTAAAAACTACTTGTATACTGTAAAAATGATCCATCCCAGACGTTTTTATTGTACTTCAGAATGTGAAATCCTATGAAATTAGTTATAATCATTTTAACTGTCCGACGAACAGTAGTAGAAATACATATATGCGAAAAATCATTTCAAAAATCAAACTTATATCATAAGAATTGGTCTTTGACCAATTCTAGGTTTCTTACATGTTTTTTTTTACAGCAATATAGACAGGCCTCCTACGAACCGAAATATCATTCTATGAATAAGGTAAGTTCGGGTAAGATGGCCAAACCGAAACAATTATCGAATTAAAGTATGTTATAGTTATAAAATAATCAGTGGTACTATTTTAAAACTTTTTGTCTCCACGGCTGAACAGATAGATGCAAATTGCCCATTAATCCCGTAATACCTGTGTGAGATTGCCACTACATATTTTGACTTTATGTTTTAATAAGTTTTTTATTATATACGAAGTCTCTTCAATAAATACGCGATCTGAGGTCATAAAAATATTCAATATTATCCCCGTCAAAATATCGCCTATATGTAGCAATTGTTGTGACTTTGGTACCTATGCCCCGAATCACAACGATAAGGTCAATGCACCAATATATTGCCCTATGCAATATATTGATGCATTACAAAGTTGACCTTGTAAATTACTTTTAATTTTTTTTTAATTCAAAATTTCATTCCAAATTTCAAATGCATTTAAAAATGCATTCCAATGCTATAACAAAATGCAATTTAAGCATAAATTGCATTTTGTTATTTAGCATGCATTACGCTCCCACGATATGCACTGCATACTTACCTACATGCAGTTTCTTCTTTATTTCCATTTTTTTTTTGATTGCGCAATATACACTCCACATACGTACATTATTCAATTGCTCAAATCTAATTGTATGTACATACATACATACGTACAAACAATTACCCTCGCCCGCTTAAAAGTAATATTTTAAGACGGGCACACAAGTGCGTATCGGGTTGCAGTTTCGACATGATGCATATGCCTCTCAACATAAATAATTTGCACTTTACACGTACGAATTTAAAATCGTCGTGAGAAATTAATAAGAAGAAAAAGTTTTCATGGGTACCTGGGTAAAATTCGCCCAAACCTCGGGGAGTTCGCATTTTACAACCGTCGAGAAAAACACGTATCAGTACTCGGTTCCTCCGAACAGCAAAATACATAATTGTAAATCTATAATAAAGAATCAGCAAAACTAATTTGCAACCAATGTAAAGAAAAAATTACTAAATCACCGAAACCTATTATAAATCGAGAAAAAGAATACGAAAAGTTTGTGGATAGATAGTGATTATCGAAATAAATTGTATCACCGAAACCTATTATAAATTGAGCAAATATACGAAAAATTTGTGAATAGTTATTATCTTATAAAAATAGTTATCACCCAAATAAATTATAAACGGAGTGAAGAATAAAATAGTTGTGAATAAAGGGTGTTATTTCTATCAATTTCATTCTTCCAAATCGGTGACTTCTCTCTCTCTCGGAGCACGGAGAAGTCGGTACCACAACACAATACACTTGTCCCATCTAATTTTCCATTATTCAGGGCATCCGTGGAAGTCCTCAGAAGTTAAGCTATTCACGTTCTATCATCTCCATATCGTCAAGGTACCGCCCCCACATGATATTTTTGCATTTGTGGAATAAAAGGAAATTGCATGGAGTTAAGTCTGGTGAATCTAATGTAAGTTTCTTTCAGGCAGAGCTCACAGCAGTTTACCAGGCGCCAATATTGGTATCAATGTGCAGAGAGCTCGCGCGGCATAAGTGCATATACACTGGCAGACAGGCAGCCATCAAGGTGCTGATAAAACCAAAATTGGTGCAGATCAGCCTTGAGGAATTGACCATACTGCACAAGGTGAACATATGTTCGGTGCCTGGCCATAAGGATATCCCGAGCAACGACATGGCAACTCACGTCAGGCTACCAATCGGAGCTTTAAAAGAGGAGATCATCTAGGGCACCTATATAAATGCTGCTGAAGCAAAAAGGAAACCTGCTGTGCTGCGAGGTCAACATATGACAGAAAGGGAACAAGAGAGCTCCTTAATGGAAGTAGAGCAAATATCAGGAATATAGCAGGGATCATTATTGGTCACTGGGCCATAAGGAACCATGCTAGATGACTTGACCTTAACCCTTGTATGTATAGCATATAGCACTAATACGATCTCTATATATGCATAAGGTGCATATGCATCCGAGATTCTTCGTAAAACTACTCAATATCAATTGAAAATACATGAAAAAAACATAAGGAACATTTAATATTTACCAAATGCATTTTTTTTTCTCAGCACTTCACTTCAAAATCTTTGAAAGGGTCCCGAAAAAGCGAATCGATAACGGCTTCGAGATCGAAATCAAAGTCTATCTACAATCGTAATTGAGTCCCGAAAAATTCTTCATTAAATTAGAAATATCCAGAAATGACGCGTTTACCTGAAAATGTTCAAATTCTTTTATGGGAATTTACCCAATTCATTTCATTTGTTAAATTATACTAGGAATTCTAATGTAAATTCAGCGGCCTTCTTACCCAGTATCCAAATATGCGTGAAGAATAGGAACATATGTGGGGTAATTTTAGGAAGGAACTGTTAGATTCCGCACACTAATGAAGTTAAAATTAAAGTTTTTACACCACATTAGCCATACACAAAATTGAAGCTCTCTAAGTTCTGTAAACACTAACCAGAATAATCCATATTCACATGTAATGCACACGCCCCAACCAAGATTACTCGAGATTTAATCCATCTTATTTCACCGGCGTAATATTTTATCCGAGATTTGCCGGAGATATAATTTCTATTCAAGTATTATTCCGAATAGGTGCCGAATGAGCAAAATTTGAATTTAAGCAACAATGACAGCAGCAACAAAGAATAGCACGTTTTCGTGCTTAAAATATTTTTTTAATATTACTTATATAACAAAAAACGGCTAAAAATTAAATAATTCAAGATTTCTTTTTAGAATTCTGTATCCAAAGGATAAAAACTGGAAGCCTATTACTATGGCTCTGATGTCTGTCTGTCGGTCTCATGAACCGTAATAGTTAGGCAGTTGAAATTTTCAAGGAGTGTGTATTTCTATTGCCGCTACAACAGCGAAGAATAAAAATAAAATAAAATTAAAAATTAGAGGGGGGCCCCATACATGAAACCAGGGGGGTGATTCTGATCTATTTGTCGTAGCTTAGGCGTATATTTTAGTCACATATTTTGGCATTTCACCTCAAATTTGTCGTACTTTTATATTCACCATATTCATTTTGATTTATCCTTTTCATCAACCACAAAATAAATTAAAATGAATTTACATGAATTAATTTCAGAATACACGCCTAAAAGTACGACAAATTAGTCAACTGCTTCCGAGGTTGTGACAAAAATTTTATACTGTGATAAATGGATATCCTACAGCTAATTAGAGCAATACAAGTGCTTAAATTCGAAATAATATTTTGAATTTGCAATGCGAAGTCTCATTTTTAGTTCATTCTATGTAATGTAAGGCTTGCTGAGCTTGATAAAAACACGAATAAAACAGTAGAAAAGTTCATTTGATTTAGGCGTATATTTTGACATTAAAATACGACAAAAGATCAGAATCACCCTCCAGGTTTCGGCGTTTTTTTTCTTCGTTTTATTCTCATTCATTATTTTTATTATAAGTAGGCATTCTTTTTTCAAATGATTGTCAAATGACAGCATTGTTTTTTCACATGACGCCTACTCTCATTTCCCAAAATAAATAAAAAGTATATAGTGTTAAATTTTGTACAGTGGTACAGAACCCTTCGTGCGCGAGTCCAAATCGTAATTGGCCAGCTTTTGTTTAAAACATAATACCTACTACTTTATTTCGACATACCAAAAATGTCCGAAAGTAATGCCACATAACTAGGGCTGCCATCCGTCCGGGTTTCTCCGGATTTGTCCTAGTTTGAAGGGCATCCGGGGAGATTCCGGGTGGGGTTTTCTATACTGTCCGGGTTTTAAAATTTTGGAAACCAATTAAAAAAACATTCAATTTTTTGTGTATGTATACAGGGTAGTTGATAATGCCGACAGTCAGTCCAGCTCGGCTCTCACTCAAGTTCTCTCTTCTGGTCCTAGCTAGTCTTAGATCAGTAACGAAGCTAGCAGTACGACAATTGCTTGTGTAACTTTCCTTGTGTACCTGTGTTTGTTTTATGTACCGCCCCCCCCCCCCCCCCCTCCCAAACCAATGTAAAATCTCGATACTACAGTGCGTCCGTTCACATATGTAAAATAATTGTAAATGCAACCGTACAAATAAAGTTGGCGACACTTCACGAGAGAGAAAAAAAGACATAAAAATTTATAAAAGCAACAAGAAAAACAAAAAGTATGTATAATATGAAGGATGGGTATAACTTAATAAAAAGTAAAACTCATTTTTAAAAGGAGGAAACATCGGAACTTTTACCGAAAAGGGGAAGTATAGGCATGTGCATTCTACTAAGATCATGCTGTTCCTCGGCATAGTGCAAGTGTATAATTTTTACAACAATTTAATCAGTTTTACTGGATGTTTTTGCACTCCATGGATTGCAATTAAAAAGTAGTTTTTTTACAAAACAAAAACATGGAAATTGATCACACAAAATTGATAGATGAGTGGATGAATTTACAAAATTTTGGTCAAAATCTAAATGATAAGAAAAGCTTTTATCGGCAAATCAACATTGGCTTAATTTTTTAAAACTTCGTATGTTCATTTGTGCACCGATGTATTGAAGATTGCACAGTATGTTTAAGCGTACCAGCGCATAATGCCAACGAAGAGGGAGTGTTTTAACAATTTCTCAACTGTGGATGAAAGAAAGAATCTCACTGAACATATAAACGGCTTCGTCACTAAACAAAACAAAATTTAATCCTCTTTTCGGCTATATCGTCAGCCCTCATCCTGAAATAGTGCAACTCTCTACACAGTCTCGCACGTTTACCGCCTCGGACCAATTTAGGTTGATTTTAATTGTGTTGACTTTTATACATTGTTAAAAAAATTATACACGGTGAGAGGCCTTTGCTCTTTAGTCTCTGATTTACAGAATCTAAAATCTCCAAAATGTTTACATGGCAAGAGACTCTTTTATCAGATCAAAAAATTAGGTTCCGAAGACCATAAGAAAAAGTCTCTACAGACACTTCTTGAAGTGTATAAACGAAATTTATATTTGGTCTCCAGAAATCTGTGTTAATTGTCAAGAAAAACATTGTTAAAAAGAAAGTGTAAAAGCTTTAAAAAAAATTATGCAAACATTTTACGGGATAAAGGACAACACAACAAAGTGTGATTTTATTTTTTCAAAAATAACCAGCCCCCTATTGACAAAAAAATTTCTCTTCTTTAAAGCTATTACTATCCCAACTTGAGACTTCCGTCTGTTCGTCTGTCCGGCCGTCCGTGAGTCCGTACGCACGATACCTTGGAAACGCTGAAAATTTGCACAAGGGCTTTAAAAAAAAGTGAATTTAACTTCGAAATTGGGACAAATCGGGTAACACTTTCCTAGGTTTTCCACACACAAATTTCGTTTTTTACTGGATATTTGAACGCTGCCTGAGAGCGCGTCAACGTAGAGAACTGAAATTTTGTACACAGTGTTTTCATGAAAATAGTAAATATAATTTCAAAAATGGACTAAATTGGTCAACGGATTCTTGGTGTTGCCATATAAAAATTTAAGATTTGTACGTATACTGTGAAAATTATCAGTCCTAGACGTCTTAATTGCACTGAAAAGTTCTTCAGAATATGAAATCCTATGAAATTGGTCATCATCATTTATACTTTCCAACGAACCGTTCTAGAAATATGCGAAAAACCATTGCGAAAAACCACTTCAAAAATCAAACTTTTGCAGATAGGTGACCATACGAAATTACGTACGGGTATTCATCTACAGCATCATAAGAATTGGTCTTATACCAATTCTAGCTTTTTACTTGTTTTTTTTTTTTTTATAAAAGGCATTCTTTATATAACTTACTCTGAAATAATTTAAAGACCGTGCCTATGTGATAGGTATTTATATTCAAAGTTATGATTTCTTTAATAAAACTTTCAAGTATGTGTAGTAACTACACATACCAAAAATTGGAAAATTTTAAGGGTGTGAAAGTTAGTTTAAATTTTGTATAATTCAAGCAGTATTCATCGCAGGACAAAAAAACTTAACTTTCAGTAAAAGAAGAACGTTGGGAAAGTGTAAATTTTGTTCGATTTTCAATGGAATTACCCTATGATAAATTAAATAAAAATTAACAAAAAACCTTGCCAAACTCACTACACAGTTAACTTAACAGCAGAGCACACATGGGTCTCTGGGTGTCCAGAGATCGAGAAAGTGGTTTCTTGAAGTTAAAGTCTCTCGCCATGTAGCTTCACCTTTTCCAAGAAATGAAGCTATTTTGAAAGCTATATGGCACACTAAATGTAAATGTAAAACTGTATTTCTAAATTTTAGAATATTTGTTTAGGTTCCTAAATGTAAGAAAGATTTAATTTAGTTCATTCACATCGTTTTAGTTTTCTGTATTTTTGAAAATTGACTAATTTTGTAATAAATAAATAAAAAAGACACTTTGCATAACAATTTCGACCTATTTCTTTAGTAAGTAAAGCAGAAAATTATTTGGCAACAATGTCCGGGTTTCAAGGTTAAATGTCCGGGGCTTTCGAACTTGTTGTCCTAGTTTAATAATTTTACAGATGGCAGCCCTACACATAACCAAGAAACACATAGTTTTACATGAGTTAGTTTTTACGTCCAAAACAAGCCGGGTTATTCTCGTATAGGAATAATCTGTACACTGAAACTAGGATTACCCTTGTTGGTATTTACGGGCCTAAGTCTACGCGTTCTAAACCAGTATGAATATAGTATAGGAAAAGCGAAATTTTTGTGTGGCAACCCTGCGAAGAAGTTACCCGGATCTTACACATTTTCATAAAAAGGAGGTTTTGCACGAAATTTCAACTCTTTAAATGATCGCATTCTTGAATTAGCTTGTAAACAGACTGACGAACAGATGGTGTGTTCAATATATTTTGTCATTTCATTATTATTTTAATGCGAATGCGATACAAAATGAATGCGAAATTTAGCATTTTCTATGTTTTCATTTACGGTATAATAGAACAGCAATGGGAAGGAATAAATAACATGTTAGTATCAATACTTCTCGAAAAACTGCAAGCACAGAACCTAGGTACGTTTCCATTTTCCAATATATCACTAAGCTCTAATTTTTCATTAGTTGTAGATAGATGTATGTACTTACTCCTCCTTTAGCTCAGGCACTTTGACCAACCACCTTTGCCAGAGGTTATTTATGACTTGCGTAAATGTTCAACATTTGTTCTTTCACCCAGCTTTGAACAGAATTGTTCCCTTCGAGCTTGAATGCTGAACAAAAAGAAGTCGTACACCTCCTGCTCATTCACTAATACATAAACACTCAGTCTTCAGATGATTAAGTTGTGTCATTAATCTAGAGAAAGAATAGCTAGAGCGCCACTATAAAGTGCAAGAATAACATTGATCGTCGACGGATGGCGGGAAGCGTAGCGGCACAGGTAATTCTCACGTAAAACAGAAAACAAAAGGTGTTTCACGCTGCAGAGAGTTAATTTTTAAGAGCTAGCAAGGACATAATGGGGTGTAGAGTTATTAACAGGCAATCAGAAACTTCGACCACGGAAATGGTCAACTTGAGTTGAAACCTGTTCAAATATTTGCTAAACGTGTCAGAAATATTATCGGCGAATAGCAAACTTCGCTGAGGGTGTAATTGAGAAGTCTAGGTGAACATCAAGAGAGGACGGAAATGGCTTGCATGTTGGCTTGTATATGGCGGTACTACATCTGGTGGATGTATGTAGTTGGAAGGCCTGGAAAAGTAGTACGGGAGAGTGTTATATTCACTTTCAACAAATTTTCTATTCAGGAAACCATGAAAGGGGCCACAATCAATACGAGAGCCGTAGAACTTTTGTCCAAAGTTGCTTGAAGTTAAATTTTCGTTGTTCTGTTCTATTTGCTTTTAGTCTTCTTCCAGACAGGCTTATTTCTCGCTTTGTTTGCAGAATCTATTAAAACAACATTGGAATGATAACCGAAAAGTTTTTGCTGCTGACTTTTGCACATCTCATTGAGATATACGGTAGGTACATGCCTATGTACTGTACATATAAAGCATTCATAGCATGTCAGCCATCTTTTGAAAATATTAAGTGGAAATTTTCTTTTCTTTTGTGAAAGCTTGAAATTTCTAGTTTTACATGAATTTGAGGTAAGAACATTTATGTACATGTGTAAATATATTGTTTTCAGTTCCGGTAGCCGAAAAACCACCCTATGCACCCAATTGCAGCCCTCTTTGTAGGGATGTAAGAATGGTAAGGAAAGAAGCATTCACAGCTGGTGAAACCCAGATGAAATTTGTCTTTTGTTGTTGTCTTTTTCTTGACATCAAATATAGAGCCTCTCACTTTTACAATAATATAGTAACAAATACTGACATCAGAGATGTATTCAAAAGCATATTTTTGTCTTACATGATTCTGAGAAATCTAACGGCAGAGGTCAGAAAATTTCTTAGTGATGCAATAACACAACTCTAAGGGAGATCGCACATTGCCGAGTCAATTGATTGTCCAGTCAGCGATTGGTCTGTTGACTTGTTGTTACCTGCTGATTGATTTTTATCGTTACTGATTGACTGTCGTTACATATCCTGATATTGCACCATCTTCTGACAAATAAGTAATCGAGTCAAATGCGCTGACTAGTATTTCGATTTTTGTTAAGAACTAGGTAACTGGTTGAAAAATTCAATGAAAGACATAAATTCTGCAGTAATTTATTGGTAATTGAGGAAGATTGATTACAAGAAAAAGAATGTGAAAGAATCCATCAATAGCAAACAGGATGTTCTGAAATTGCTATAACGTGCTTAAATATTTGAAAGACCTAGTACTTCAAATATATTACAGAATATCTGAGGAAAGCCTTTTTGTATTAGTAAAGTTATAGGTGAAAAAACAAGAAAATAAAAATAATTCAGACAGTCAAGAGAGAGAGTCGGGCTTTTGAAATCAGGGCTCCGTACCAGAATTTTATTAAAGAACAGATCGACGGAATTTAAGTACATGGAATGTTGTCAGGGTTGGCTTGTCATCGCGATTTTTTCTAGTTTTGACCACTAGCATCACCAATGTTCGAGCAAGGAAAAACTTTTCTCAGTAACAGCAAGTTTTTCGTTACATTGCAAATTTGAAGTGTGAACGTAAAGTATGTGCTGTGCACAGGAGCGAATTTCCCTATAGGCAGAGTAGGTCCGTGCACAGGGGCGTATTTCCCTATAGGCCGAGTAGGCCCGAGCCAAGGGCGGTAAATTTAGGGGGTGGCAAAACTTAGTGAGTTTTTTCTTTTGTAGTGGCACCCTCTGTAAACCCACACGTCAACGTTTAAAAATGCAAAAATGTGTCAATAGCACCTCACAAAAAAAATTTACACGTATGGAGATTAGATTATGATTATTAAAAGTCTGGATCCCCAAGGAACAATTTTTCCAATTTTCGGTGACTGATGGTGATGAGTGGTGTTGTAAGGGGTATATAATGGTTACTCGGTTATATAAGAACTTTACTGGTTATATAAGAATTTTATAATATTACCAATTGGTGACGTAGTTATATTACAGTTTTTTAAGCATACTAATTGTTATCGTGGAAGTAAGTTACTAAAGATTTTATAAGTTGGTGATGGAAATGTTTCAATCACCGAACTATATAACTTAGAGTAACCATTACTATAAGAAAATTTAATAATTGTTTTCATCCCCACGTTATATAACTAATTGGTAATAAGTGTTTATTGGGGTACTCGTGGTTACCCTTATATAACTCGACAACCTTCAGTGATTTAGGTGACTTTAATAAATATTGGGAAGTTTCGGTAATATACAATCCCACTATAAAATATCGTAAAAAAATGTTTGGTGGCCCTTTAGTAACTACAGTGATCATTATAAAAACAAATGACTTTTAGTGTCGAATGGAGCCATTATAAAACTGTTTTCATTTATTTATGGGGCCTTAGTAACGAAGGTGACTGTTATAAATATTACGTTTTACATATTATGACGAAAGTATATATAGCGACCATTTTCGAAGCATGTAGTTCCTTTAGTTTATATAATACGTCTATAGGTTTTATAAGGGTCATTCAGTTTATATAATAGAGCCATATTTTATATAAAAGTACCTGAAGTTTCATTACGGTAATTTTTCATTCAAATGCTAGCCGCCATTTTTTCATCTGTACATCGCAGATCAAAAATAAAATGTCGGTTAGGCCAATTTTTAAATTGCCGATATATGGCTTCCGTTTTATTTTTATATGAAGAAAATATATCATTTTAGGTAGGTATATAACATTTGTAAATTAAATTATGTAATGTTATTTTTATGAAATAATATCAACTAAATGAAAATTTCAAATTTTGAAATATTTAATTAAAATTCTTAAATATTGCTTATTTTTGCAGGTGAATTTCACCACGTACATTCCGAGAAATTGTAATTCTATAATGTAAAAATAATAAAACCCTTACATTATAAAAATGCAGTACAAAAAAATTTCGAAATTCTATGTCAAGATGGGTTGCGTAAATATTTGCATTATATTGTTTTATAAAGGTAACGAAAAGTAATTTACCTAACATTTCAATAACTAAAAGTAATCAGTCTGAGAAAATTCCAAGCGTTGTGGAAACTTTACCAACACCATTATGAACAAAGTTTATAAAGGTAACCGAAAAATTACTGCAACCACTGCTATGACAAAAATAATTTAATCGAGAGAATCCTGGGTTATACAAGGGTTATATAAGAAGTTATATTAAGGTAACCAGAATATTTTTGTTATTCATTTTATAAACCTTTTAGTTATATAACGTTACCTTAATCAAGTCACGGTAACCTTTATATAATCCTCCATTTAAGCTCTATAAGTGGTTCATAATGGGTACAAAGAGGTTTCGAGTACTAGTCTATATAACTCAAGTTATATAATTTGGTAATGGAAACGTTTCGGTTACTACTATATAAAAAAAAATGCTTCTGGGGCATCTAACTGGACCTTTGCTTAGTAGTTTACTCCAATTTCAAGCGTATCTTTTTCATTTTGCTCCACTGCAGACTACATATATTAGTACTGGGTTATTTGGTATTGTCGCTGCCAATAGTATTAGTCTTCGTACACAGTGAAGAAGAGCAATAATCGTTTACGCGGTCAGTCATATTACCACCGCCCCGGCCGCAGGCGTATTTTACAAGGAGTAAGGGGCGGTAATCTTCCATAGGCCTACGGAAGCCAAGTTATAAAATCCGTCCCTGCCTGTGCACTCAGTGTTTTGAAATTAAAAAAAAAACAAAAAAAAAAACAATTTTGTTTTTAGCAGCAGCGAATACGGCCAGAAAGTGAGGAGCAAATATAAAATCATCAAGGTCAGCATTATGAATCTGTTGCGTGACTTATGCTTGAAAATAAACCAAGAGGAAAAGTGTTTGGCTGTGCTGTCATATGATGCGGCAATGGCACTTGTCGTCAAGGTTGGCCACTTTGTGTAGTCAGGGTTGGTCCACTTTGATTGTATGCTTGGAAGATTCCGTAAAAATGTTCAGCACAAATTCTAATAAAGGTCGCAAATAAAACACTAGCTATAAGAAGATGCCCGCCAAAAAAGCGCAGAAAAAGCCCCCACAGGATAATGTAACAAAGAAGTGCATTTGAAGTGCGTCAATACAGGGTGTTCCGTGTGTGGTGTGACACCCGAAGGATACGGATAGGTCATGCTTAGACAAACAAAAAATTGTATGGGTGTGGGGAGGGAAATCGTAACGATTTCCGAGATAACGGGACTTTAAGTTATTTAAGTATGTTTTTATAGATCACCATGTAACTTCTGAACGTTAAACCCTATTATGATGATTTAAACTTTGGTAATCGTTAAACCTTTCCAATGGTCTATAAATTTTTTCCATCACCCGTTCCATTTTGAAGCTATGGCTCAACAAATTTAAAATTTCGGCGTTTTTACTCGTTTTTTTTTTTATTTGACTACCATTTTTATCAAAAAATACGTCATCAATATGAATTTTTCATATTTAATTTAAAAAGCCCAAAAGCTTAGCTTTGAAATCTGTACCCAAAATGTAACCCTTTCTGCGTTTTTTACATTTTTTCTTAAGCATCGCCAGCGAAAATGGCTCAAGAATGTCATTTCCAAAAGTTAATTGCATACTTTCTGGCACTCTGCTTAAGAAAGAGTGCAAAAAACGCAGAAAGTGTTACATTTTGGGTACAGAGTCTGATAGACCATTTCAAACCTAAGCTTTTGGGCTTTTTAAATTCAATATGAAAAATTGATATTGATAATGTGTTTTGATGAAAAAAAGTGGTTAAATAAAAAAAACGAGTATAAATTGCAACATTTTTAATTTGTTGAGCCATAACTTCAAAACCAAAGGGTTAGGGCAAAATTTTATAAAGTATTTGAAAGGTTCAATGATTATTTATTTACCAAAGTTTAAATCATCATCATAGGGTATAACGTTCAGAAGTTACATGGTGATCTATAAAAACATACCCAAATATTTTAAAGTCCCGTTATTTCGGATACCGTTACGATTTCCCTCCACTCACCCATACAATTTTTTGTTTGTAAGCATGACCTATCCGTAGCCTTCGGGTGCCAGACCACATACGGGACACCCTGTATAAACACATTTGTCGGAAATGTGATTTAGTATAATTTGCCCTTCAAAGTGTACTAAAAACCAGAAAAATGCGACAAATTCAGCATTTTATTTCATTCAATTAATTTCTTCCGGTCATTTTCATCATTTCAGCACATTTTTCGTCGACTGGCCAACCTTGGCAGCATTTAATTTTTTTTTAAATGGTTATATTTTTTTCATTTTTCTCAAAATCTTTTCCAAAGATGTTCTTAGACTTACTAAATTCTTCCGTAAATTGAAGTTATGGGAAAAAGTCACTTTGTTTTTTTTTAAATGCCAATTTTTTTTCATTTTTCTCAAAATCCTTTCCAAAGATGTTCTTGGATTTACTAAATTCTTCCGTAAACGGAAGTTTTGGGAAAAAGTCGAAAAGCTGGCCAGCCTTGACCTCACTTCCCTATTTAAATCTAATCCAAATTTGCCTATGATAACTGAAAAATGAATGAATTGTACTTCATTATTCTGCAACATTACTAAATGCGGATAATGAGTATTTTGTTTGCATTAAGTTAGCTCTATATTTCACATGTTTTAAAGTACCGTATATCCAAACGGACGGACGAAGGAGTGATCTTATAAGAGTTCAATTTTTTTTTTATTTTGTTGAACGGAGCCCTAAAAGCACAAAAACTGCAGTAAACTACATTTTCTTTTTTCAAAATGATTCAAATGTGATCAGAGAAAATCAACTGATTGTTGTTGATGTAGCTGATGCAGACTGATCACAACAGCCTGTTCGATTAAGTCAGTTTCAAGTCGTCATCTCTCTTCTGATTTTTGACTTATACTGACTGACGTAAAATAGAGCAGTTTGCGGTGCCGAACGCTGTTGCGTGTAGCGAACAAAGTCAACTTACTTTGTACTCATTGACTATAGTCGGTGATTGTGCAGTGTGTTTTAGTCATAGAAGGTTGAGCAACATTTTTGACCAATCTTCTTCTAAAAGGGGAAGGGAGGTTGGGAATGTACTCCCGAAAAGATGGCCTCAGCGTGTGATTCTATTCGCTTTCTTTATGCGGAACAGGCTTGTGGTGCTCCTAAGCTCGTGAATTGCTCTGTGCAAAGATACCCTGGAAAACATTACGATTATTATCGTTGCTATTTAACTGTGAGGTAATGGAATGGATTCCATCAGCAAGTCCTAGACGACTTTAAAACGTGGTGCGACGAGACTGATCTCAATGACAAACTTAAGTAAGACTGTACCTATCCTTTACTATGGATGAACTCACAGATTGACCAGATTACCAACTATATTGTAATCTTGCAGTTATATATAATCGTGGAGAAAGCCAGATAGTCAATCGCACTGTGCGTCAGGAGCAACTTGGGGTCTTAAATCCAGGAGAATATCTTGGGTCAAAATGGCTATCAATTAATAATATAAATAATGACTGTACCCACACAGCACAAATATGTCCGTGGTTTGTTACTGCGAAATCCTGTTAGGATATATTAATTGTCCGTGGAAAATCCCGTCCGGTCTCAGTTAGCAACTTAGGACAACCCTAGTAGTTACGAATGTCCGGGGTTGGGATGTTCCTGCTAGATCCCATGCCCTTCCCACAGGATTTCCTGTGGTTGTACTTAGGAACGCATTCAGTAATGTCAAATTCCCACTGTAAACGTACCGAGGACGTCCGACGGATCTCCCAGGATGCTTTTAAGATGTGCTAAGGAATACCTGAGGATATTTTTTGGGATTTTCTGGGATTGAAATTTTTCTTTTACGGGTACATATTTTTACGAAAAAAAACTTTAATATGGGAAGTATATTCTCAACATGTATGCACTTGCCCAAAGCATACTATAAGTATAAAATTTTTAACACTTACAAATAGAATTCCTACCACAAAATAACTACAAAATCACGTTCTGAAATGTACAGCCAACAGACTTTGCCAAAACAAGAAGACATTGCAGAAGCGAATAGAAGTCTAATATAGCTTCACGCTTGTAGCTGGCTTAAATAAAGCGGTCCTCATATGTATGGCTTCTATCAATATATATTTTGTTGTTTTGTTTTTGTTCTCTAAAGACGACACACGGAAGAACACCAAGCAACAAATTAATGTTTTCATCCGAGAATCACGCGACCCACGAGAATTAGAGAATATTCCGAAATAAATTCTGGAAGTGGGAAAATGACTTTCCCATGTTTGTCCCAAAATTGTCTGGCACATCTCGTATGTATTTGTCTGTAAAACACCGAGAATGTTCCCATATGGAGTAGTTGTGGGATATTCCAGGGAATAACTTATGGAAAGTTTCTAATAACTCCTAGAATTAAATTCCCGAGTACATACTGAATACTTCCTCTTTATCCCGGGAAAATTATGGGATTTGTGGGACAAGAATGGGACGTCCCTGGGTAACTTTGTGCTGTATGGGTATATTCATATACTTCGCACATGGTAGTGTGGATAAATGATGCTGTCAATGACAGTTTCCAAGGAGTCACTACTAGTTTATTTCACACAACACCGACAAATACACTGTAAATTCTATTAACCTACAAACCTAGAAAAGTGCAAAGGGTGCCAGCCAGTTCAAAATGTATGATGTGGTCATACTATAACTAAAGTTGCGTTGCAACTAAAAATTGTGAAGAGGACCCAACGGTTTGGAATTTTCTGCCTATGTCCGGATGAAGACTATAGCTTGGTATGGGAATAGGTTCCAAACTGGCATCGATCTAGGATATGGAGCTTGTAGTCTTCTACCTCTTCGAGATATTATGAGAGGTTTTCGGCTTCACTCATGTGCCCACATACGAATTTTATACGATATCTGCACTCTTGTTTGTGCTGTTCTAAGAAGAAAACATTTGTCAGGTGGTGTACTTCTTTTGTAGCAATAAGCAATTTTTTTTTATGTATATTTCACCTCAAGCATTATTAGATAGGGGCGCCTTAAGTCTTTGTAAGTAACAAAAAATGGTGTGCTAGCGCTATTTGTGTATGCGTTGCTAATTAATTCATGGCAATTCCGTCAATGGAAACAGTAACGGAACTTCTGAAGTGTAGTGGAATGGATGTTAACATAATAGGTGGTCTGATTACTAGCCACTGTCAAATGAAAATACACCTTGTCACAGCAGGCATAGGAACTCATCATACCTTTATCTACTTTCTGGTGTACCACAACCCGTGGTAAATTGCGATTGGATCGAGGTGAGTTGTTGAACAGCTCACTTTGGAGGCTTCTAAACCTATTCAAGATGAATAGTATGCATTAAGCAAATAGCATGGATAGCACAATACATGAGATTAGCGGCCGCAAAACTTTGCTATAATTCAACTAACCAAACCAGAAGCAAGAAGAAAGCTGTTCTTTTCCCCATGTACAGCTAGTAATAATTGAATAGAGTTCTTCAAACCTTACGACTACTACTACTAAGCCATACTCGTTTCGAAAATCACTCGATTATTATACATGAAATCATAAAATATTTCTTCAGTATGTGCTTTTTGGCACATATATGCAATACATTCTAGAAAATCCTACAAAGTATGGAATCAGAACCTTATGAGCAAGTGACGCTGAAGACAATTTCCATAGAAATTCATATAAAACATATTTAACCCACACAAACACAGGTATGAAATACTTGACATTATAAGTCGTGCAAATTGCATAGAAAAGCTTCTGACACAAAATATTCTCCTTGTTGAACTATAAGATGTCTCGGAAACACAACTCGCAAACTAGAAAAAAATTAACGATTGAAAACGCAAATGTGAACTTATTACAAACTTGAACTCAGGAAATCCCACTTACCTACGAGATGAATGAGTAAAAGACAATTTTCATTTCCCTTGGCAAGACATTTTCTGAATAACTTTTTTTGCTTCTTCCATGTATCACTTTATTTATTGATCCATTTTGAAATTCCTGCCTTCCCCTTTATATCTTCCTGAAATGACAGGTATATATTGCCAACATTGTGTGTGAAAATTTAAAAAGAAATAATTACAATTTTACGCACGTACCATTTTGCCAATATTCTACCGCCCATTGAATCAAACCGCTCTTAAAAATTAAAAAAAACCAAGAAATTTCGATTTGGTAATTCAGATCCCCTGCGAGAGTATGGAGTAAGTACATCGACAGAGAATGGTTTTGCAACTTTTCATCTTCATCAAGAAAATTTGTCACATCTAATTGAGGGGTTGGGGGCATAAATTAACTGTGGCACTGAAACATGATGAATCCCCCAATATTAAAATTTTTTCCAGACTTGTGGTATGAAAAATTTAACCTCCATTTCGGGGGTTTTATATATTTTTAGGTAGATTGCCATATTTTTCTTGTTGCCCTTTACAAGACATTATTCTTCCGTTTCTAGAGTGTAGATGCAAATTGGGGATGAATTTTTCTCAGATAGATGTAGATGGATAGATACACGCACATCCAAGGAGGCCGAGTTGTTAGAAAAGGGTGTGCAATGCCCGACAGTAACTTTATTAATATAAATGAAGGGGTCATTATCTAAATGACGTGCACTTTTTATGTTTTTGCTCTTTCAAAATGACGAATCGTTTGCTATTTACAGAATTTTATATTACCTTAGTTCCCCAAAATACATTCAGATATAAATACAGCTAAGAAATTATAGTTAGAAGTTACTTTTGCGCCCATTCGGGGTTGTTTTTTTTTTGTGTTCCAAATTAAGGATTAGATATGATTGCTAACAAAAAGACCTTTTTCTCGTTTTACTGAAAGAGGGCGATAAATATTAAAAATTCAAATAATGAAATATTTCGAAGGACTTTCATAACACCCCATAAGCTATTCACCCCTTTCGGTGTGCTTTTTTGACTGACTTTTATAGGAGCCACGGAACAATTGAAAAAAAAGGCGCTTGTCAAACGGAAATGTTTCTTATCTTTCATAAAAAAATAAAATAATAAAAAAATATCAAACGAGTAAATTGTTATTTTTTTAAAAGTGGTATTGGAGAACCTTGAGTTTTCAGGTGAGTTTTCACTGTTAGTGTTAGCTTTGAGGAATTTCCTTGTATATATTATTGCGAGTTTGCAATTGGTGTAAGAGCAGGGTTAATTAGAAGTTGGTGTTTCTATTCTGATGAAGTATGTGTCATTGTGAAGAGAGCTGCTATTGGATTTGGTGCTTATGCTGATAGTTGTATTCTGTATTCTTATATTTCGGAGTTCTCTGTCCACTGGATATGGTTTTTCTGCCAATGAAGACTTTTTGTTGCTGCACGGAGAAAAATGAATATGTCAAATTGAACGAAATCATTGTTTAAACCAAACGATTACGAGTTTAAAATGGCGCCAATGTCACTTAACGTTTGTTTTAACAATTACGAAATGTTCATATTGAACGCATATATATAAAAATATTCCCATCAAACAATCTTGCGTTCAATTCAACCATTTAAAATGTTCAAAAAATTGAGCATTTCTCTCATTTAAATTGAATTTTATACGCGTTCAAAATTGATACGTTTGACAATATTCACATCAAACAATCCTGCGTTGATTTCAACAAATACACTGTTAAAAAAATTGAAAATTTTCGAGTTCAAATTGAAAACTTGTTTATTTATTATAAACTTTCATTTATCAAGTTTATTTATATTATACACTTCAGTGCAAATCTTTCACTAAAAATATATTTATGACGAAGGAGTTGAAGGTAACTGATTAAACCAACTAAGGGCAGAGGCAGACCCGGTATCATCAGTTCGAGCAAACGGTTGTAATTTTTTGACGAAGAAATACACAATATTAACTTATATTTAAGTTCCAAGAAGTCACATACTCACAACTGAACCAAATTTTGTTTCTGCTACAATTTCAATTTTGTCTGAAATTTTGCTATAATTCTTATTAAGTGATGAGCGGGCAAAATTTCGACAGTGTACCATTTTTTAATGTACTCTACCACTTCTATTCCAAATTTAGCTTCTATAAGGGTATTTAAATGAATAATCACAGGCAAAATACCAAAATTAAAAGAAAACTTTTAAGTTGCGAAAACCAGAATCCAGACTCGAAATATGTATGAACTGAAACAAAGCTACAAAAGTACTAAATTTAACTCTGTTGACGATCAAAGTGAAGGCGTTTTGCTTTCAAAATGAACAACATCCCGTTTAATGAAAATCGAAATGCATGACGATGATAGAAAAGTAGTTGAATGAAACGAATTCAATCGAATATGCATTTTAAACGCGGCATGCGTTTGTTGTGAATTTTTATTTTTCACTCCGTGTGGATTTGGTGTTTCTACCAGTAACCGGCACGTTCATCTCACAACTGGAATTGGTGTTTCTGACAGTGTAGCATCCAAGGAAACAACGTACTCATTTATTTTCTACATTTCATGCCAGATTGGTTCACGCTAGGAATAAACGACGTAAATATTGTATCGTGATTTTAACGTTCGGAAATACACGCATTTAACTGTTTTTAAAGTTAATTCAAATCTTTTATATTTTTTGTTTCTTACACTTGTAATTTGTCGATCGGCCGTTTTGTGTCCTTTTCTTTATCGGGCTTCTGAAAAATAACCTACAGACATAGGGCTACGGGCTGCATGTCTTGCTTCTTCGTACAAATGGTAGTCGACTTGACCATTGGCGGGCCTATTACGGAACTCGATCTGATTCTACTCGAAAGGCATATTTGGAATAATTGTTGTCAGACTTTGAAAAAAAAAAAAACAGTTTCTCAGAATCTCGTCAAGTTTTCTTTTTAAAATAATGAAAAGGAATATAACAAGTGGTATTCAAAATCGGAAAGGACGACACTATTTTTAAAAAGCATTACTTTTCGATATACTGTTCTTATTTTCTCTGTATTTTAATATTAAAATTAATTATATCTATCAAAATATCAAACAATATTGTTCATATTCATATTTTAAACAATTGATTTTGGCATTGTCAGCGGAATTACAAAAATGCTTAAAGCTTCAGAACTCTAGCAGCCGGGAAGTTTATGAAAATATTACTAAATTTGGAGACAAAGAGACACTTGAAATATAATAAAAGTGTAAAGTAGGAATTCACAGATACAGTGAATAAGAAAGTGGAAAGGTGGAATGAATCAGAACATGTCAAACATATTCCGTGAATAATGCGGAAATTTTTCCTTAAAGTTCAATGCTAGAAATGTTTTGAGTTCAATAATAAGACTTACTAAGGGAGGTAAGCTTTGAATACGTAAGTTTTATTGTAATTTGCGGATTCTTTCAGCCAATCTTGAAGCAAACGTGAAAATGAGATAAGTCTTCCAGAGTGACAATATAGAAACTTTAACAATAATAATAAATTTTATTTATATTGTTATGAGGCCTTAATAAACGTTATAAACAGTATAAAAAAATTGCAAAAAACAAGATGAAAAAATTCAAAATAAGATAAAAGATAAATAGTGGACAAACATGAAACTAAAAACAATTAAAAGTACGAAAGATAACTACAAAAATTATTACAATATGTAAAACTGAAAATATGTTAACTGAAAAATCGAGTCTTAGCTCAACTGGTAACTGGAAAAAAATTCCTTCTTTAAATGCTAAAGACTAGGGAACTTACTGTACTAGAGAGTGTGAACCAAGCGATGAGGAATCCGATTTTCTCGAGTAATTTTTAAATTTTAGCGGAATTTCAGCCAAAACCGAATGAATTTCAAAGGAGAGGGAAACTCCATGTGAGAGTTGCCGGAAAAGATGCATCGTATTGTCACTAGTGAATAATGAATTCAATTCAGACTTTATGGACTTATACAGCTTTACATCATCTGCGTAGATCAATAGCTCAGAGTTCGAAAATACATGAGAGATATAATTTACTTGCAAAATGGATCATAAGTGACTTTTTTATCTATGCAGACAGAAATTGCATCGCTATCTTATGATCCTTTAGGTATGAGAATAACCAGTTAAGTACCTATTCAGGAAAACCAATAGCACGTAACTTATATAAGTCAGAATCTTGTGGAAAACCTTATATAAGTCAGTGTAAATGCAGTGAGTTTCAACTCCAGATTCAATAGACCTTATTCGAGATCGATTGATTGATTTCCCCTTCATAAAGCTATGCTGCTTATGAATAATGGTATTCCTGCAATGAAAGTGCTGAAACTCGTAGAAAATGGGGGACACACGACAGCTTTTGACAGTTAGTCGAATTGATTAAATTAATTTAATTTAATTGATTAAATTTCTCATTGCGGAGATAGAAATCGAGTCAAAGGAATAGAAAAATTACCACAGCACCATGTCTGTGGAATACCAAAAATTGGTAGATCAAGTAATATAGCCATATCACTAAGTCCAACTAGATGGACAACAGATTTGTTTTTCAAATTCCATATTATTTAAATTTATTTTTAATTTATTAAAATTTTTTCCTAAAATATTTATAAATATCGTTTTTTTTTTATAAATGAAAATTTAAAGATTCCCCTCAAAAAATTTTTTTGCTTAGTAAATTACTTGATTCAAGCATGTCTGACTGTAGAAATTTCACAAAATTCTATTAACCTGCAAAAATTTGTCTATACTTTCTATTCTATAGAAATCTATCTCTTATTTAAGCTGCAAGAGAGTGAGGTTTCCTTTAGTCCTTCTTGGGATACTTCTGTTAAACAACATAACAAATTAAAAAAGCGATGCTTATTTTCTTGTTTTTTGTCTTTTATTTAAATGGGAACATTTCGGACCTAAGTTTGGTCCATCATCAGGCCCTATGGAATAATTACAAATGTATAAGAATAAGAAGATTTTAACAAGTCTAAAAAGTTTCAAAAAGGAGAGGTCTTCAAAATTGTACTAAAATATATAAATATTCTTAAGTATAATAAAAGTTAAAGAACGAATTAAAAATAAGAAATTTAGAAAAATTTGGAAAAAAGATGGAAAATATTTTCTATAATAAATTTTTGTAAAGATTTCAGTAGTATAAGTATGGGTTTTTTTGATTTTTGATTTATAGAAGTGATCTGTTTCTTTGATTATTGATTTTTGTCTCTGTTACCCATACTTATGTTTACAACTTTTTACCAAATTTTTCTAAATTTCTCATTTTTGATTTCTTTGAACTTTTACTATACTTAAGACTTTTAAGATTTGTTAAAATCTTCTTACATTCGTAATTATTCCATAGGGCCTGATGAGGGACCAAACCTAGTTCCGAAACCTGGCCAATTTAAATAAAATACAAAATCATGAAAGAGACATCTTTTTTTTAATTTTTTGTTATGTTTAACCGGAAATTCTCAAGAAGGAACCTTTCAAACAACACACCCGGAAAGAAACGACCAATTGCCAAAAGAATAAGAAAAATCGAGATTTCCAACTTATAAGACCACCTTAAAATTAATCAGTGAACTTCTAATTCCGTATCATAGTTGCAAAATGTTGGTATCTTTCGCTTCTTAAGTGTAAGTCGCTTACGGAAAGTGAATAAGTCCTGGTTAGAAAGTAAACCAATTTCCAATTTACAAATTGCTTTTACATTTTTGTGGACCGACTAAAAGATCATAGAGTGGAATGTCCGCCATGTGACTTAACTGCCAATTGACAGTACGAGAAGCTGGACTTTGTTAGTTTTTGTAGCATGGCCTCATGTCACACAATTCGACTACATTTGTTCTTTTTTTATATTATTAAACCAAATTCACGCGATTTATTTATCTTATTTATTTATTTATTCGGTCAATTAAAGATGGCAGACTACAGAGCTTTTTACACTCCTATTATGATACTACCATTATAGTTGTATAGACAAGTGGAGGTTTTTTCAAGCTAAAGCAAGAAGAAGAAAATAATACTAGTGATTTCATAACTTAAGTGCTAGTAGTGCATAACTAAATTTACAGCCTAATACTACGGAAATACAATTCAATATCGTAGTTTACAAAATCGATCGATCTAAGTGTATTGGAGGGGAAAACTCAGAGATATGAATCTATAGCTTAGAAATACAAAAATACAAAATACAGATACAGAAACAAAACAGAGAATTGCGGGAAATAGATGAGGATAGTATTAGGGGATATGTGGAGAGCCGCAGCCGTTCAGATGTATGTCACTCTAATACCTTTGCAGATTGTAAGTCCGACGAAAGACAGAAGATAGTAGTAGAGTGTTCCACATTAGCATAGTGTGCGTGATAAAAGACAATTATTCAATTTTAATGTACAGGCGAAAGTACCTATAATCAAGGGTGAAAACTACAAGATGTCAGACTAGATATTTCATTGACCATGCACGTAGCGATAAAAGAATGGAAGGCATCCGACATTACGGCTGTACTCGAAGGATTCGATATGACAAATTATTGCGACATCGTCAATGAGTTTGAAAGCTATTCTTTGGTGAAGATCTAATAAAGCTAAGGCACCAACACCGACCTAGATATTGCAATTGTATTCGCTTCTAGGTTTGAGATAGAAGTAGTAGAGGAGCGTTAGATTCGGTCGGCTGAAATATTTCTTATACCTTTTTAGAAATTAAAAACATTTCGATGCTTTTTTGCCAACAGGGGAAAAGTGATCTGTCCAGTTTAACTTACTGGAAATATTAATGCCAAGAATGCTTAGTGACGGTGTATCGGAAATTATAATATGTCAAATGTAGAAAATCGCTAGGATTTCGTACAATAGGCGCCTGTTTGTATGTTTTATCAAATATAGCTATATACTATAGGAAGAGAACTAAATAAGACTTTAGATGGCCTTGCACTAATTAAATATTTAGGGACTATACATAAAATAAAAAGCAAATTTTCAATTCTACTTAACCACAATAAAAGAAGCATTATTCACCTATTTAAGGCTAATAAAAAATAAGAATGCCAAAACATAAAAGTAAAGCAAGTGCAACACCTGATGTTGTTACGTGCTGTCGTGCCTCCAGGGGTGTTGGATATGCCAGGACAGACTTCGTATTGAGTTAGAAAAATATCTAGAGAGGGCGAACGCAAATGGGGCATTCATCTAGGGTCTTAGACCAATTCTAGCTTTTTTTCTTGTTTTTAATAATCTTAGTGCGATAACAAAGAATGATAAAAGATTTGCCCCTATGTTATTAAAACTCCTGGGAAAAGGAATATTCTTGGGTCCGAAAGAAAATGAAAAGGCATTGTACGTTGCGTATGAAAAGGGACTCCGAAACTATTCAAGTCATTTACGAAGACTTGAGAAAAAAAAAACACCATAAAAATATCGAAAGTAAGAAAATTCAAACTGATATTACAGCTTATTGCCCTGACTTAAAAATTTCAAACAAAAATTAATGTGAACCAACAAAAGCCACCAAGTTAGCTGCGTTTTGTTACGTACTCCTCAGGTACATATGAACTAACTCAGGAGATGGGTGTGGGTATAATCCTAGAAACAGGAAATTCTTAAGAAGAGCGCAACGGGGCCTTTTGCGATTGGCAGGGTGGACCACGAAACCTGTCTATTAAAAATCCGATCACTCAATTTTAAATAATGGAATTTAATTCGCCGTAAAGAAAAAAAATGTAATAACATAAAAATATAATCACTAAATGTTTATGACGCTAAATCGCCATCGCCAACCAGCCCTTTGTTCACTAACCAAAATTTAATGAAGAAATAAAAATTGAAAATTGAAAATAAAACATTAACTTAGCTTTTGCAATGTTATCGATCCTTCCACGTGGTAGTCTTACTTTTCCAGTACACTATCCAGATCTCCTTTTAGCGAATTACTTTTAAGTTTGGCTAGTTGGTTGCGCGAGTACAAGGTCAAAACAAACAAATGTAAATTCGGCATTTATCTTAAAATTATCCAAAGGATAGGGTTAATGCAACGTCAACAATAGTTATGATCAAAGTCTAAACTAGAAATTCTTGCACTTCTAACTACCGAACTAGATTTAACTTAGAGTGAGACGCTATTTTTGATAAACAAAATAAAAAAATTTAATACGAGTATGGAAGCACCTCTTAACTCTATACACAATTCATATTACTTATCTATTATCTTGTTGCAATAGTGATTAGTCGCAATGCCCGATATGTTGATGAAATTCCAATATAGGGTCTACACTCCTGAATACCCAGCTACTTTTCTTTATTTTCACTCTCTAACTAGACTGAGTGTACTTCGGAGGTCGTAAATGAGATTACATAGACGATAGATTCTCCAATAAACGAGACTGAATGGATCCCCAAAATTCTTAAGGCTATGGTTCATTCCCCAGAAGAAATTAAAAGCCGTTGTGAACAATGTAGTGGTTCTGGAATTAAGAATTTGGCAAGAGCATCATAAATCTTACTTAATAAATGACACGCACAACATTAAGAACGTATGCAAAGTGATTTTGGGGTTTCTAGAGGAAACAAGTAAAAAAGCTAGAATTGATCTAAAACCAATTCTTATAACAAATGACCGTATGTAATTTCGTATGGTCACCAATCAGCGCAAGTGTGATCGTTGATGTGGTTTTTCGCATATATTTCTAGAACGGTTCGTCGGACAGTACAAATGATCATAGCCATAGGATTTCATATTCTGAAGAGTTTTTTAGTACAATAAAAACGTCTAGGACTCTTCGTTTTCATAGGATACGTAAAAAACCCAAATTTTTATATGGTAATACCAAGAAGGGATTGTCAAAATTAGTCCATTTTTATTTAATATTTTCATGAAAACGGCGTGTACAAAATTTTCGCTCTCTGCGTTTATGTGTTCTTAGGCAGTATCCAAATATAGAATGAAAAACGAAATTTTTGTATGGCAATCCCACGAAGGAGTTACCCAATTTGAGCCATTTTCGAACTTATTTTAACTTTTTGTTAAAAGCCCGTGGTCAAAATTTCAGCGTATGTACACACGCTCTCGAGTAGGACGGACAGACGGACGGACGAATCAAAATAACTTTTAGTATTATGCATGTGTGTCCAATCCATTTTGTTCTACCATCATTATTTCGTGATGTTAGAAACGGAAACTTAGTATACCATTTAGATTTCATCTAGATCTAGAGTATAAAAAGGTGAAAGTAATGTAGCGGAAAGTGTAAGAGATAAGAAAATTTCTCTTATAATTGACAAGACAACGGGTTTACGTAATTGTAAATCTTTGGTTGTGTGGTGAAATATTTGGCTGTTGTGATGAAAAGAATAAGAGATCGATTCTTACGAGTACTGATATTACTCAAGTGTGAGTCTTAATCAATTTTCAATAAGATATTACAGCTTTTAAAAAAATGTGTATTCCTGCACAAGGCATCATTGGATTAGGCACTGAAGCACTGGCTGGGGAATTAATGGGTGTTCAGGAAAGGTTCAAACATTTGAATACAGATATTTTCTTTATGCGCTGCACCTATCCCTCCTTGCATATATGTATATGCTTCTATGGCTTGCGAACATACGTCGAAACACTTTGTAAATACATACATATATAAGAATATAACTTTTTTACACACAGTCCGAAATGAACTATTGAATTGCAAGAATTCTAGCAATATTGAAAGTTCATAAAATTCTTGGGCTTTCTATTACTCGTTGGCTTTTCAAGGAAAACATATTAAATTCGAATTTTAGGAAAATGGAATGCGCTCAAGTTGTATTTCATTTCCTGTGTATTGGAATTTAATAATTCGTTCACGAAAAAAATTGCAGAAAGGTTGGATGATCCAAAAACGAAACTGTGCTTTACCTTTATGACTTATGTACATATATTTTAATGATTGTAAATGCAATGAATTTAGAATAATAGAGCAAATTTTTTGCAATATAGCAGGACATTTCTCGAAAATAGACTACACAATAAAAAAATTTTCCCTGATGTAAGTGGCAACAATTTGTAACACTAAACTTAGGTATGTTTTAATAGGATTAGGGAAAGCACCACCTTAGAAGAAGTGGAATAGGTTTTTATTCTTAAAATGTAGGCCTTTCCAAATGTAGAATAATACACAATTTATTGAATGTTCTGCTCGTTTTATCCGAGGACGCTTAACATTTCGGGAATTTTATATAGGTTTTCTGGTGTTCATTCATTGAATGTTCCATTAATTTTGGTAAAGTTAATTGATTTTCCCTTTATATCAGAGAAAATGACATTTATTTTCAGGAAAAAGTGTCTTAAATTTAGAGAATTGTCCTATTTTTTTTTAGTGTATTTTACGCAGCTCGTTGATGCGTAAAGCGGCTAGCTATGCTGATAACAGGGTGAATTTTGTTTTTTATCAACGGTGATTCCTATTTTTTTTTTCTTTTGGACGCCACGCAAATAACTATTAAAATTAAGTTCAAAATTAAATGGTGTATATAGGTATATATACTTATCTTGTTGCGTGGAGATTTAGTTTACTAGAATAACAAAGCGATCAGCATATCCAAAAAAAAAAAGGTATGTATTTCCGAAATCCAGTCTAAATACGTTTCTTTAAAATTATATTTCCGAAATTTTGCAAATCGAAATGAAACCCATTTTTCTTTGTAATTCTGCGATCACCACCTGCTTCCCGTTTACAATCGATATTTAATGTTGCTCTGCAGTCTGGGTTTTTTTCGACCACCTTTAATGTTTAGATCTCAACCTCAGCACTTCTGGTTATGCATCCATTAAAAATTATGTAACAGTAATGACAGACTGCTTTTTGAATTTCATGAGGGAGATTAATATGCTTTTATTTGCATGTTTGTTTCTTTTCCCTTATTTTATTTTGTCTATTAATATTTGTCCACTATTGATTTTGTAATTTTCTGTTGTGTGAAAACTTCTTCTATGTCATTTATTTCAAGTTTCTTCTGTTCGCGGCTTGTTGTATTTTTAAAAAGGATCTGGACTGATTTAATTATAAATTGGATAATTCTTTAGGTATCTTCACACTAACAAATACTCGTAGATTTATGACCAATTTAAAAACATAATTTGATTTATGTCTTTAGACTACAAAAACAATTTATAATGATTACAATATAGTTAGAAACAGAAATTATACATATGTATTTACAAAGCTAATTGTAATTCCTCTCAAAAAAATTAAATCCTGTCAATTAATTATGTTTATTGTTTCCGTTTATATGTGCATTATTAATCCTGAATCCTATCAGAATGCACCTATGGCTCATCTAACGATCGAATATGTACATATATTATATAACTGGATGAGTGGATCCTATTTCTGTCCTTTGCTCCTAATCTGCCATTAGGTTGCTGATTAGCTTTCTGAAAGTGGAATTTGTGGGCAGTATCAACAATTCTTTTGATGTCCACAACCAAAACCATATGACACTATAACAAAGAATCTTCAATTTCTCAATAATATTGATAAAGGAAATTAAAAAAAATCAACTTTCAATGGAAGATGTATTTTATGGTGCTAGAGCAGAGTTTTTAATTGAAAATATAAATTCATGGAAAGAAGGCATTTTGAAAGTTAAAGTTACATTTCGGAATTTTATATGGAATTAGCTGATGCGGTTTGATTTTGAAAATGAGAAATCAAAATTTTTATCTTTATTTCGAATTGAAAAAGTTGCAAACAGTTCAGTATCAATTCTATCATTATTAAAAGCCAAGTTGATCGCATTTATGCACTTAAACAAATTTTATATACGAGTCGAAATACTAAGTATTTACTTGAATACCTAGCAAGATTAGTCTTATGCGGGACTAACATTTCATACAGAGTTTTGCTATGAAATAAATTCATAGCGAATTTAAAAATTATTAAATATAATTAAAAATAATAAAGAGGACCTATCCGAAATAGTAAAAGTAGTTTAGCAATGGAAGCTCCTAAAATATCAGTCGAATGATATCTTTGGAGATATGTTACGTGCTCCACAGTGCATGTTAATCTAACACAGGAGATTCCCTAAAATGTAGGGACTATTCCCTACATAGGGAAAATGTAGGGAATATACCCTAAAATGTAATTTTTCCCCCCTAAATTTTAGGGAGTATTCCCTACATTTTAGGGAATAGTCCTAATATTTTTTGCAGTGTAGTTAGGAAAACTATGGAATACACAGAAAAATAGTGATAGCGGCTGCTAATCATGTAATCTAAAACCATGTCCCTAAATTTTGAAAATTTCTTGTTATTTTACCAAAATCAGTTCAACTATTATAGGAGCAAATTGATTTTCGACAGATATTAAGTATCACAAATAATTTTCGAGGGTGCAGAAAGCTTAGAAATATACAATTGGTTTCGGGAAAATTTATAATATCGTTTTCAATGGGATAAACAATTTAGTGTGTTGTTGCTAATACTGCCAAATATTCAGTTTTTGATGGATCGGTGGGACAAAATATTATAAAACTGCAACTTCTTCGAACGCATTTCTGACGCAAGTCATCTTTATTCGTTAGAAATGAAGGCCCATCTAAGCGGTATAGTAATAAAAGAATACATATATGGATGTATGGATATTGTTACGTCTTTTGAGATGTATTTACAATTTAGATTAAATAATGAGCCACAAGACAAGTAGCTAATTTTCACAATTCTGTGGTGCTGTATCGCCACTTAGAACATCAAGCGGGAAACGCAATTCGGTGGTCATCAGTGCTTCAAAATATCAAAACGCCTTGGTAGAAAACGGATTAGGTTTGAGAAAAAAGGACTGAAATAAAGTATTTATTGGAAAGCTTGTTCAGTTAGTCACCATTTCCCATCATTCCTTTATGGGAAGTAAGATTGTTACAGGATGTTAAAAGCAAATATACCAAAATCATAAACACACTCTACCTGCTGAAAGACTCCTAAAAGGCTCCTAAAAGATCCATATTGCTCTTTCATAACTCAACGTCTTCAACTCCATCCTGAAGTTTGGGCCATTAGCTGTGAACCGTTCCATATAGCTTTCTCTTTCCATTTCAGCAAAATTTCATTAACATCCAGATCCGTACCAGTTAAAATACAAATAATACACTTCTGGCCTTGTCTTACTGCTGCGTTTTTCACATAAAGCTAGATTGCATTTCATTCAAACACCATAATTCTCTGGGCTGGGCTTATGGAATCGAACTTAGAAAAAAAATTGAAGCACCCCCCCCCCCCCCCCCCATGAAATCGAACGTAGACCGCTGAGCGTTAGACGAGAAGTTGTTTAGTCGACTAATCGGGAGTAGACATCTGAAAGCTGGGTGGGTTCTATTATAAATGAGTTAAAATCGAAATTGCACCTATTTTCAAACACAAATCACAGTTTATACAGAAAACAATGTATGTAGAGCGACACTCTTAAAAGGTCTTCTTTCGAGATTTAGCGATCGCGAGAAGTCATCTATGAGTTTCAATACATCCATTCTTTTAGCTTTTCCTGCCTCTATGCTCAGTAGTGCTATTGCGATAGGCATCTTGGTCCAAAGAGTTTCGAAGATAGTTTCTTATTATTTTGAGTTCCGAGGATGTAACGGTGACGGGAATCATCAAAAAGAAGTAACAAGGAGTAGACTTCGGAGAAACTTGAACTCATTTCATTGAATTTTAGGATTATAAGTTGTTCGGGCAATTGTTTATCGTGTGAATCTTCTCAATTTCCGGCCATAGTGTCCTAAGCCCTAGTACTCAGCAAACCTGAAGTGGCAGCACTTCCGATATGTCTATTGTTTGTATTGAAAATTCCTTAGTGATACAATTTTAAATGTTTTGTGAATAACTTATCAAGAGTTTCCCTTCATTTTATATTTAATTAAATTTTGAAATTATATGACATTTGGGTATAAAATTTAAAATTTTCGTGGTAGGGAAAGAAAGCAAAGTAGTTTAAATAAGTATTTTGATAAGCATTAGGAGCTCCAAATTTAAATTTCACAAATTGTTATTCAGCGTAGTATTAAAATTTCTACTCCCAGACTTTTAAAATTTATACACAAATGTAATATAAATTAAAAAATTTAATTAAATGCTAAATGAAGTGAACCACTAGAGAAAATTTGTGATATTCTCATTAAGTGAGAGGAGAAATTATTTCCTATTTCATATGATTAGAGTATAAATTTTAATTTGTTAGAGCTCTAGGGGGGGGCAATTGCACCGATTGCCCCCGCTGTATCCGCACTTGAAAAATAGTTTAAGGAATCCTCCCTGATCCATATATCACAATACTTATTTACTGTACCTTTGTCTTCCTTGATATCTTGGATAGAGTAATCAACTACACTAAATTGCAAAGCATCGTTTCAATACCGGCTTGCTCCTCTCCAGGAATCACGATTTCTTCCATTTTTCCAGCCAACAGACCACCCATGGAATGAATGAGCTCTTAACAGTGTCTTGTTTACTTAACTTACATTTTCGAATCATCGAATCTAATTTTTCAAGATTACTGTTGAAAAAGGGCTTCAATGTCAACTAACTTAAGATTAATGTTCCATTTTGTTTTTGTTTTCTTTTATCTTTTTTCTACTTTCTAATTTGTACACGGAGTCTGAATGAAGTTGCACAGAAAAAAAGGAAATAAAGTAAAGACCAGGAAACAAACTTTGATGCAAATGATGCAAGTATTGATAGAAAGAGCTATCTTTACTGAAAAGTTTTCCGGGTATTACCCATTTGACGCTCAAAGAAATTTTTGTTGCCAAAGTTTTATAGGTATCTAGTCTATACAGGTAAGTAACTAAAATGATGCATATACATTTCAAAAATTAATTCCATCAAAAGCAAGAATCCTTTTTGAAAAGCGTTTCTATGACAGAATTCGAAATTGAGGACATGACGAAATAGTCCGATGCTTTAGAAAATTCTTGGTATTTTTGTCGTATCCACAGTGATCAGATTTATACACTATATATACGTACGAGTGTGCAAAGCTCTAAGCCTTTGAAATCGATACATAATAATTCTCATCAATAGAGAATATTTGGAAATCTTCACCCTTAGGTTGATTGAATTAAAATTTGCAGGTATCTAACGATGTTGTTTCTAAAGTCGATATTTGACATGTTTCGACCCAACAGGCATAACATTCATCTTTCACAGGCCATTCATACATATGTCTTGCTGAAGGTACACCAAACTGCTGATGCTTAAATGTAACTCAGCAGGTATTTACATATGATGTGTGTAGAACCATTGGTAACTATAATAATATATATAATCTCAATCGAAAGGAGTAGATAAAACAAAGACAACTAGGAAGAGATACTTCATCACGTCCGAAAGCTTTGATTGAATTAATCAATCATCAGGCACATGCAGCCTCGGTCAAAGGTTTTTCCTTGACAAACTTTCGGAATATGAATGAGTTTTACTAATGAAATCCTTTCACCGAACACAGGATTGAAATTTCAAGTTTATCTTTTTATTTCGAACTACCTTTTGGGAATTTTCACCACCTTGTCAGTAAAATTCAGTTGAATAAGGTTTTTATTCGAATTCATGTATCCGTTATCATGTATGGAATGTACTCAATTTAGATATCACTATTCCTGAATTATATGTTGCTTACGCTAGAGATAAGACCTAGTAAGGGTAGAGTGCCCACATCCAGATTATTGCTTTATTTATGTATATACTTATACGTTGCACATTCGAAGGACCTCAGACATAACTTCTGGCGTTCATTAAAACCAGCATGAACTGAACATATACAATAATTGTTCTATCGAAAATTAGAGCAGCCGCATACACAGGAAGATACATCGTATGATCCTGAATATTTGTTTATGAGTACGTAAACGTATGTCGATTGTAGCCTCAAATAACATAACAACAGTATAACGAGTGTATCAGAAGTGTCTGCTAAATGCTCTTACCTACATAACTAAACTACCCATTGGAAATGTGCTGTGGAGCACTTGAGGTTAGTGAGATACAAATAATTGAACTTATGGAGGTAATCTAACAAGATTAACCAGTTGGTATCTGGATATGTTGTTATTAAGTGTGGTTAAGCTTTTAAGTTGTCAATTTGATTACCTGGTGAATTGGTCCTATTCGTCATATCTTAACAAGAGTTCACATGGGTAAATTCTGATTGATTTGTATTTTTAAATAGTTCGAAGAAATGAAGAAATTTTGTTTTGTTTGCAACATATTTGAGAGTGCATACATATATTGAGACCAAAGCATTAAAACAGGAAAGTATACCTTACATTTATTTACTCTTAAGGCCTTGCGATATCGCGGTATATTTTATACTGTAGTTTGATAACACATACATAAGTAACTAGTCGGCATGACGTTAATTATTATTTATATTTGCACACCAAGCTTAGTACATTTTAAGCATACCTTATTATTCTGTATACCATATACCGTGAATGTAGGCATGTTATCAAATATTGTGTACCCAAAACTTCTCAAAAGAGAATTTTATTTTCCTGTTTCGCCGAAAATGCCTACTTAGTGCAGTGGTCACTAGTACTATGTTATTTTAGTGGGCAGTCCATTATTTTAACGCACTGAAACACTCTCAAAAAGTCAGCGAGAAAAGTTAAAACTATCCGCGTGGAGAAGCTAAAGTATGAAGATAGCAATGATTCTGTGGGATTGCAAATAATAAATTAGTAAGAAAATACTGAAGTAGTAGTTATACCAAAAACAGCAATACACTTATGGCCACACTGTAACAAATCTTAAAGCAAATACAAGCCACTTAGAACCATCTGGCTTAGAGTCTATCAAGAGGAACTGAAAAATTTTTTGAGAAGTGAACTTGTCAAATATATTGATGGCAAACATTGCTCTCTAACTAAGCAGCAATCCGGTTTTCGAAAACGCCATAAACGGTGTTACTAAGAATCACTACTCATATTAGAAAATGTCATAGGTATTTTACTAATGCTAGACTTTTCGAAAGTTTTCGACAGCATAGATTACAAAATATTTACTTTGAAGATGGTAAGAAATTTGAACTTTTCCTTAAATAAAACTTGAATGATAAAAAAAAAAACTTTAACAGACCGCTTTCGGCAGACTTATGTAAACGGGAAGTGTGCGTGCATTCTTCCAATTCATCGAAGGTTTACATAAAGAGAGAACGTAGAATTACCCGAATTATAAAATCTTTTTAAATACCTGCACAATTCTTTCAAACAATTCATAATAATGTACATCGGGTCACACTAACTCACTTTTTTAAGAAAAAGATAAATTTCGCTTTGGCCAAGGTGCTGAAAGAGATCTAAAATTTCTAACAAATTAAACTCTAATTTTTCCCAAAATTATCAGAGAATCCACTAATTTTCCCCAAAATTATCAGAGAATCCAACATTAGTTTCTCTCACTTAATCTCTTCAGAGCAAAACGAATGTGTAAACAGAAGCATGTGCGTTCAAATATCACAAGATTACAGCAACAACTTTAGAACCAACTCTCTCAATATATCAGAAGAACCTGTTTTCGCAAAATCGCGGGAACATTTTATGAGAGTAAATCGTGAAAACTCCGCTCCTTCTATTTATTTACGAAAATGATTCATTTGCAATTTTGTTTCGCTGCATGTAATCTGCACTTTCACATATTTTTGTTTTAAATAGAGTTTGATTCTTTTGTTATTTCCTTTTTCTTTCGATTTCTAGCCTTGTTCATTTCAAATGTAAAACAGTCGCAAATCTCGCCTGTGGACTATCTTTTTATTAGGTTATCTTTGGTTTTCATAAGGACTGAGCTTAGGCCGGCTTTTGTTCTGTCTATAATAAATTACATCCCTGACCTGTGAAACTTTTTGCGATATTGTAGGGCTAATAACGAGAGTCGATACTCTACATGAATTTAAATTCCACCATTTTGTTTTTGAGTGCTAAACGGATTTCTAAAACCATAACTAGTATCATAGACAGAGGATTCGGTAATCAACATCGCATCAAAACTGAAACAGTATAGAGTATCGGTAAATGTATTTTTCCTCTCATTTTAAAAATAAATTCAGAAATTCAGTACCTGATCAGTATTTATTCGTTTTACTCTAAAAGATACTGAATACAGTACTGCACGAGTACTGCACGACTATCAATTATTGATACTATCAAAAGTAAGAATTTTTAGTTCCGTTTGAGTGCCCAATAGTCTATGTAAACTGCATTTTTGTTACACATGTATTCCATGTTCTAATTTGTAATACGAATTTTCATAAAGTGGACCTAAATTGTATGGATCCTTTCCCAGATGTATAATACAATGATCATTGTAGATCATATTATTACTTCCATATAATTTACGAAAGTGCTTAACAAAATATCTTAACAACTCTTCTGCGTATTCGTTATACTTCCGATAATATAGAGAGATGTTAAAATTCACACTGCTAAACTTAAACAACTAAAGTGTTTATACTATACTGATAGATCTAATATTCATTTAAGCATGATCGGGACTATGTATAAAATAAAACCTCTGAATTCTGAAATTTTCATGAAGGAAAGGAACTTTATACTTCTCGATTTACGTTAGAACTCAGAGTATAAGTACTTGTAACAACCTTCCAACAAACTTACGATAACTCAGTTTTCCTAGCCATATTTGAAGTAGCTTTTTGCACAGCTTCGTCGACAAGATGCATTTTATCTAACATCTATCTCTTATATGATGATTTTCATTCTCGGTACCCGAAAAATTAATCCTTTCTCTAAAGTCTGCATTAGCATGTAATCGGGCATTTATCTCTGGAGAAACTATTTTGATTTTACCACTTTTAACAAATATTTTTTCACCTTTCGTAAAACATTTTTGAGAACAAAAATAATCTCCAGTGATATAATTTGATTGATGAATGAAATGGAGAATAATTGTGTAAGGGCAAATCAATCATAGTTATCTGGTTTTCCGGATCCATAGAAAATCAATTTAGTTTCAAATTATAAACGGTGCCAAGAATATAACCCAAAAACTATTTCCTCCACTTGCTGATGTAGGTGTCCCGTCTACAGAAAAAGATGTTTCTAAATAATTAATTTCTTCGATTGTATTTTTCTTGTATGAATCCAGTAATGACTTTAAGGACTTTTCAACCCCAAAATGAAGATATTGACCATTTGACAATTTTTTTTTATATATTTGGCGTTAGACGAAGAGCGGATGTATACAATACTTTTTTAGTATCCCGTACTATTACTCCGCTTACCTTCTTCCTTTAATATTTTTAGTAACTTTGTTGTCAAATGTGTGTGATTTATATTACATGAAGTGGTCCTCGTTTGAATAATGAATTAATGCAATAACGAGGTTTCGCGCATATAATGTTCACCTTGCTGAATTATTTCTTCGTTGCAAATCTCTGCAAATATTATTAAAAAATGTACAAAATTTATTTTTTACTATGTAGCCTAGACTAGATTTTTACTGATATATAGTACTGTGTCTGTACTCAAATAAAGTGAAGAATCTGTACTTGCAGTAACGATTCAGTGCCTAATGTCAGTATCCAGTATTTAGCAATTACAATAAACGATATTGAACAGTATTAAAATCAGTTATGCCAGCGATATCTCATTACTACAGAAATATGTGTCTCATTAGGAACTTATGAGTATCGAGAATGTTCCGCTTTAATTCGGCATGTTTCAGTATTGGGAGGGGAATTAGTTCCGATAGATTCCAGCTGGAATTCAGATTTGTTACAAGGGGATATTCAGGGTGATTTTGAATTGTTCATTATAAATGAAACAGGAGATAGATTGAAGTATTAGAAACACAAAATATTGAATAACAGGGGGTGGGGTGCTATCAACCATTTTGGAATTATAGAGTGATTACGAAAATATGATAGCTTTTCGCAAAAACCTCGTAACTTCTTTGTTGTACAATCTCTGAAGGAGATTTTTAGATGATAATAAATCATCTCAGCTTTGCAACGAGTATCGAATCATCACTCCAACTCCCACAAGTCGCTAATTATAACACGTAAAAATCATAAAATTGGAAAAGAATTCCCATTTCTTTTAAATTTAACAACTTTTCGCCGAAAAGTGATGAATAATGAATGATGTATCATTTTGGTAATTTTGCGCGCAATTGCATAAAATTAGACGTCATTTCTATCGTTAGTACCAGAACTAATGAAAGTATGCTTCATAAAAACAGGTTTATCTGAAAACCTGTGTAAGGAAGTACATGCGTAGAATCAATGAAAAGGTAACATTCTGAGATTTTCAAATCTTCGAAGAAAATGTGACAATAATCAGGCATTTTGGCGGGAAAATTATTTAAAAAAAATTGGTTTTCCAGTTATTTGATTTTAACGTCCTCTAACTAGTGTTACGATTCGACATCAGTTGGAAATCGTAGACTATCAACTGAGCCAAAAATCGCAGAAAGTACAACATACAATCTTTTTGTTCCTAACATTTTAGCCTATCTCAATGCTGACGATAACCAAATATTTTTAAACAAATCACTTGGACTTATTGATGACTGTATTTTGAAGTCGAGTTAATCAAGATTTAAATCTTATTGGTAACTGAGCCCAGGCAAAAGTATCCTTGAAATCTGCATGTACGGCTTTTCATAGAAGCAATTTTGATACATCCTAATTCCGCTCTACAACGATACGGTTATCCTCTACTCCCAGCTGACTAAAACTCTTGGTGTTATTATTAATATGGGTTTGTTCGGTTTTCTAGTCGGATATATCTCTGAGGACGCTCAGGCTATTAAGATCGTTATTCCGAAGAAAACATGTATGACAACCTGATCTAACGATTTAGAAAACAATTTTTTCTACAACTGCACTCGTTTCATATACGACCTGCGAGGCAATGAGTACATCAGTCAACGCCGCAGCTCTAGTAGCAGTAGTAGTCGCCATGTACTTTAACTGTTAACATCGTTTTCATTTACTCCTGTGTTTAATTTCAATTGCAACTAGTTGTTTTTTTTTTTTTTTTTGTTATTAGTATCTAAGTCCAAATAGTTCCTGTAATCTAACCTTTTAACATTGCAATTGAGGCGTGGCTTTTAGTTGAGATATTTAGAGCCAGTATGTGCACGGGATATATCCCCAAGGCGTGCAGACTAACCAAGGTTGTTTTTATCCCAAAATCGGCTAAAAAACCACCCGGTGAGGCAAAATCATACAGGACTAGCAGTCTGACATCATTTCTCACGAAAACTCTAGAGAAAATAATGGAAAGCCACATTCAGACGACGTCTATCAAAAGCTGTCCACTCAGTGCCAATCAATATGCCTACTAATCGGGAAAATCCACCGAGGAATCCACCGAAGCCTAACAGGAAAAGCAGGTCTTTATATGTTCCTGTATGGACATGCAAGGCACATTCGATAATACTCTCTTTGATTCGATCAAGAGAGTATCCGAAGATAGAGACATAGAAATCTGCATCGTCAGATGGATTGGCAACATACTCGAGTATAATATGTTTTTTTTGTTACTTATTATTTTCTTTTAACTTGTAGAACACAAAAGAATTTTATATTCATTTGTACTAAGCCGATTGTTGAAATAAATTGAAATTGAACTTGATTGCTCGATTAATATATATCTAAAACTCGAAGCGTTAGTTTTCATGAAGAAACTTATTTACTCAGAATTACCCACGTATTTAACAGACGAATTACAATTTCTGCAGTCCCAAAGAATCTAAGTTTACTAATACAAAGTTATGCATTTGCAACTGACCGTGGCTCATGTAGCAACCCTGCGAAGGGGTTACCCGATTTGTTCCATTTTCAAACTAATATCTACAATTTTTTTAAAAGCCGCGTTCTATGTAAACGCGTTCTCGAGAAGGACGGACAGACAGATGGACAAATGGATGGACGGACAGAAAGACATGCATAAATCAAAATAACTTTTAATATTATGAGTGGGTGTTCAATCCTTTTTGTCCTACCAGAATTATTTCTATGTTTTACAAATCGCAATGATAAACTTAGTACCTATAGCCCGTAAGTAGTATAGCTATAAGAGTTCTGGACCACTTTTTCCATACAAAAAGTGCAAGGTAGAAACCAACTATTTTGATGGATCACTGAGGGCTCTGGGTAGGGGGAGGGGAGGGGAAGGGGGCTGAGGTCGCTTTTGTACTGAAATTTTGACATTATCTAGAAGTTTTCTTTTAGGAGGATACAACAACAACCAATGTAGGTATGTTGACTTGTCCGATAATCAAATTCCGAATAATGTAAACAAAATCGCAGCCCAGTAAAGTAAACAAATTGAGCGATATTTACACACACACACACACACCAGGGGCCAGGTGGCTGGTAATTTGATATCGCCTCTTCGCACAGGTCTACATCACAGGGCGAATTCCTTTCCTACCGTCTGACTGATCAGGGTATGACGTCATCTGGTTGGCTGATCCCGTCAGCTGATTAAGCTCTGTCATAGCTGATTTTTTAAATAAAATAATGTTGAATTTTGCTGGAATCGAACCGAGAACGCTTGGTTTTGTAAAATCCGATGCGCTCTACCATGAGACCATGGAGGTGTTGTATGAATATTCTTTAAAGTTGCTATATATGGGTAGAGTTCTATACCAGAGGTGGGGGATTAACCGGTACTACCGGGATGTGTCATTTGGTCTTGACTGCACCCTAGTAAGTATAGGGTCAGTTTGGCCAGACAGATGTGACGTCACCGACCCTGAGGTCATTGACCTTTGACCCTTGACCTTTGACCGTTGACCTTTGACCTTTGACCTTTGACCCTTGACCCTGACCCCGATGTCATTGACCTTCACACACACATGCACACGATACAATTTGAGGTATTACGTCACAACTCACAAGTCCTTGCTCATGACATTGGCGTCTCAAGCTCTATCTTCGCTGAAATAAAAAATTGGCTTTGTGTTGGAATCGAACCGAGAACGCGTGGTGTGAAAATCAACAAAAAAAAGAAACCCCAAGACTTATATCATTGAAAAAATTGTGCCAATGGATTCTAGATGGTGGGTATGTGGAGGGGGATAATAAAGATAGGGAGGGGGATAATAAAGATAGGGAGGGGGGGGGGGGTAATGAAATTTTCATCAGAAATCCTCTACGGGCTCTGGTTTTCGAGATATTAGCGTATTAATAATTCAATGCTCATGGAAATGAATTCTTGCCGGTGTGGGGTGGGAGGGGGAACGAAATTTTCATCACAAATCCTCTACGGGCTCTGGTTTTCGAGACAAACAATTAGCTAAGGGGTTTGTCATGCTTGAAGTTTTCTTAGCTGAGCAGATAACGAATTTCGCAACATGGCATCATCACCTCGGTTTTTGTTGTTTCACCTTGGTTTTGCTGAACGGAAGTTGCAGATATCGATCATCACAAGATTCGTAAACAAATTTTCACATCCTGTTGTAAACAAATTTAAGCAACATCAGCACATTCATTCTTATCATGTAATTTGATACCACACTTCCTGTAAGCCGCCCAATTCCAAGAATTTTACTGATCGACACGTTTCATTGGAATTCGTAAACAAATTTTCACATCCTGCTGTAAACAAATTTAAGCAATATCAGCACATTTATTCTTTTCATGAATTTGATACCACACTTCCTGTAGGCAGCCAAAAAAATTTTATTGTTCCAAGAATTTTACCAATCGAAACGTTTCATTGGAATGTAAACAAATTTTTACATTTTCTTGTATGTAAACAATCTCATTTGCAAATTCGACCAGCAGAATAAAGTAATCAAATTAATTTGAATGATTTTTTTATCGTGTAATTCGATATCATCTCAGCCTGTAAGCAAATTCGTTGGAATTCATCCTGTGCAATTTTAGCAGCAGGATCATTCATGTTTACAAACCGTTGCTATAAAAGCGCAAGGAAACTCTTGAGGAGCACCAGTCAGTTTTAGTGAGTCTCCGTGATAGTACATAAAAATAAAATAAAAATGACAACCGCGCTAGTAAATAAAAGTTTTTCAGTATTTGAAAAGCGCAAGGAAACTCTTGAGGAGCACCAGTCAGTTTTAGTGAGTCTCCGTGATAGTACATAAAAATAAAATAAAAATGACAACCGCGCTAGTAAATAAAAGTTTTTCAGTATTTGAAAACTTGCGAAAAGATGTGATGGAGTGTTTAAAAAATTCAGTGAATAAAGACTATATTGTTCAAAAGTGTAATAGAAACATGCATAAATTTCAAGTTGCATTACGGAAGTGCAATAAGAGTGCTAGGAAACGACATTTCGAGAGCTGTCTCGAGCAAATTAAAGCATTGAGAGCACTATTGAGAACTCCCCGTCGAGGTGGAGGAATTACTCGCATAAGAAGAAGTGATTTTGTAAAGTGGGAGGAAATAAAGACAGCGTTCGCAGAGAGAATTCGACAAGGTGTTATTGCAAATTTAAAGCATATCGATCCGAAGCTATTTATGCAAGACGCTGCCAAATTATTTACGCGTCGTGTTAAAAATACCTTAAAACATTATTTTAATATTAAAGTTTCTACAACGTTTTGCGGTGAATTTGTTAAAGAAACTGGTTACAATGAAATGATAAAAGACGTTAAATATTTCCAAGCGAGAACTGCTCCAATTAGTGCAGATGACAATTTAAAGGAGTGGTTTAAATCAAACATTTCGGATCCAATACACACTCAGCTGGAAGATTTCCAGGAAAAAGATAGTGGCTGGGCACTGCACTCAATAATACATCTAGCAGTACACATCAACAAGTTTGAGCAGCTTCGAGGATCTTCGTATATACCCCTACCAAAGGAAATTGCATCAAAGAAAGCTTGCATCAATGTGCAAAATAATGATGAAGCATGCTTCGCATGGGCTGTAACATCAGCGCTATATCCTGCAAATGTTCACTCCGATAGGACCTCATCGTATCCACATTACTCTACAGTACTTAATTTAACTGGGATAACATTTCCCATGACACTTAGGCAAATTACACAATTTGAGGACCAGAACGATTTATCAATAAACGTGTTCATCCTGGAGAAAGAGCATTTCCTCACCACAGTTCCAGTTAGACTTACGAAACACAGAATGGAGCGACATGTAAATCTCTTAATGCTACAAGATGACTATGACCAGGCTGATGATCATATGGATGATGATGATGATGTCGACAGATATCATTTCTGTTGGATTAAAGATCTTTCACGCCTTGTATCGAAACAAACTTCGAAGTGTAATGGTAGACGGTATATATGCGACAGATGTTTGCTCTACTTTTACTCTGAAGAAAAATTAACATCACACACTCCTGAATGCGAGAATCAAAACGATTGCAGAATTATGTTTCCCTCAGAGGAAAAGAAATGGTTGGAATATAAGAATTATAACCATAAGAATCCAGTCCCGTTTTGTGTGTATGCTGATCTTGAATCAATATTGAAGCCGATTCAGGGAAACGATCAAAATACACAGCGAATCCAGGAACATGAAGTTCACAGCATAGGGTTCTATTTCCACTGCAAAAATGATGCTAAGCTCTCATATTACAGAGCATATCGAGGCAAGGACTGTCAAAAATGGTTTGCATTAGAATTGCAAAAAATTGCGTCCATAGCTGTACAGGAGAAGCTGAACATAAGGCCAATGCAACCACTGACTAAAGAGGAACGGCGATCACATATGGAAAATACTTGCTGCCATATCTGCGAAAAAACGTTTGCAGCAGATGAGGAACGAGTCCGGGATCATTGCCATTTAACAGGTAAATACTGAGAAGCATAATTCAATTCATTTCTTTTCATAAATTCTTTTAACAGGAAAATACCGAGGACCAGCGCACAATGCATGCAATCTGATGTATCAAGATTGCTCCATAGTTCCAGTCATTTTTCACAATTTATCTGGATATGATGCTCACTTCATTATTAAGGATATAGCTACATCTTTCCCAGGAAATGTTGATCTCTTGCCAATAAACAAGGAAAGATATATCTCGTTCACCAAGCACATGGACGGCAGCTACATAAAATTCAGATTCATCGATTCCTTCCGTTTTATGGCTGAATCTTTAGATAAGCTATCATCATTGCTGCCGATGGATAAATTAAACACTACAAGATCAGTATGGCAGGGTTTGGATGATGACACTATCAAACTTCTTACATGCAAGGGTGTCTTCCCATATGATTTTATTGATGACTGGGATAAATTGGATTTCCGGAACTTGCCAACACAGGAAGCGTTCTACAATAAACTGACTGAAGCGCTATATCTGCTGAGGACTACAATCATGCTGAAGAGGTCTGGCAAAAATTTGAAATACAAACACTTGGTGAATATTCAGATCTATACCTTAAGACTGATGTTCTCCTATTGGTCGATGTGTTTGAGAACTTTCGAGAAGTGTGCATGAAGACATACAATTTAGATCCAGCACATTATTACACCATGCCAGGCCTAACATGGGATGCTATGCTAAAATACACTAATGTGAAATTAGAGCTGATAACCGACGTAGATATACTGCTATTCATAGAAAGAGGCATTCGAGGTGGTATAAGTCAATGTTCAAACAGATATAGTAAAGCCAATAACAAATATATGGATGATTTTAAGCCTGAGGAGAAAGAGAAATACCTGATGTATTATGATGTGAATAACCTTTATGGATGGGCCATGTCACAGCATTTACCAACCGGAGGATTCAAATGGGTTGATGTTCCCAATATTGTCGTTTCCGAAATTCCTGATGATTCTCCAACTGGATACATATTCGAAGTCGACTTGGATTATCCTCAACATCTACATGATAAGCATAAGGACTTACCGTTTTGTTCTGAGCATGCAGCACCACCTGGAGCAAAATTAGAAAAGCTTTTGACAACATTACATCCAAAAACTAAATATATTATACACTACCGAAATTTGAAGCAATGCTTATCACATGGACTCATCTTGAAAAAAGTGCACCGGGTTCTTCAATTCGACCAATCAGCTTGGCTTAAACCATATATTGACTTAAATACTACCAAACGGATGCAGGCTACAAGCAATCATGAGAAGGACAGCTATAAAAAGATGAATAATGCAGCTTTTGGTAAGACCATGGAAAATGTGCGCAAGTATAGCGATATCAAGCTTTGCGTCAAGTGGGAAGGTCGCTATGGTGCAAAAGCTCGGATTGCCTCACCCAACTTCCACAGTGCAACGATATTTGATGAGAATTTAGTTGCTGTGGAATTAAGGCGACTCAAAATCTTATTCAATAAGCCTCTCTATATTGGAATGGCAATTATGGAAATTTCAAAGATATGCCTCTACGATTTCCATTACAGTTTTATGCAGCGTCAATTTGGAGATAAATGTAAAGTCATGTATACAGATACAGATTCTCTAATATATGAACTTGAAGAGAAAAATGCATATGAGTTCATGGCTGAAAATATAAACAAATTTGATACAAGTGATTACCCAGAAGATAACCAGTTCGATTTACCGCTCATGAATAAAAAGATTCCTGGTCTAATGAAGGATGAGCTTAATGGGAAAATTATGAGCGAATTTGTAGGCTTGCGCTCGAAAATGTACAGTCTGCGTATAAACGATGGTAAAACTGTAAAGAAAGCAAAAGGAGTAAAGACTAATGTAGTCCAGAGGCATATCAATTTCGAAGACTACGTCGAATGTTTGAATAACAAGCGAGTATTAACTGCTAATCAGAGCTCCATACGATCACATAACCATAATGTCTACACGATCAACCAAAAGAAGATTGCATTGAGTCCATATGATAACAAGCGGTATATTATGAGTGGGACAACGGATACTCTACCATGGG